>OY748314.1:3697323-4246676 GCA_963556515.1 Nudaria mundana
CTTAGCGCAAACTGCGCAAGTAATATTTTTTTTTACTTTTTGTCAAATTTCTAATCTTATATTTTAACCTTTCCAACGGTGTGCCACACTTGACTGTGCGACTCTTAGTTTAGGAGGAGAAGCGGCTTCACTGGCGTATTATATATATAGATAGATAATAGGGTGGTAAAATCGACGAGCAAAGGGAGGTTACAGAAAAATTTTGTTTACGGATGAGATTTTTTTTACAATTGAGCAACATTTTAACAAATAAAATGACCGTATTTATGCTCAGAGCTCGCGCAACGAGGGCATTATCCGACTTCAGTGATGGTTTGGTGGGGTTTTAGCTATGAAGGAGTGACTGAGCCATACTTTTGTGAAAAAGGTATCATAACATCGGCACAAGTGTATCAAGATACCATTCTTGAGAAGGTAGTTAAGCCCCTTCACAACACCATGTTCAATAATCACGAATGGTCCAAGACTCGGTCACAAAGCTCGGTCCAACCAGTCCTGGTTGGAATCAAACGTTTCCGACTTCACCAGAGCTATAGACTGGCCATCGTCTCATCCCGATCTTAATCCGCTGGATTATGATTAATGGTCAGTTTTAGGAAGTACAGCTTGCTCTACACGCCATGATAATTTGGAGTCCCTAAAACAATTCATAGGATTGGCAGTGAACAATTTTCCCATGGAAAGAGTGCGTGCTTCTATCGATAACTGGCCTCAGCGTTTAAAGGACTGTACTTTTTATTTATTTATTTATTACACAATATGTACAGATTACAATTGGGTTAATGCAAATTTAAAATTATAAGGTTTTGAGTCTGAATTGCAATCCAAAACTTTGTGTAAACAGAGAAACCAATAAAATTTAACACTAAGTTAATAAATAATAATATATTAAATATTGTTGGACATGCTCACACAACGTCATCTAGCCCAAACTAAGCTATAAGCTTGTGCTATGGGATCTAGACAACTGATAAACATACTTATATATTTCTAAATACATAAATAACATACATAGAAAACACCCAAACTCCGAAACAAACATTGTGGATCACACAAATATCTGATTCAACCCGGGAATCGAACCCGAGACTCCGGAGTCGAAAGCCGATGCACTACCGACCACGCCACCGAAGCAGTTTGAAGTTATATAATAAACTAGCTGACCCGGAGAACTTAGTATCGGCTAAAAGGTTAAAATGTAGAATGTAAATGTAAATGTAGTGATAGCTTTAAATTAGCTAACATTTATATATAGATAATTTTAATTTAGGTACATAATCAAAAAATACACAAACTTTATTAAGATTAATGTTTTTTTATTTTACTGAAGGACTTTATGATATACAATATTTTTTGTTTTGTTTTCGGGCGCAAGAACAAATAAGGCGGATGGTTTACCAACACGTGAACACGTACAATTGACCGTGTGAAAAAGCATGCATTTTCTAAATTTAGTCCACAAATAGCTAAGGATTGTCCTTGTGATTTATTTATAGTCATTGCGAATGCAAGGCCAATTGAAAATTGAATACGTTTAAATTCAAAGGGCATTTCGGATGGGATCATCGGAATCCTCGCCATAAGGACTTCTTCACCTTTGAATTTTCCTTTGAGAATCATTGCTTCAATCACATTGGTCATCAGTTTTGTTATCACCAAACGCGTTCCATTACATAGTTTTGGTTGGTTTAGATTACGAAGCATGATGACTACCGAGCCAACCTTTAGTTGTAAATTCAGTCGGATAGTGGTAGCTTCGTCTTTCTGTGCCTCGGAGAGCACGTTAAGCCGTCGGTCCCGGTTGTCATACGAACATCTATGGCAGATGTTAGGGCCCTAATTATGTTTGCCTTGGTAGTTGGAGCCCTAAATCAAAAATCCGACCGGTCTAACTGCAGAACTTCGATATCGCCCATGGGTTGTGGAGGTCAGATGGCAGTCGTTTCACGGAAAATATCGAAGTTCAGCCGAATCGCAGTTAGACTGGAAAGCCGACCCCAACTGAGTTGGGAAAAGGCTCGGTGAATGATGAGTGGTAGCTTCGTCTTCGTTAGTGACACAGTCAACAGATTTGAATGAATGCAGAGTTCCAACTATCACATTCTGGATAGCAAAGTTTAAGTCATCTACATCTTTATTCTTAGCCGCTAAAATAGCTCGCTCACCCAGCCATTCCTTATTTTTGTGGTTATCAATCATGTTTGGAAATACATTCTCGATAAGCTCGTCCTTCGATGAGACGTAATTGCAAAAATTAAGTGGAAATGAAATCAATCCGCTCGATTTGTCAACAGGAACACGGCCATTACCGATAGTCAGCAATTGCTTGCAGAAATCTTCAGCAGAGGGATCGTTCAGCAATACAACTCTCATGTTTGCTACTAACTGAAATTTCTTCACATTGTGCCACAAATAGGACGATTTGAGGCAAGCGTTAATTTCATCGGCAGCAGTCGATCTTGGAATGACTGGCAGCGTTTGACGAAAATCGTCAGACAGGAAAATCATTGCGCCTCCAAAACATATTAAGTCTTTGCGCAGATCTTTTAATGTCCTGTCTAATGCTTCTAATGCGCGTTTGTGCGCCATCGTGCATTCGTCCCGGATTATAATTTTAGCTGCTATTAGAATTTTGGCCATTGCAGAGTTTTTCGCAATGTTACATGTTGGTTGTTCAATAGTTTGAAGGTTTAAGGGTAATTTTAACGCTGAATGAGCCGTACGGCAACCTTCTACCAATGTGGCCGATATGCCAGAAGAAGCAACTGCTACCGCAATGTCGGATCTCTTACAAATAGTGGCTACAATAAATGACATGATGAATGTCTTCCCAGTTCCACCAGGAGCATCAAGGAAAAATAAGCCACCATTTCCATCATAAACTGCCTTGATTAATGTTCCATAGACTTCCCTCTGTTGGGGATTCAACAGAGGTGCATTTGTTTGAACCAACTGGCTTAGTTCATGTCGATCATAGTCACGCTCACGCTCAAACTCTCGATTAAATGCGTCATTCATTCCACGATCTGGCGCTGGCATTCCTAACCTGACTAACAAACTGCCGCACATGACATAACACATGTCTTCGATCAAAAGCAAAGCCTGGTTATGAACTTCCTCACTCGCTTCAAGATCGGGATTTCTTGAACCGTATCGGTAATCTGATGTAAAATGTCTTCTGACATGTTGGCCTTGTATTTGTTCCATATGTCACTTGGATTCGATGGAAAGCATGTCGAAATGATGATAGAAAATAATGTGCGTATCTGACTTGGAGATGCAGATACAGATGCTTCAGCGAGTGTCGTATCCCAGTGATTATCGTTTTCAAGCAAATTGAGCTCTTGACATGCAGCACGAAATGTAGGGTACATAAATACTACGTAGGTCACACTTTAACTACGTAGGTCACACTATAAGTTTTGCGTAACTTAAAAAAACAACATGTTAAAACCAAAATATTATGTTTATTGCTTTTCAAAATACTCTCCTTTACATTTTAAACATTTTCTCATGCGATCGAACCATTTTTTTAAACAGGAGGAGCACAGATCTGAAGGCTTGTTTTCTACGTGCTGATTGAACGCTATCACTGCCTCTTCGGAGTTGGTAAAAGTGACACCTCTCATCAAATCTTTGATTTTGGGGAAAATACAGAAATCACAGGGTGCTAGGTCGGGGCTATGCGCAGGATGGGTGACGAGTTGTACTTTTTCGGAAGCTAAAAATGACTTTGTTTTGTTGGCCGTGTGTGAAGTAGCTTTGTCATAATGTAGGAGAACGCGGCTTTTGGGTCGTCTTTCGCGAACTTTTTCTTACCTTACCTTTCCTTACCTTTTTGTTTACCCTGGGTAAACAAATGGTAGAATACTACTCGGCATTAACACTCTTTTGATCTTCAAGTGGAATTGTACAGATGGAATCCTTAGCTGAGAAAAAAAACGCGATCATTTTTTTACCAACGTTGCTCACCTGCCTCACTTTTGTTGGCTTCTTCTCATTTTCAAACACCCACTCATAAGATTGCTGTTTTTTTTCGGGTTCAAAACAATAAATCCACGTTTCATCTTCTGTGACAATGTCATAAAAAGCATTAGAATGTCCGTGGTCGTACTTCAGTAGCATCTGTGAGCACCATTCCACGCGATCCCGCTTCTACTCCGCTGTCAGTTTATGAGGGATCCAACGACAACAAAGTTTCCGAACTTTCAATTCTTCGTGTAAAATTTTCTGGATTTGACTCATACCAATCCCAATAGTCCTCGAATTGTCTCATAGGTAATCCGCGGGTTTTCTTGAATTAACCGCTTAACAGTAGCCAGATTATTTTCGTTGACGGCAGTTGACGGCCGCCCTTCACGAAATTCGTCATGTAAAGAAACTAGACCTCTCTCAAATTCAGCAAATCATCGCCTCACGGTGCTCAAACAAGGTGCTTCTCTCCCAAAAGCATTTTGAAGACGAGCGGCACAGTCTTGCGGAGAGAGAGAACTTTTAAAATCATAAAAAAATCATCGCTCTAAAATCTTTTCGACTTAATTCCATTTTCATTGCATACGTAGAACTTTGATGTGTGATAAAAAACAATTGACAAATGATTTCCCGCCAATTGTTTTTTTTATACCAAGAAGGTTGCAGTTTAAAAAAATATAACATTCGAAGTTCAAATAGTTCCGATTAGCTAGAAGTGCCAAACTTTTAGTGTGCCCTATGTACAAGTACAGAGTACAGTCATTAAAGTATTTTAATGACTGTACTCTGTACTTGTACTTTCATTTATATATATAGATAAGTTTTCTAATCGTTACCTATCCAACCGCTTAACAATCTCCCGAGCTTAAATTAACATAGTTGGGTGTGCAATAGAGGACATATTTGAGTGTTATAATAAATATTGTAATTTTAGGAGCAAATATATCTAGACCTACGATCCTGACAAGGGGATTATGATATGATATATTGTTTTTATGACTACTGCCATTGCCGCATGTACTACCGCCAATGGAGACCACTTCAAATAAGCTTTTTATATTTTAAATTGTTTTATATTTATGTATTAAACTAACACATGGCAAAAGTAATAAATACTAGGTATTCGCCGGAACACGGGCGGTTACGTCGAAATAAATAAGACGGAGAACGTAATTAATAACTCAAAAACTATAAAAGCGACATATTATTGAGCGAAGCGAGCCGAAGGCGAGCGGAGCTCTCAACGGGTAACACAAATTATTTTTCAAACGATTTATGTTAAATTGTTTCTCGGCGAATACTCGGCCGATTTCCGATTTTCTTGCACTCATCAATAGCTTACAGAATTACCCAGGTTATTGCGATGCCAGAATTTTGAATTTAAACTCGCTTCGCTCAAATATATGCTGCAGCGTAACGGTACGTTTCGCGACTGCGGCGACCTAGTACTAAAAACTATACAGCAAAGCACGTTAATGTGTTCTATCTGCGTGCCTAATTTCAAGTCCCTACCTAACCTCTAAAAAATAAAAATATAATAAAATAAAAAAAATAAAACAAATTTTCAACAATGACTGGAGCCAACTATAAACTCTTAAAAGCTGCATTTCAAAATTTTAATTTCGTGCGCGAGGCGATAATCATATTTTTTTAGTACTGTCAAAGGCATGTTTCTTTAATTCTTAATAACTCAAAAACTATTAAGAGCCACATACACCAAACACTATACAGCAAAGCACGTTAATGTGATCTATCTGCAGCCAAATTTCAAGTCGATAGATTTAAAATTGCGACCGGTATCGTTTTACATACATTTTCGGTTGGGACTATCTTAGAGAAGACTCCGCTACGCTCCATCTTAATTATTTGCAATAGAAACAAAGATTTTTCTTTGTTACAATATTTATAGCAAGACTAGGTATCTACCTAGTCTTGCTATAAATATAATAAAAATTACGTTACACACACCTATAGTATACAGGATGTGATGTAACGTAATTTTTATTTTTTGAGCGGAGCGAAGCGTAGCGTATCTTAGACGACAAGTGTAAATCGTTTGTGTGCCAACTCCTCCGAAACGGCTCGACCGATTTTGACCAAATTTGGAATGCTGGTCGACATCATACCCGGGAGTGCATATCTCTGAAATTATGAAAATAGAGCATAAAAAAAAATTAAGAAAATTTTCTCCGCTCAACATTTGCAATTATAGTCCGGCAAGCTCGTGCGCGACCGTCCTGCGGGGTGACAGACGGTGGCGGGGACGAGGTACTAAAGATGTCAGCGGGTAGCGGGTGGTACAGCGGGGAAGGGAAACGCGTGCATCTGCGCGTCAAATACGGCAGTCTCGACCGCGCAGTCGAAGCGGCAACACGTGCTTGATATTTCGTACTACTTTGAGTTCGACGCACACGAGATTAAGATCTCAGGATGAGTAAGGCTATCTCAAGACAAGTTAAGGAAGTTGTACATAAAGTGTACCAATTTTTTGTAAGGCGAAAAACGAGGACGAATATTATAATTCAGATCGAGTATTTGACGATGAAATGGACAGGTACGTTATTGTTTATTAACATAATCGACTATTATTGCTTTAACTTGGCAGAGTGCTCAAGCTATAATCTCGGAATCATGTCATTGTACGTGAAGTTGTTTATTATTTCTATAGTACATTTTTGTCTTTTTAGATTTATAATTCAACTGGGTGAAAACGACGATGATGATGACGACGAAAGTTATGAAGAAGATCAAACAGAGAGTGAACATGAAAGTGATATGGAAATTGATTTATAATAAAACAATATATCATAATTTTAGTTTTCCTAATAATTTGTCCACAAGCATAATAAAAAAATATAAACAATAAAAGTAGTTCTATCTTTTTATTTACTCCTTATATTACGTCACAAGTAAGTACAACTTATCGCAAAATTTATCCTGGCACACTTCTCTTCGTGTGTAGCCGTGTGCTAGAATGACGCGCTACCTCGTCCCCGCCACCGTCTATCACCCCGCGGGACGGTCGCGCACGAAATTGCCGGACTATAGTAGCATGCATTGCATACCTAGTACTAAAATTGATAACATGGTTCCCAAGAACAGATCTTTGTCTAACAGTTTCAAACTTTCGCACACTGACCCATATTAATGTTACACCTGTATATGTATTTAAAATCATTGCCTGTATAGAATGTAGAATATGATTGAGCTGAGTTTACGAAGCTCTTTCTTAGACGACTCGTGTATTTCGTTCGTGATCGAACTCCTCCTAAACGACCGGACCGACCTTTTTGAAATTTGGCACGGTCATAGTGACCATCACCGTTAGTGCATATATCTGAATTCATAAAGATCGGTCCACTTGTTTAGGAGTTCGACCCGGATCGACAAACTCAGCTCAATTATTGCAACAGCAGAATGTATTGCATACCTAGTTATATTTGTGTGTCAATATTTGACGTGCTTTTTATTACAGAGGGTTTATTTAATGAAATAAGATTTGAATACGAGTTATTCTTAAAATATATGAGTGCATTAAATAAAATGGCGCAATCACAAAATGGACTAAAAAATGGTAAGCAGCAGGAGGCTGGTACGTATTTATACTCTATTTGTTTAGGTATTTAAAAAACGTAAACAAATAAAATGGCGGTTGACGTACTTTTGACACTGTCACGGATCATACCTGAGAACCCGACTAAGTGATGTTATACTTTTGACACTGTCACGGATCATACCTGATAACCCGACTAAGTGATGTTATACTTTTGACACTGTCACGGATCATACCTGATAACCAGACTAAGTGATGTTATACTTTTGACACTGTCACGGATCACACCTGATAACCTGACTAAGTGATGTTATACTTTTGACACTGTCACGGATCACACCTGATAACCTGACTAAGTGATGTTATACTTTTGACACTGTCACGGATCACACCTGATAACCTGACTAAGTGATGTTATACTTTTGACACTGTCACGGATCACACCTGATAACCCGACTAAGTGATGTTAGGTCACACTATAAGTTTTGCGTAACTTAAAAAAACAACATGTTAAAACCAAAATATTATGTTTATTGCTTTTCAAAATATTCTCCTTTACATTTTAAACATTTTCTCATGCGATCGAACTATTTTTTAAAACAGGAGGACCACAGCTCTGAAGGCATGTTTTCTACGTGCTGATTGAACGCTATCACTGCCTCTTCGGAGTTGGTAAAAGTGAAACCTCTCATCAAATCTTTGATTTTGGGGAAAATACAGAAATCACAGGGTACTAGGTCGGGGCATTGTGCAGGATGGGTGACGAGTTGTACTTTTTCGAAAGCTAACAATGACTTTGTTTTGTTCGCCTTGTGTGAAGAAGCGTTGTCATGACGTAGGAGAACGCGGCTTTTGGGTCGTCTTTCGCGAACTTTTTCTAACACCCTGGGTAAACAAATGGTAGAATACCACTCGGCATTAACACTCTTTTGATCTTCAAGTGGAACTGTACAGATGGGACCCGTAGCTGAGAAAAAAAACGCGATAATTTTTTTACCAATGTTTCTCGCCTGCCTCACTTTTGTTGGCTTGTTCTCATTTTCAAACACCCATTCACAAGATGTCTGTTTTTTTTCGGGTTCAAAACAATAAATCCACGTTTTGTCTCCTGTGACAATGTCATAAACAGCATTAGAATGTCCGTGGTCGTACTTCAGTAGCATCTGTGAGCACCATTCCACGCAAGCCCGCTTCTGCTCCGCTGTCAGTTCATGAGGGATCCAACGACAACAAAGTTTCCGAACTTTCAATTCTTCGTGTAAAATTTTCTGGATTTGACTCATACCAATCCTCAATAGTCCTCGAATTGTCTCATAGGTAATCTGCGGGTTTTCTTCAATTAACCGCTTAACAGTAGCCACATTATTTTCGTTGACGGCAGTTGAAGGCCGCCCTTCACAAAATTAGTCATGTAAATAAACTCAACCTCTCTCAAATTCAGTAAACCATCGCCTCACGGTGCTCAAACAAGGTGCTTCTCTCCCAAAATTTTGAAGACGAGCGGCACAGTCTAGCGGAGAGAGAGAACTTTTAAAATCATAAAAAATCATCGCTCTAAAATCTTTTCGACTTAATTCCATTTTCGATGCATACGTAGAACTTTGATGTGCGATAAAAAACAATTGACAAATGATTTCCCGCCAATTGTTTTTTTTTATTACTAAGAAGGTAGCAACGTTTAAAAAAATATAACATTCGAAATTCAAATAGTTCCGATTAGCTAGAAGTGCAAAACTTTTAGTGTGCCCCATGTATACTTTAAAATTTAGTAGGGTTATGTACTATGAATGCGTCATAGACGACATGTACGCATGGGCGTAGCGAGGTACAGGCAGGGGGAGGAGCAGCTACCCCCTTAGGAGTCTCTACTCTATTTTGTACTGTCCAGCTAGAAAACTCGTTGGTTAATATTTTGAAATAAATCTAAAAATGAAGGATAAGAATAGACAAAAGCAAAAATCAATAATAAAAGCAACGCGGCAGTATCGCATCTCAAATTTTTTTTACTTCCTGGATTTTTTGCGCGGGATGTGATCACTATACTGCACTCTCTGTACGGGTCACCACATTGTATAGCACTTGTGTCGAACACGACAGGCGAGCCCGGGAAGGATAGTGCAAGTGCAAGCACATTTAGTTGAAGAAAAAAACAAATTCCTTTCTCATTCTCATCTGTGGATTCTATGGTGCAAGTGTCGCCCGTTGCGTACTTGCATCAGTGTGCAATTTCTAAAGAGCAGTATTAATTTAAAATTGGATAGGTACATGAACGTTTTTCAACGGTATGCGTTCAATTTAGTCTTGCCGTCATCAGCCCGCTAGGAGCTCCTGGAGACCTTGGAGCATAACCCATGGGGCGCCCGTACCTTGAGGTCAGAGATAAACTCCGACCGAGGGCACTCCTAGAGTCACCAGCCGGATCAGCTGGAGGGGGTCTTGGGCTCTCTGTTTCCGACGAGCGCGGAGGAGCTGCCCTGTTTTTATACCTAGTATCTATGGTATTGTGTCATTCTGTGTTCAAATTAAACGTTTTTTCTTTCTTTCTTCTTTCTAATTCAAAGTACTTAGGTACCTTTCTATTAGTTAGATACTGTACACCAGCAATTTCATACCTTAACCCCCCCTTGGATAAAACAGGTAAAACTCAATTGAATACTATCTTTATATCCTTACCGTGGCTTTGTCTAACGTGGCTTTGTTTCAGCGCAACCGAAAGTTTCGGCCAAATTCCGCCGAAAACAAAACTCAAACCGAGACTCGATTTTTTGGCCGAAGCTTGCCGAAACAGAAAGTTCGGTCGGTCCCTACTAGCAACCCACCATCCTTACAGAAACAGGCTAGAAGGACTGCGTGCTGTGGGGCTTCACGCTACGCACGCCTTCACTCACCGACGCGGGATATTCTTTTAGTGATTATCAGAGGTGCTCGGCAATGGACACGAATGAAAATAAAACTATTATCATCAAGCGCGGAAAGTATTTCCGCGACTTTCCGCGCCAGCTGACGTGTCACACTATAATAGCCATGGGAGGTCGGACTACAGAGTGGTAGTGACTAACACACTCTCTTTTTTAGAATATAAACGACCATTCCAACGCACTGACTGGAATTCAATGTCAGAAGCACAGCAAGCGTCACTAGTAGGTGAATTTAAGGAAAAGCACGGCATGGGCGGAAGACGGCACGAGACACACTTGGATGACCGGTCTTCACACAGTATAAACCCACCAGACCCTTCGGTTATCGCTCACGAAGAATATAAGAGGAGGATTAGGTTGGTAGACAGACATACCTAAATCACGCCCACACACTCACACACTCACACTTTGCCAGTCAGCTTTTATTTCCACGGAATAAGGGACATTTAAAAGCAATGAGTTTGCTTGTACTCGTACTATTATAGTAATAACTATTTAATTAACATTCAGATACATTGATAAACACTTAATCGATGCTTCTCAGGACCAGAAGGATGGCTATTTTCTGGCTCAAAGAATAAGTATCGCCATTCAACGTGGTAGCACAGCCAGCATTCTGGGAACATTCCCAGTTGGCAATGACGCGGAAGATTTTTTTAAACGATATTATATTATTAGATATTGTAATGTAAATATGTTTAGTATATAATTATGTATATTAGGGATACAAAAAAATTACAACTACTCGCTGCGGTCGCTGCCGTGGTACTGCGCTGCAGCATGCAATTGAGCGAAGCGACTATTTCTATTAAGGCATTTATCAATCTATAAGGAACAGGTTTTGTTTGAGACCGAATTTTGATTTAGGACCCTCAGAAACTCCTTGAGAAGACTGTACCTGGGGATCGTGCGGAGTATGTGATACGGCCCCTGCTAGGAAGTTACAATTAAACAACGTAAAACAATTAACGTACTTGTATTCGCAGGAACCTAGGGTTTATATAATTCAATTAGCTATGAGTGTGTCGATAGTATAGGATCACAATACTGTTTTACGGAAGTGCCCGGTGCACTTAACTGGGGGTCCACAGGCGACGGGCGGTCGACCGGCAGGATCCACTGGTGTCCTCCAATCAATTTTGGTAGCTGACGAGTTGCTCCGGGTCGAAGGCCACAGGAGCGACGGCGCAGCGTCTGTTTGCTCAGCAATTGTACTTTTCACAAATATGGCTTATACTAAGCCCCAAGGTAGTTCTGGAAAGGACACAAGCAACGGATTAGATTCCGGCTCGGCACCGCTTGCCGTAGGCCCCACATGTAAATCGCCGTACAGGTTCCCTAATTGTCGGATGCACTGCACAATTATTTACATGAGGGTACATGACAAGGTTACACATACACACAGGATTATACAAACATGGGAACAGAGAAAACACAGACAGGTAGTTGGCTCATCCCTATATATCGGTCTCCGACCGGCGGCAGAAAATCTCAAAGAAAGAATTAACTAATAATCAATTAATAAAATGTAGCTAAAAATAATTACTAAAACAAAAGAAATACTGTGGAAAATACCAACAATAGTGATAAACCAACGTCAAAGTGAATATCAACGGACACGAAAAGGGACATGTTTTGCTAGCCATCAGTGTTTGTGTCATGATAAATAAAGAACTATATGCAAATAAATGACTGTGTGCTGTTGGATATATGTGTATTTGGACAATTTAATGTAAATAAGACAATTTA
Organism: Nudaria mundana; assembly: GCA_963556515.1. Classification (NCBI taxonomy): domain Eukaryota; kingdom Metazoa; phylum Arthropoda; class Insecta; order Lepidoptera; family Erebidae; genus Nudaria; species Nudaria mundana. The sequence continues at coordinate 3,709,516 of OY748314.1, forward strand.
AAACAATATTTTCTCGACATTTATAAATTTAGAAGTGTGGGTGGACTAATATTATTACCATTGAACAGTGACAGATCAAATATATTTGAAGTGACATCTATTGGATTTAATATAAACATTGAAACGAACATTCTTGTGAAATCATCGAAACATAATTATTGACATTTATACAATTCATGACATTTACACCCATACAAGTGATCCATAAACTGCTAAATTTATATGCAAACTTCATAATTCGGTACATTGGAGATCGAATATTGTCGATAGTGCCATCTAAGTTACAGTCAACTTACTATTTGCTTCCGCTACTCGCCAATAGATGGTACTATTCTACATTACTAATTAAACTCGTTACCAATACGAGCTCTTAAGGTATTATAATATTACTAACAAGATACTTCAACCATGGAAGGAATTATGGAAATCCTCAAAAATATCCAACTAACAATGCAAACCCAAAGAGAGGACAATGATAAAATGCAAAGTACTATTATACAGGACATAAACAAAAATATAGACATAAAATTTGAAAAAATGGAATTAAAATTCAATGAATTGGAAAAACAAATTGAAAACCAACAATTAACAATAGAGAAAATAGAACAACAACTGAAGAAGAAAAATCTTGTATTTTTTGGTATACCCGAAAATGAAAAATCATACAATGAATTGGAAGGAGTTATGTTGAAAATCATTAACGAGAACATGAAAATTACATGTGAGAGACGGGACATAGAGATGGTCAAACGAATTGGGAGACAAATCAATGGTCAAAATAGAAATAGGCCGGTAGTAATGACAGCCAACTCTATGGGATTAAAAATTCAAATATTAAAAAATAAAAAATTATTGGAAAATTGTAACATGTATATAAAAGAAGACTACACACAAAACGTTCTTAAAAAAAAGAAGGGAACTCCAAGCAGAATTTGTTTCACGGAAAGAATCAGGCGAAAACGTAGCATTGCGTTACGATAGAATTATTACACTAAAGAAACACCCGAGAACAAATATACTTGAAGTACCTGAAACCTATAACAAAAACAATTTGGACATCCAACCAAGTAAAAGCACAAGCAATAAAAGACAGCCAAACCCGTCCATTAACTATGGAACTTCCAAAAAATATAAAAATAACCACAGTGTCATGAAAACGAAACCCATAATAGAAGCCTCCATGAAAACTAGAGGTGTTTCACAAACAAGCGACACAGGTACGTTTGATGACGAACTGGAAGAAATTAACATGTGTCAATAGCAACTACCTCGGGCCCCTCTCCATAAAAATCATACGATTCCAAACAAAGTTGTAAATAAAAGCAAATCTCCCAATACGGTTGGTACCCGCGGGAGCATAAGACCACAACCCTCCATCCATCATATGAACAAAATGAAAACACACCTCTACATAGGTACTTTCAATGTGAGAGGCCTAGTCGGTGTGGGTCGCATAAATGAACTGGAGTACTGTCTGCAAGATATTAAATGGGACATTATTGGACTATCGGAAGTAAAAAAAGAAGGTACAAAAATGTATGAATGCGAAAACTATATTATGATGTACACTGGACGAAAGAGTGGTGAACATGGAGTCGGCTTTATGATAGCAAAAAAATTCAAACACAATATTAAAAAATTTGTAGCGAAATCCGATAGAATTTGCCGACTAGATCTGGAGTTTGACGGATACACAATCAATATAATACAGGTATATGCTCCTACGACTAAGTCAAATGACATAGAAATTGAGAAATTTTATGAAGAACTACAAGAAATTCTACATAGTGCATCTGGGTACATTCTGGTAATCGGTGACTTCAACTCTAAGATAGGTCAACCGTGTAGAGATGAAAACGTAATGGGACCGTGGGGCTACGGCGAAAGAAACAAACGAGGAGAAACTTTGATACAGTTCTGTTTCCAAAATCAATTATCAATAGCGAACTCATTCTTCAAAAAAAATAATAAAAAGAAATGGACTTGGATATCACCAAACGGTAAAGTAAGGAATGAAATTGACTTTATCTTAACGAAAAATATAAAATTAATAAATGACATTCAGATCATTGGGACATCTATCCATCGGACCATAGGTTTGTTAGAGCCTCTCTGAACCTAAACACCGACACCAAGAAAAGTAGAAAGTCTTATGGACGGCGAAAATGTGAACTTACTACAGAAGAGCAAGAAATGGTTAAAAATAACTTTGAACGTCTTCTTCAGGGCTGTACAAAAGCTGACACGACACAAAAATATTATACAAATATAATAGGCACCATAAAGAAAAGTCTGGATATGTTGCCATATGTTAAAAAATCAGACTCATACAAGTTTACTCATGAAATACGCCAACTTATAGAGGATAGAACCAATTTGAAGTCTAAAGAAAATAAAACAAATAATGATAAAAGGGAATTAACAAAATTATACCGAAAGATCAAGAAAAAAATATACAAAAATAAACAAAAACATCAATTAAAAATCATGGAAGACGAAATAAAAACAAGAGGCTCCATTAAAAGAGCAAAGAAAAGGCTTGAATTGACAAAAGAATGGATACCAGCTCTATCGCATAGGGACAACACGCCGTCTACAAACCGAAAAGATATTCTTGAAATAGCAACAAATTTCTACAAAAATCTCTACAGTGATAAAAACCTAAAATACCAAAACACCGAGGAAAATTCAAGTACAATCTACCAACAAGTGACTCACCGAGAACCAGAAGTCATGCCGTTTCTAAACTCTGAGATCTATCAATCCATCAAAAAATTGAAATCGGCTAAAAGTCCAGGAGAAGATGGTATTCCCAATGACGTCATCAGAGCTATAATCGACCCACTGACACCCATCTTGACGGATCTATTTAACAATATTCTGAAGTCCTGCCACATACCCAAAGAGTGGGAAAACTCAACAATTACCCTATTATATAAGAAAGGTAACCATTTGGATATCGGCAACTACAGGCCAATAAGTTTACTACAAACTACTTACAAAATATTCACAAGTGTTCTGCTGAGAAGAATAAGAAACACGCTGGAACAACACCAACCTAGAGAACAGGCAGGATTTCGGCCAAAATACTCAACTATGGACCATATATTCACTCTGACGCAGATTGTTGAGCGCTACAATGAATATAATAAAGAACTCTACATCGCCTTCATTGACTATTCAAAGGCTTTCGATACAATTTCACATAGAGCACTATGGAGAGCACTAGAGTCGCAAGGAGTTAATACGAAGTACATACAAATACTAAATAATCTACGAGAATAGTACGGCCTCAGTGCGAACGGAGCGCATTGGAGATACATTTCAAATACTACGAGGTGTAAAGCAGGGTGATCCAATCTCTCCAAACCTTTTCACAGCGCTGCTAGAAAATATATTTTGCAAACTTTATCAACACTGGAAAGGAAAGGGTATCAACATCAATGGGGAGCTGCTAAATCATCTTCGTTTCGCCGATGACATCGTAATTCTAAGTGAAAGTCATACTGAACTAACCTACTTGATCCAAACTCTGAACTCGGCAAGTATCGAATGTGGATTAGAAATAAACGTTGAAAAAACATGCATCCTATCAAATGGCGCAAAAATACCTACACAAATCACTGGACTAGATATAAAGTATGTACAGGAGTATATTTACTTGGGTCAGAGTATATGTTTCCGAGATCAGACACTAACAGAAGTAGACAGAAGAATTAGGCTGGCCTGGAACAAGTATTGGTCCCTGAAACAGATATTTAAGGCAAAAGTTCCTATGGCGCTTAAGAAAAAAGCCATGGAAACGGCGGTCTTTCCGACTTTTCTGTATGGTTGCCAAAATTGGATACTGTCATCGAAGGTCATAGGAAAATTACAAGTATTTCAGAGAGCAACTGAACGAAGCATGCTGAATGTTAAACTCAAAGATCGCATACGAAGCTCGGAGATAAGAGACAGGACACAACTAGTCGACGTAGCCACACTAGCTTGCAAACTAAAATGGAGATGGGCGGGCCACGTAGCGCGCACATCGGATGGCAGATGGACGGAACGCGTTCTACACTGGTACCCGCGCGATGAGACTGCCCGACGAGCGCGAGGCCGTCCTCGCCAGCGCTGGAGAGACGACATCGAGGATGTGGCTGGCGTCACATGGACGCGACACGCGGCAGACCGGACTTTGTGGAAATGGATGGAGGAGGCCTATGCCCAGAAATGGGTTTCCAAATGACAGGTTTGGAGGCATGCTAACTACCTGTCAGTCAAGCCAGTGCATTACATTTATTAAATAGAATTTATTGAATAGAAATTATTAAATAGAAATTATTAAATAGAAATTATTAAATAGAAATTATTAAATAGAAATTATTAAATAGAAATTATTAAATAGAAATTATTAAATAGAAATTATTAAATAGAAATTATTAAATAGAAATTATTGAATAGAACTAATATAGGTATAATTATAATGAACTAAATGATTGTAAAATGTTATAATATTCGGTCGGCGATCGTTCGTGACAGCGCGTGGACGTGTGTTTGTTGTCGTGTTAATTTATTGGTTTTAATTAATGTCATTGGCTGCTGTGTTAAATTCGTGATTCCTTGTTGCTCTTGTGGAGTTTAAACGGACGGACTCCTCCTAGTGGGTGGTCTGTGACAGAGACAACAACTGGACAACAATTCGTGACTCAAAAAGTGCTTTCTGAGTGGACGGTGTTTACTGGGATTTGAACCCGAGGCGTGCTGTGTGGGACGTACTTTGATCGCTGTCGCCTTAGCCATTGGGCCATCGAGCAAGTAACCGTGAGTGTTAAATATACTGTCCCCTACCTACAGCGCCGCAGCGTAGCCGACACTGACTGCCGCTACGAGTGAGCTACTTCTGTGCTACGCGTTCTACGCCACAGTTACGTCACTACAATCTTGTTCGACGCGTAGCAGATACTTCGTCGGAATAACTCGCAGTTCTTACTTACTACATAACTAAACTGGTTCTGTGTTTCTAACATGCCTAACGTAAAAAGAACTCCACCACCATTGCCTACGAGTTTCAACCTAAACAGAGAACAATCACACTCCGACTCTGAAGTGCTACCCTCTCCAGGGAGGTACGCCTCCCCGAAATCTAAGCGTCAGCGCGTGGAATCTTCACCTTATAGTAGCGAACCCTCTTGCAATGTGTCACTTGAACAAATTATGTCTACTTTAACCGCTATTAAATCACAACAAGATGAAACTTTTGCCAAAATATTCACTGAAATGTCTGAGGTCAAGGAAAAGGTACTCCAGATTGTAATGTTGTAATTTTTGTAGTGGCAGTATTCCATTTTAGTTGGTTGAAATTTGCATAATAAAGCGGCAACACTGGCTTTCTCCTGATTGGACGCTGGACCACGTGACTTGTGTGACAGCCATTTTATACAAGCGAGCTACGCTCGCATCACATATTTATATTACAATTTAATTTATTGTAATTTATTTCGAAGTTTGGTAAGTTTTAGGTAAAATGTTGTTGTGCTAGCGTGAGTTAGCGTATGTACTGTATATTTTGACAGTGGGTTCTCGTTCCTTACAGGTTTGAGTTTGAACGCACACGTGTCTGGAGTTGTCTCACTAAATTTAAACAGGAATCTTTGCCTGATCTGGCCAGAATTGGCTAGAGACCGACTTACACGATACGCATGCATGCTTTGCATGTGTTAGCTGGATTTAATCGGGTGAAGCTTGGATATTCGCCTCCGAAAGGTACTGTACACATAATATGTACGGCGTACTTAGATAATAACTGTGGCCATGATGCATGGAATAAGTCTTTGACTCCTGTTCTAGGAGGCCTACGGTACTACCATACTACCTGGGTGAGAACCCAGCTTCCTTCTGCCTGGAGTGGGCAGAGACCGGAACAGAGACGGTGTCTGCCGGCTTGCAGGAGTGGCGTATTTCACCGGGAAAGTATCTTATAAAATCCCTTACCCTATTACCCTTAATTACCACAGTATCTTCATAAAGATACACTAACGTTACCGACCAAGCGCACCAACCATATACCCTGTATTACTGAATAACATAGCACCTAGAATAGACCTTTATTGTATCCTAGGCTAAAAGTACATTAAATCCTTGCAGAGGGGAACCCTCAGTTCCCCTATATTATCTTAGAAGGTTCTTACAATAAAAATATAGTGGCTTAAATGAATACTTTATTTCTATCCTTTGACATCCTAACATCAAAAATAATAAACATTACATGGCGCTGGAACTGGTTTGTTGGTATGTGCGAATATTTTCCCTGTCAGTAATCATTGCTTACTGAAAGGTTGGTCGGTGACGATACAAATACATAGTATTTATTAGTGTTAATTTGTTTTTCAAATAGATGTACTACACAAATACACACTCCTTGGTGAGTTGTTACTAAACAATGCTAGACATAAGCTTATACCTAACTAACCTACAAGTTAAAAAAAAAAAAAAAAACAACTTTGGTGACATTCATACTTTTTTTTGTTGTTTTACATAATATTATTATTGGTACCTACTTATTATTGGTTGCTAGTATTGGTACCCTGTTTGTATTTTTTTTTGTTGTTGAACAGGAGATTGGGTAACTACCTATATGAATACAAATTTCTTTGTATTGTTTTCACTACATATCCAAATTAAGACTTGACTTTTTGTCAATAGTAATTTAACAATTAAATCTAAGTTTTCATTGAAAACGTACCTATACAATTACACAACCATAGATGTGTGTCACCATGACCAAACGTTGAACCTATTTTTATTTTCTAAATACTACTACTATGTACTATCTTTATTTTTTGTTTGTTCTATTGAAAGGTGTACCATATACAGGTCTCATTTGACAAATTACAAATGTTCTATATACAAGACATTAATTGTACCCTACTTATCTTTTTATCATTGTAACAATGTGTTTTTTTGTTGTGTATTTCGATAACTGTGTATTATCATAACTTTTAACATGAGTGTACTACTTATGCGCATTTATTAACTTGTGTACAACTAGAAGAGGTCTTAGAGATACCCATGGTGAATTGTGTGTTGGTCGGTCACGCTAGGTATTTGAACCTATAATTTACTTTACTTACTTTACTTTACCTACGTTAGTCTTGTCCTACTGAAGGATGGAGGATATAAATAAAGGTGATCACACACCTTCAACTATAAATAAAGGTGATCACACACCTTCAACCATAAACAAGGGTGATCACACACCTTCAACCATAAATAAGGGTAATCACACACCTTCAACCATAAATAAGGGTGAGCTCACACTTACAGGTGCCGAGACAACTATACACCGTGATTACTTGCGATGGATATTCAAGTGTACATTCGTTAGGGTTGAAGTTTAATGGCAAGGGTTGTGTCATCGAATTTATTGAGCGTGTACAGGAGCTTTGTTTGTCGCGGGGTATATCAGACCAAAAGTTGTTGGCATCTGCTGCTGAATTATTTACAGAGGAGGCATTGTTCTGGTACCGAGGCATCAAGACGGAAGTCACGTCCTGGGCTCAGCTAAAGAGTTTTATGCTCGACGAATACCTACCCTTCGACTTCGACCATCTATTTTTACAGGAAATCCGTTCTCGAACTCAAGGACCCGATGAAAACATTGTTACTTATTTAAGCATAATGCAGAATTATTTTTCGAGACTACGGTCTCCTATTACCGAAGCTGAGAAGTTAACTATAGTTACTTATAATATTAGGCCTTTCTATTCCACAAAGCTGGCACTACAGCAAGTCAGTACTTGGTCTGAGCTAAAGAAATATTGTCGTCTACTTGAACATGCAAAGTATAGGGCCGGTATGTTTATCGAACCACCGCGGCCACACGACAAAATGCTCGCACGCGACTTGGCTTACAAACCTAATAAGTCTGTAACATGTGCGGCAGTAAATAATACATTAATTAAGTTTTGCGTCCGTTGTCGTATTAACGGACATTCGCTTGGGGAATGTAAAGCGCACAAGATATTAATTTGTTATAGGTGTGGGGAACGAGACTTCACTGCCTTAACTTGCCCTAAGTGTACAACGAACACGAACACTTACAAACCTAATAAGTCTGCAACATGTGCGGCGGTAAGAAATACATTAATTAAGTTTTGCGTTCGTTGTCGTATTAACGGACATTCGCTAGAGGAATGTACGGCCCCCAAGATAGTGATTTGTTATAGATGTGGTAAACCAGACGTCACTGCCTCAACGTGCCCCAAGTGTTCAACGAAGCAACAACTACCGAGGAATACTAATTCAAAAAAACGTGTAGGCGTGAACCGGGGAAATCGTTCTACAGTTTCCAGTAGAACGTTTACCAATCGTACAAAATTTTTTTTTAATAATAATAATAAGTGTATTGCCCACAAAAGGCATAACACATCTCGCGGGCTCCCTATTAAGGACAAGCCCTTGGTTCACGTGATTGGCGGTTCTGATACTCGTCCCTTTTTACCCGTAACCATTAATAAAGCTAATTACGAAGGCCTGTTAGATTCAGGCTCTGAAATCTCAATTATTAATAATGTTATTTTAAGTGAACTCGCTAACATTGGGGTTCAAGTATCTTATGATTTGGATACAATTACTGCTGCTAATGGTTCGTCTTCCCCCGTCACCGGTTATGTACTTTTACCGGTCACGGTGGGAGACAATACCAAGGTTGTAAAGTTTTACGTTATCCCTGGAGTTACTACAGCCCTACTACTGGGTATTAACTTCTGGAGAGCTTTCAATATTGCCCCTGAAATTGTATCAATGTGCTATGGGACCACTTTGGACACCAGAGTTTGATCATGTTTCGGAGGTGCGAGAGCTGCGCGATTTTGATTCTCTCTCCGAGCATCAAAGAAGGCAGGCGGAGCACATCGTGAGACAGTTAACTTCGGTGCTTCCTTATATTCATTTTTTTTTGTTCTCTCTCTTGCCATTTACTATTTGAACTAGTGTTGGCATCTGCCACTACGGCTATCTAGCCGTAGTTGAGTAATCGTGTAGATTAGTCCGTAGGCCCCGATGCGTGGTCTCTTGACTGACCATGATGCCAAGGACGACCCACACCTTGTTAAACAGTGTGTACCTTACGTTAGGCTCCACCTAAAATTTCTACGTATTGTTGTTTGCATGTTAGGATTAGTGCTGTGTGTATTCACACTTAGTATTCCCGATTACAACCTTGACAAGGTTTTTTTTCTCTTCAGATGTTTTTTTTTGTTTGTGTATTAGGTTAAGTTAACATGTTAGGTTAGTTCGTGTGAATTAGTTCGTAGGCCTCGATGCGTGGCTCCTTATAGGGACCATGATGCCAAGGACAAGTCACCCTAGTTATTTCCTTCATCTTTACTTATCTGCTTAGGATTTTCCTATTCCTAATTTTTGTTTTACAGTGTTTAGTGCTGTATTGTTGTTGTTTTCTCCTTGTTTTAGGTCCTTAATTTAAGTACCGACGTGGGCGTCGGATCGAATTCCCTACGTGAATTCTTGCGTGGTTGGGGGGGTGTTGTAATGTTGTAATTTTTGTAGTGGCAGTATTCCATTTTAGTTGGTTGAAATTTGCATAATAAAGCGGCAACACTGGCTTTCTCCTGATTGGACGCTGGACCACGTGACTTGTGTGACAGCCATTTTATACAAGCGAGCTACGCTCGCATCACATATTTATATTACAATTTAATTTATTGTAATTTATTTCGAAGTTTGGTAAGTTTTAGGTAAAATGTTGTTGTGCTAGCGTGAGTTAGCGTATGTACTGTATATTTTGACAGTGGGTTCTCGTTCCTTACAGGTTTGAGTTTGAACGCACACGTGTCTGGAGTTGTCTCACTAAATTTAAACAGGAATCTTTGCCTGATCTGGCCAGGATTGGCTAGAGACCGACTTACACGATACGCATGCATGCTTTGCATGTGTTAGCTGGATTTAATCGGGTGAAGCTTGGATATTCGCCTCCGAAAGGTATGTACACATAATATGTACGGCGTACTTAGATAATAACTGTGGCCATGATGCATGGAATAAGTCTTTGACTCCTGTTCTAGGAGGCTTACGGTACTACCATACTACCTGGGTGAGAACCCAGCTTCCTTCTGCCTGGAGTGGGCAGAGACCGGAACAGAGACGGTGTCTGCCGGCTTGCAGGAGTGGCGTATTTCACCGGGAAAGTATCTTATAAAATCCCTTACCCTATTACCCTTAATTACCACAGTATCTTCATAAAGATACACTAACGTTACCGACCAAGCGCACCAACCATATACCCTGTATTACTGAATAACATAGCACCTAGAATAGACCTAAATTGTATCCTAGGCTAAAAGTACATTAAATCCTTGCAGAGGGGAACCCTCAGTTCCCCTATATTATCTTAGAAGGTTCTTACAATAAAAATATAGTGGCTTAAATGAATACTTTATTTCTATCCTTTGACATCCTAACATCAAAAATAATAAACATTACAAGATACAAAAAACTAATACAGAAATCGAGAGGTCGATAGAATATGTGTATAGTCACTACGAGGACCTTAAGCTTCAAATCTTAGACCTAGAGAAGACCCGAGATGAATATGCTGAGAACATTAACAAGCTCGAGAGGCAACTTCAAGACATTAAACTGTATTCGAGATCATCTTCTGTCGAAATTAGAAATGTACCGAACCGGGAAAATGAATCGTTTGAAGAAATTGAGAGAGTGGTGACACAGATCGGCAAAACAATTGACTTTGAAGTCTCAGCGTCGGAAATACGTGATATTTACCGAGTACCAGCCAAACCTGGAACAAACAAGACTATCGTGGTTGAGTTTGCTGCTGCTGCACTGCTGCTGTGCGCACTAAGGTCTGTTACCTGTCAGCGGCCCGTAAGTTCAACAAAAGCCGAAAATTGGAGGATAAATTGAATACGCAAGCGATAGGCATAGGCGGAGATAAAAAACCGATATATGTTGACGAATATCTTCCCGGATCGATGAAGAAACTATTCCTACAGTCTCGTGACTTTGCCAAAAAGAACGGTTTTAGTTTCTGCTGGATTGTTAAAGGCAAGATTCTGTTACGTAAGGCTCCGGGAAGTAAAGAAACCTTCACTATCAAGACAGAAAACTGCCTGACGGATATTCTGAAAAAAGCATGACAGACTAAGCAGTGCTATATAGTTCTTACTCTATACAATTCCTTAGTTTCCTATTACAAAAAAACACACTTTCTTTTTTCAATAATTATACTTTTTAAGTTTCTTTATAATAGATTTAAATTTTGCACATCTAACACTAGTATTGCAAACACCCATCACACAAAAACATCATTTTTTGGATATCGTAAAATAATTATCGTTAAGTTTTTTCATATTAGATTTAAAGTTTTCACATACGACACTTGTATTGTAAATACATATTACAAAAAAACATCTTTGAAATTTCGAAAAATAATAGATTTTAAGCTTTTTTATATTATATTTAATACCTGTAACACAAAAACACATTTTAAAAGTCCTAAAATTTTAATTGTTACATTTTCTTATACTAGATATAAGTTTTGCACATTAAACACTTATCACTCATACCATTCACCCTTCACATACCATCTCCAGTACACGAAAATTCATTACTCTAATATTATTCTGGTGTATTATTCCATTACGGTAACTGAAGCATCTGCTTTCACAGAACATTCAAGCAAAAGCATTCATCCTAATTATATCAACAAAAAATTACTAACAAATAGACTTTCATATATACCTATCGTAAGCATTCTTTTATTTAAATTTAAATATAAATGGCCTTTATAAATAATATTATTGATGAAATTGATCAACATAACGTAGTTGCTTTTGAAGTCTGTGCCCCTCACGCATACAAATCTTTACAAAACGTAGCCAAATCTTCCATTAAAATTATACACATTAATATTCGTAGTATTCATAAAAACCTTAACAGTTTTTTGACCTACCTTGCCCAGATGCCTATTCAGTTTGACTTTATAATATTGACGGAATGCAGACTGAAAAATACAGGCCCGATCCCATCAATAGACGGTTATAACACTTATTCCACTGTAAATAATCCGATCCAAAATGATGGAGTAGTAATATATGCCAAAAAAAACATGCAATGTACTGTAACGGAACCGCCTTTGTTTATGGATGCTAACTGCTTAATTTGTTGTACACACGATACTGCAATAATTGGAATATACCGTTCACCTTCATACAAGGACATAACCAATTTCAATAACAGTTTGGAAACTGCTATCTCAGCCTTAAAAAACAGGAAATCTATTATAGTGATGGGGGACTTAAACGTTGATATTAAACCTGATAACGTTGATCAAAACTCTCACGAATATCTCCTGCATACAGCAACGTTGGGTCTTTTGCCCGCATTTCTGCATCCTACTAGACCAAGCTCAAATACTTGTTTAGACCACATCTTATTAAAAACTAAATCAGCATCACACTCATTCATATTAAAAATGAGTATCACCGATCATTATGCTACGGTACTTTGTACTGGTAGCAAAGCAAACCGCCAACTCAGCCAACAGAAAACCACACGTTTAAACTATACTAATGCCGTAAAAGATATAGAGAACGCTGACTTGTCTCTGGTGATGGATGCCACTGATAGTAATATAGCCGTAAATAACTTAATTGCTACCCTCACAAACATTGTTCGAACCAATAGCGTACAAATTAAAATCTCGAGGCGAGCGAGAATAATTAAACCGTGGATGACACCCGGTATAATCCGGTGCATCAAAAATCGAGACAGTATGCATCTAAGGCTAAATTCAGATCCGCAAAACACAATTCTTAAAACAACTTACAACAGATATCGAAACTTTTGTAATAGACTTATAAATAAACTCAAACGTGCATACGAAAAATTGCAGTTTACAAAAGCTAAAAATAATACTAAGGAAACTTGGAAGGCCGTCAAAAATCTCACTTATACGGAAAAAAATAATCAGCCTGCCATTAATCTACTAACCTTATGCTCTGATCCGTTGTCCTCTGTTAACTTAATCAACAAATATTTTGCTAATATAGGTAAAACGTTGGCATCTAAAATTAATATCGTCCCTCCTGAATGTAAGAGGACATCCAGGCACAGTCCGTTGAGCTCGATAGCGCTTCTTCCAGTTAGTGCGGGTGAGGTTGAGTCAATTATAAAAACCCTTCGTGATGACTGCGTCGTGGGATGGGACAATATACCAGCCAAACTAATTAAAAAATAAAATACTACCTTGCCATATCACAAGGTGTATTTCCGAGAGCCTTTAAAACAGCCTTAGTCACCCCCGTATACAAAACTGGAGATAAAGATGAGATCTCTAATTATCGTCCCATCTCTGTTTTGAGTACCTTGTCCAAGATTTTGGAGCGAGTTTTGAACAACTACCTAATTGGCTACTTAAATAAATTCGACATCCTCGCCCATAATCAGTATGGTTTCCGCAATGGCATTTCTACAGAGGATGCCGTGGCCGACCTTGTACAGTCAGTTGCTAATAAACTGGACAATAAGTTTAAATGCTACGGCATCTTCCTAGATCTCAGCAAAGCATTTGACACTGTGTGTATACCCAAATTAATAGAAAAAATTGAAAAAATTGGTATACGAGGTCTGGCCCTTGATATATTTAAGGACTACCTGTCTAACCGTCGACAGTCTGTAAGGATTGATAGTGTCATCAGCGCAGAGGAACAGATAACCTTTGGAGTCCCTCAGGGAAGTATTTTAGGTCCAACTCTCTTTCAAATTTATATGAATGACCTTTGCAGTCTTCCTCTCGTGAACTGTGGTATCTTCACTTACGCTGACGACACTGCACTGATTGCATACGGTAGGAGCTGGGAAGAGGCTAAATCACATTCAGAGGAGGCATTGCGGAGAGTCATGTATTGGTTAGGCAGTAACCTGCTAACCTTGAATATTATAAAGACTAAATTCCTACGTTTTATTTTACCGCATACTTCGAAACCAGCCGAAGAAACTGGAACTCTAAAGGCCCATAACTGTCCACGAAATATTAAAAACTGTTCTTGCCTATCGCTCACAATGGTGGCTTCCATTAAGTATCTCGGTGTGTTCATTGACGAGAAATTAGACTGAACCACTCAATTAGAGTCATTAACCTCTCGTACTAGAAGACTTATATATATTTTTAAAAACCTACGTTTTTCAGCAGACAGGGATACTCTTCGGATGGTCTACTTAGCCCTATGTCAATCGATTCTGACTTACTGTATCCCTGTATGGGGAGGCTCTTACAAAACGACGTTGCTTAAACTCGAAAGGGCTCAGCGGGCTGTGCTTAAAAGTTATTAATTTTAAACCACGCGACTACCCTACAGATATATTGTACTCAGAATGTAATGTCCTGACGGTTAGAAAACTTTACATTCTAAAATCCATTATCCGCAAACACTCAAAAATTGTGTACGATGAGCAGCTTGTCAGTCGGCGGCGTCGTGGCTTCCCGATATGTCCAATTTATCCGTGCAGAACTGCTTTCGCGAAACGACAGTTTAATCATTTGAGCACTAGGCTTTATAATAAAGCCCACAGGCACTTAAACATCTACGCCTTGTCTAGATCTGAAATAATTTACGTTAAACACAATATAAATTTAGAAAAATAACGGTTTCCCGCTTAAGGCCGCGCCCCAAATGGTACGGCTTCACAATAAAATATGTCGGGTAGATGAATTATCTTAACCTGGATTTTCCTTCTGGATATTCGCACTTTAAAATTATAAAACTATGGGTTACTGCTTAAGGCCGTAGGTGGTTAGCCCTTAAGAGAATTTTATGTAGAAATATTGTTAACAATTTATGATTATATTCGATAGGGCAATCTTACTAGGTCCTAGCATTCCCTACGAGTTTATAAAATAGGTAATTACATAGACAACATATATAGATAGGAAATATATATAATTATAGCATTTAGGGGTGGAGTTATTTAACCTCACCGTCCTAACTGTTTTCTTGTATATTTTGAAAGAAGAAATTCAGCACCGCCTGATCTTGATATTTAATTCGATAAAATATTAATTACTTTAACCACTATCGGAACCCAGAAAACTCACGGAGTCTAAACAAACTATAGGTTTAAGTTAATCACGCCCAGGACCATCGACCTCCATGATTGGGCCCCGAGGACGGCGGGGTAGCTACCCGCCGTCTTTACAGAAGCAGGCTAGAAGGGCTTGCGTGCTCCGGGGCCCTTGCCCCCACAGCACGCAACCAGATTCACTCACCGACGCGGGATAAAACCCAACCCCTACGACGCTGGGGTGCATGGGTCAGATCCTCCACGCGGTGCACCCCGGGCAACGGCAGTGGCTGCAACTCTGCGGCAGCATACCGTAGAGTTGTAGCTACTACGGCTTATTCTGGCCAAGGTGGGGGTCTTGTCTCCTCAGATTGTGAGGAGCACAGACCCACCACGGTGGGGGCCTTTTGAGGCCCAGGTCTCTCCGCGGACACTCTGCAGAGCAGAGTGCTGCTGTGCGGAGAAGCCACCAGGGCGACGGGTCCGACATCACTGAGATCATCAGCGGTGTCGGACACGGTCTCGTAGAGACCACCGTTCGGCCGAACCCCGCCTGGCAACAGGCGGGAAGCCGGTTCTTTGGAACCGCGAGGAAGAAAACCTCGTTAAAAAATCACCAACGGGGCGGGCGGAACGGTCTTGTGAAGACCCCCGCCCGGCCCAGCCGTAATCCTGAATTGACAGGACCGGTGGCCCCTCGGGGCCGCGAGGATGAACACCTCTATAAAAAATTAACCCAATCCCAAGCTCTGACACCCGGTGAGGGGATGAATCGTGCAGGGGAGCTGTCACGCCTAGGGTGTCACCATCGTCGGAGGACGTAAAACTCAAAAACTATGGCTAAGGAAACTAACGTTTTTATTACCCAAGGGGGAACCGGCAGCGATGCTGACCGCGAACACCCTGCTGTGACTGGGGTCGGGCTCGGGCCCGGCACCAGTCATGGCGACCCCCGCCCGGGATCTTCCCGGGTGGTATTTGGGAGGGGTCACCAAAGCCCCATAGGCCAGGGGGTGTGCCTTAAAACCACCCCCCAAACCGACGCGGAGGTCGCGTTGACCGCTGCTGGGACTGACGTTGTTCCCAATAGCAAGGAGGCGGCGGGTTCTTCCTCACGGAAGACCCCAGGGAAAAGGACCCTCGATAAGAGGGCGCAGAAGGCGGGGCCGTCACGCGACAGGAGCACTAGCTGCTCCGGGCGGGGCAGCGAGACGAGCACCGAAGAGGGGGTGCCGCCGAAATATGCTTTTGAGGCCCAGGTCTCTCCGCGGACACTCTGCAGAGCAGAGTGCTGCTGTGCGGAGAAGCCACCAGGGCGACGGGTCCGACATCACTGAGATCATCAGCGGTGTCGGACACGGTCTCGTAGAGACCACCGTTCGGCCGAACCCCGCCTGCCAACAGGCGGGAAGCCGGTTCTTTGAAACCGCGAGGAAGAAAACCTCGTTAAAAAATCACCAACGGGGCGGGCGGAATGGTCTTGTGAAGACCCCCGCCCGGCCCAGCCGTAATCCTGAATTGACAGAACCGGTGGCCCCTCGGGACCGCGAGGATGAACACCTCTATAAAAAATTAACCCAATCCCAAGCTCTGACACCCGGTGAGGGGATGAATCGTGCAGGGGAGCTGTCACGCCTAAGGTGTCACCATCGTCGGAGGACGTAAAACTCAAAAACTATGGCTAAGGAAACTAACGTTTTTATTACCCAAGGGGGAACCGGCAGCGATGCTGACCGCGAACACCCTGCTGTGACTGGGGTCGGGCTCGGGCCCGGCACCAGTCATGGCGACCCCCGCCCGGGATCTTCCCGGGTGGTATTTGAGAGGGGTCACCAAAGCCCGATAGGCCAGGGGGTGTGCCTTAAAACCACCCCCCAAACCGACGCGGAGGTCGCGTCGACCGCTGCTGGGACTGACGTTGTTCCCAACAGCAAGGAGGCGGCGGGTTCTTCCTCACGGAAGACCCCAGGGAAAAGGACCCTCGATAAGAGGGCGCAGAAGGCGGGGCCGTCACGCGACAGGAGCACTAGCTGCTCCGGGCGGGGCAGCGAGACGAGCACCGAAGAGGGGGTGCCGCCGAAATATGTTGTTGCGATGACAACGAGGGGTCAGTACCGGAAGATCTTCTTCCGGTCTTCAAGGCCCCCGCCCCTACGGTGCCGTTCCTGCCTAGCGGCAGGGACAAGGAGGTGCCAGCCGCGCGGGAGCTCATGCTGGCTCTTACCCGGATTGCGGAAGCGATGAAGGGTGGCACGAAAAACATGCCGGGTAAGAGGCAGATAGTGAAGACGGCCGTGACTCACGCTACGTCTTCACTTGATGAGCTCCTAGCGCGGAGCGTACCTGCGGAGGAGCAGAAGCTTCGGGGTCAGGTGGCCAGCCTGGAGGCGGAACTTGCCGCGTCTCGGCTACAGATGGAGGCCCTGCGACAGGAGGTTGCGAACCTGACCAAGCTGGTCAAGGGGCCTACCGGGACCCAGACGGATCAACCCACGCCGCCTTTTCCGAAGGCTGGGCCATCAAAGACGGCACCCAGGACCGCGCCCAATGCGGCGCCCGTATCGCCGCCACAGCCTGTGCCGCCTACTCTTACCGAGCTCATGGCGGCGATCGAGAGGCGCCTTGGCGTCCTTGAGGACCGGCCGTACCGCCCTGCGCTGACGCAGCCCGCGTTGTCCTACGCGGCTGTTTCTGGCGCCGGCGTTGCGCCCCGTCCGAGAGGCCGGCCTCCTAGCCGCCACCCCACCCTGCCCCCGTCCGCTGTCCCAGCGAGGCGGACGCCAGCCGAGGCTGCGGCCATTTCGCGGAAGGGCAAGGGGAAGGGCAAGAGGAGTGCCACCCCCGCTGCCTACAGGGCCACTCCCGCTGCTGCTCCTGCTGCCTCTTTACATCCCTCCAGACGGGAGGGATGGGAAGTAGTGGGTGCCAAAAAGCAGCGCAAGAGGGCCAAAAAGAAAGCGGCCAGAGCCGCCGCGGCGAAGGCGCCGAAGAGGCCCCGCCCTCCTCGCGCCACCGCCGTCGTCCTGACCGTGACGCCGGCAGGTGTGGAGAAGGGTGTGGGGTACGCCGATGTCCTGAGGCAGGTTAAAGCCTCAGTGAACCTCTCGGCCCTCGATATTCAGGGGGGGCTACGGTGTAAAAACACCCGCACCGGTGCTCGACTCCTCGAGGTCTCCGGCGCCTCCAGCGGTCCCAAAGCGGACGCCTTAGCGGCTCAACTTAGGGTCGCGCTGGACGCAGAAGCCGTCCGTACCAGACCTACCAAATGCGCCGCATTGCGCATCACGGGTCTGGATGACGCGGCCACGACGGAGGAAGTAATCTCCGCCGTCGTGGAGGCGGGCGGCTGCCCCCATGACCAGGTGAAAGCTGGAGATATCTCCTTCGGCTCCACCGGTCATGGGATGACAGTCGTCCAGTGCCCCGTCGCGGCGGCACTTAAATTGGCGGACGGACGAAGCCTCATTGTTGGTGGGCTTCCTAAAGGCGCAGGTGCACCTCCTTCGTGCCCGGGAAACCAGGTGTTTCCGGTGCATGGTGGTGGGGCACGTCGGAGTGCAGTGCACAGCGGAAGACACCGTGGGCGAACGGTGCTTCCGCTGCAGCCGGCCCGGTCATAAGGCCAATGGCTGTGAGGCCCCGCCTCGCTATTATAGATGCGAGGCGGAGGGCAAAACGGCGGACCATCGGGTCGGCAGCCGTACCTGCGCCGCCTCGAGGCCTAAACCTCGTCCGTCCGCTGTAGGCAGCGGGGGAACCGCTTCTGCGCGGCCAGGTTCGCAGCGGGATGCTGACATGGACGTACATTAATGTGCGCCCATGTCCGCATCCTGCAAGTGAACTTGAACCACTGTCGCGCTGCTCAGGATCTTCTGTACCAGAGCATCGCGCAGTGGTCCATTAACTTGGCCGTGATCGCCGAGCCGTATTATGTCCACCCGGGAAGCCCGGTGGACCAGGATGGCTCGGCCTGTTGCATTTTTGGGGGTTCCACCGTGGACACCTCGCGCCTTGCATTGATTGCAAGCGGCCGGGGGTGTGTTGCGGCGGAATTTGAAGGGTTTGCGGTCTTGTCGTCCTACATCTCGCCGAACATTGACGAGTCTCAGTTTGAGCTATGGCTCACTGAGCTCGACGTCGTCTTCGCTGCGTGCCGTCCTCGCCCTGTCCTGCTCCTGGGAGACTTCAACGCCTGGAGTGAGGCGTGGGGCTCCCGGGAAACCAGGGACAAGGGGAGGCTTCTTGAGGACAGGACCAGAACACGTGGTCTGGTGGTCCTCAACCGGGGGAATGTCGTCACCTTTTGGCGGCGAGGGGGGGAATCGATCGTAGACGTAACGTTCGCATCCCCTGACCTCGCCCGCCGTATTACAGGCTGGCGCGTGGAGGAGGGTGAGGAGACGCACTCGGACCATCGGTACATCCGGTTCGATGTCGTCCCCTCACCTGACCTCCCACAGCCGGTAGCAAATCCCCCGGATCCGCGTTGGGCACTTCACCATCTTGATCGGGAAGCTCTCCTGGAGGCATCCATCGTGCAGGCCTGGATTCCGGCACCGGACCGGCCTGCCGATGTGGATGCCGAGGCGGAGTGGTTCAGGAGAGCCATGTCGCAAATCTGTGATGCGGCGATGCCTAGGGTTACACCCAGACCGGCCAGGAAGCAGGTGTACTGGTGGTTGCCGGAGATTGCAGAGCTGCGTGCAGCATGCATCTCCACCCGCCGCCGGTACACCAGGTTTCGCCGGAGGCATCGCCGCCCAGACGACGCAGCAGCCCGAGAGGCGGAGCTTTATCAGACATACAGGGAGGCCAAAGGTATTCTCCAGGAGACCATAAAGCGGGCCAAGACGGCGGCCCGCGAGGAGCTCCTGGAGACCCTGCAGCAGAACCCATGGGGGCGCCCGTACCTACAGGTCAGGGAGAAACTCCGACCTAGGGCGCCCCCACTGACCCAGAGTCTCCAGCCGCAGCAGCTGGAGCGGGTCATGGGCTCCCTGTTTCCGACGAGCGCGGAGGAGCACGTCCCTCCGCGCATGGCTCCGTCTCGGCCCGACGCGGATAGCACCAGCGAAGACGACGTACCCGTAGTCAGCGTGGGGGAGCTAGGTGCGGCAGTACTCCGGCTTAAACGTCGGAAAATCACTCCCCCGGACCCGACGGCATTCCTGGCCGTGCATGGGTCCTGGCCCTCGAAGAACTCGGGTCTCGACTGATGGGGCTCTTTAGCGCATGCCTCGAAAGGGGCCAGTTTCCCAAGGTATGGAGGACGGGGAAACTGGTCCTGATCCGTAAGGCGGGGCGGCCGGTGGACTCACCGTCCGGATACCGGCCGATCGTGTTGCTCGACGAGGTGTGTAAGCTCTTTGAGCGAATTATCGCGGAACGCCTCGTCGAGCATCTCACGAGTGTGGGGCCAGACCTGGCGGATAACCAGTTCGGTTTCCGTCGGGGACGCTCCACCGTGAGCGCGATCATGCGCGTGAAGAGCCTGACGGAGGAAGCAGTCTCGCAGGGCAAGGTGGTGGTGGCGGTGTCTCTTGACATCGCCAACGCGTTCAACACCTTGCCATGGAGCTGCGTTAGGGAGGCGCTCGTGTATCACGAAACGCCTCTCTACCTCCGTCGTATTGTCGGGGCCTATCTCTCGGAGAGGGCCATAGCTTTCCCCAGCTGGCTCGGGCCAGCTCGGCG
This sequence comes from Nudaria mundana, assembly GCA_963556515.1. Taxonomy (NCBI): domain Eukaryota; kingdom Metazoa; phylum Arthropoda; class Insecta; order Lepidoptera; family Erebidae; genus Nudaria; species Nudaria mundana. Next base: position 3,730,294 of record OY748314.1, read on the forward strand.
AAATGTGTCGTGCGGTGTTCCACAGGGGTCGGTCCTGGGGTCGCTTCTGTGGAACATCGGCTACGACTGGGTGCTGCGGGGTGCGTTGCCTAGGGGCGTCGGCGTAACGTGCTACGCCGACGATACCCTCGTCACGGCGCGGGGTGCAACGTACCAGGAGGCAGCACTCAAGGTCACGACGGGTGTTGCTCGAGTCGTGGGTCGGATACGGCAGCTGGGACTGGAGGTGGCCTTGCACAAGTCCGAGGTTCTGTGTTTTCACAGACCTCGGAACGGTCCACCCGAAGGTTCCAGCATAAATGTGGGAGGCGTTAGCATCGGCATCAAGCCCTCGATGAAGTACCTAGGGATCGTACTTGATAGCCGATGGAACTTCGGACCACATTTCCGAAGTTTGGCCCCCAAGGTGACGCAGGCATCGGCCGCGCTTTCGCGACTGATGCCCAACCTAAAGGGACCCAACGCTTCCTGCAGGAGACTGTACCTGGGGATCGTGCGGAGTATGGCCCTATACGGGGCTCCCGTATGGGCGGATAAGTTGGCGGTCAAGGGGAACGTGACTCTGTTAAACAGACCACTTCGAACCTTGGCCGTCAGAACCATACGGGGGTACCGCACGATCTCCGGAGAGGCTGCATGTCTCCTAGCCGGGACCCCTCCATGGGACCTGGAAGCGAGAGCCCTTGCGTCATTGTTCCAATGGCGCAAGGAGACGCTAGAGCGGGACCACAGGCCTGCATCTCGAGAAATCGAGGACCAGCGGTCCCAACTCCGCCAGGATCTCATGGAGTTATGGAGGGTGCGACTTGAGCAACCCAAGTGGGGTACCACCATTATCGCGGCGGTGAGACCGATCATGGACGATTGGCTGCAGAGGCAGCATGGTGACCTCACGTACCGTGCGACGCAGATCGTTGCCGGGCATGGATGCTTCGGTAGCTATCTGTTTCGCATGCATCGTGAGGTCACACCCCGGTGTCAACACTGCGAGGTTTCCGACGACGACACCGCACTCCACACGTTGGTGGAGTGCTCAGCGTGGGCGAGTCAGCGCCGGGACCTCGTAGTGAGTCTGGGCGTGGATACCCTCTCGCTGGAGACTATGCTTCAAGCCATGGTCTCCAGCCGGAGTAGGTGGAACGCGGCCGTGTCCTTCTGCGAGCAAGTCATGCTCGCGAAGGAGGCGGCCGGGAGGGAGAGTGAGCGTACCCTCCCCGCCGAGTTCCGTAGTCGGCGGCCAGGGCGCCCCAGACTCCGCGACTACGCCCAAGACTATCGACCTCCATGATCGGGGCCTGAGGACGGCGGGATCGCCATCCGCCGTCCTTACAGAAGCAGGCTAGAAGGGTTGCGTGCTGCGGGGCCTTCGCCCCATAGCACGCAACCAGATTCACTCACTGACGCGGGATAAAACCCTTCCCCAACGACGCGGGATTCTCGTCCCGACCCAACACCCGAAGAGACCACAGACGTGGTCAAAGTCCGCCGGGCGCCACTGGACATACCCTCTGCTAGTAACCAGAGACGCCCGGCAACGGACGTTAGAGCGGCCGCGGCCTTGGGCCGCGGAATTATAAAAAAAAAAAAACCCCTACGACGCTTGATTTTCATTCCGACCAAACCCCCGAAGAGGCCAAAGTCCGTCGGGCGCCACTGGAATGAAAGGTCAACAACTTTTTTTGAGGGTCCTATATCAAAAATTCGGTCTCTAACAAAACCTGCTCCTGCGAATGCTTGATTTTTGAGAGAAAAAATCATGAAAATCGGTTGTTGATATATTTTTGGTCAATAACTTTTTTTGAGGGTCCTAAATCAAAATTCGGTCTCGAACAAAACCTGCTCCTGAGAATGCTTGATTTTTGAGTAAAAAATCTTGAAAATCGGTTGGGTAGTTGTCGAGAAACAATTTCACATCGAGTTGTATTGGAGTCACCTGATAAGGAGCTACGCTCGCTTCGCTCAATAAAAAAAAAATACATTCTAATATTACAGTAATAATTTAATCAAATAATTATTTTATTCTTTAACAATTACAACATACAAAGGTAGATTTTAAAATTTCTTTCAGTAATTTAAAGCTACATTTTTAGCGAGTAACTAGGCTATATAACATCACGAAAGAGTTAATAGGAGCGGACCAGCATTGCGTGTAGACCATAGATTAGATTCCGCATGCAGGGCAACAAACGCGCGCCACTCATACTTGATTTCGCAAGCATATAAAGCTATGCCTAAAATCACGACGTCAGTGACAACCAACTTCGCGACCTATGACCACGTGCGATTATATAATTAAAAATAAATGTTTTTGTGAGCATTTTGCATTTTAAATGGCTTCCTGTTTCGTAAAATGGTGTGGCAAGTCGGCGAAGACATCAAATTACCAAAATGATGGCATTACATTTCACCGGTAAGTAAATTAGACATAAATGTAAATATAAATTGACTAGGCACCGGAGTTCAATTTATTCTGGTTGGTAATAGAACATAAACACAAACAATTTCGAACCCGTTGATGTCTTTTTGAAATTACTCTTTCACTCATTAGCCAAATTATAATAGCTATCCTTTTCTAACAATACATTACAATAGCACTTGAATCGATAGTGATGGGATATCGGTATGATATTGTACGTCATCGATATTTTGCAGTATTATTGCCGTAGGTGCTTTAAAAAGTAGTACCTATAAATAAGCAACATGTTGTCGCCTGCGACTGCGCCCGCTTGAATTTCGGTAAGCTGCGATTTATTTGCGACCAATTTGTGCGTTGGCATTATTTAAATTTTTTTCGCAGCTAATGTGATTTAGTATTAGCAATGTAACTGAGATTATATTAGTTTATAGGTTTCCTGGATGCCCCGAGGAAAAAGAAATGGGTAGATGCAACATCTCGTGGGGAGAGTTGGTTTCCCACCAATAACAACGTAAAATATTAAGAAAGAAATTATAGTCCCGCCGATGACATCAGTTTTTGTGATCTATTTATAATTTCTTTCTTAATATAAATTATATTATTTTACATCTACTGAATAAAAATATAAAATTATAATGTATCATCATCAGAGATGGGGGGCTCGTGGCTTAGTGGTAACCGTGTATATTAACACATTGCTAAGGTTAAGAAACATCTAACCAGGTCGGTCTTAGGATCGGTGACCATTTTTTTAGAAATTGAGACCTCCGTGCCTCTGGGAGCACGTTAAGCCGTCGGTCCCGGTTATTATACGAAAATCTATGGCAGTCGTTACTTGGGGCCCTAAATCAAAATCCAACTGGTCTAACTACAGAGCTTTGATATCGCCCATAGTTTGTGGAGGTCAGAATGATGGCAGTCGCTCCACGGAAAATATTAAAGTTCAGCTGCATCGCAGTTACACTGGAAAGCTGATCTTGAGTTGGGAAAAGGCTCGGTAGCTGTGCGATCATCAGAGATCGGAATAGGTAGAAAATTTTTACTTAAAGTTTGAGGAAATAGGAACTGAGAGTTGATAATACCTGTCCCTCTTGATTAAGTCCCGATACCTATTCCTATAAAAATTATAATAATAAATAATTTTTTATTTTTTATTTTATTCTCTTTATTAACACTTAACACATATTTATTACATTTTGAAATAGATTTATAAAAAAATACATTTAAAAATATAAAAAACAGTAACCCACCGGCATCGGGTACAGGGACCAAGCTACCGGTGGTTAGGGCTCCAAAGACAGGAACTTCCGCACAATACGGGCCGTATTCAACAGAACCGCCTTCTGCATCAAGCCCTTGATCCAGCTGCCTAACGCGAGCCTCTGTAGGTGGAGGTCGAGGCTCTTGGCTATTAGACCATGCGCAGATACGACTATCGGAACAATAATCGCCGAATCCACATCCCACATGTCGACAATCTCGTGAGCTAGGTCTAAATATTTAATTTGTTTATCTTTTTCTGCTTTCACGAGATTCTCGTCATGTGGCACAGTGATATCGACAATTACTGCAAGGCGCTTTAATCGATCCATTATCACTATATCAGGTCTGTTAGCTATAACAGTCCTATCAGTGATAATAGATCGATCCCAATACAATGTGACATGACCGTTCTCAAGAACTGGGTCGGGCACATACTTGTAATAAGGTACCTCCACGTCGAAAAGATTATACTTTAGAGCAAGTTGCTGGTGGATTATCCTGGCTACTTGGTTGTGTCTGTGCAAATACTCACCGTTCGCAAGACGGGAACAACCAGAGATAATATGTCTTAAAGATTCTCCGGGACGATGACATGCCCGACAAATGTCTAGCGTCCCATCTTTGACAATAAATCTCCGATAGTTATTCGTCATCACGACTTCGTCAGTGATTGCACAGATAAAACCCTCAGTTTCTCCGAAGAGATCACCAAATCGTAACCAGGATACCGATGCTATTGAATCAACATCGGGCCCATTTAGAGCCCGATAAAATCGACCATGCAGTTCCTTGCTCTTCCATATTTCCTTCCGATCAGATACACTTAATATTACAGGTTTGCGCCAGTTCTCTTTCGCAAGGGACAGCGGGGTCAGTCCGTTGTCTATTGCCACAACATCTCGATGCACATCCACGTCCACCTGCAGGAAATACTCTCTAAGGTTGCATATCTCACGGTTATGGAAAGTCTTGGTATTTAAAAATCCCCGACCCCCGCATTTCCGTGGTATATACAACCTCATTACTGACGAACGTGGGTGGTGCATTCGATATGAAGTCAATAGACAACGCACCTTCCTATCCAGAGCTTCTAACTCCGTCTGAGTCCATCTAAGTATGCCAAAAGAGTATACTAAGACTGGCATGGCCCAGCCGTTGACAGCACGCACCTTGTTACCTCCTGATAAAAGACTTTTCAGTATTTTTTTCAGGCGGCCAAAGAAACGATCCTGCAACTTCTGTTTCATGTCAGTCTCAGCAATACACAGAGCTTGAGACATACCTAGATATTTGTAGGTTTCGGTTGCGGAGAGCGACCCAAATCGTGTGAAATCTGAAAGATTGACTCCTTCAGATTCCACAATCCCGCCCCTTTTTACATGCATGACCGCACACTTATCTACCCCAAACTCCATACTGATGGCCTTACTAAAAGTTTCAGTAACTTTTAGCAAAGCCATCAAATCGGGGCCATTAGGGGCAAATAACTTTAGGTCATCCATGTAAAAAAGGTGGGACAAAATTTGACCCCCTCTGCGCATCCGATAGCCTAACCCTGAACCCTCTAGTAACGTACTGAGAGGATTCAGTGCTAGACAAAACCACAACGGACTCAGACTATCACCCTGGAAAATACCTCTCTCAATCCCTATTGGTACACCACCTCCTAGAACCTGACGACACCCTGGATAAACAAGAACCGTACTCCATTGTCTCATACATGACCCCAAAAAGGTGCATAGAGTTGCATCAACTTTATACAGCTCTAGCACCCTCCGAAGCCATGTATGAGGCACAGAATCGTACGCTTTCTTATAGTCAATCCAGCATGTCGCAAGGTTCTTTCGGTTGCGGCGTACCTGCTGGCAAACAGCCATGTCAATAATAAGGAGCTCTTTCGTACCACGTGCCCCACTTTTACATCCATTCTGAGAGATTGACAAGATGTTATTGTTTTGTACATGTGAATATATTTTTACTCTCAGGATGGATGTAAAAAGTTTGTATATGGTAGGTAGACAAGTTATAGGTCTATAATTTTTGGGGTCTGTGGTACTACCAGACTTGTATAGGAGGTGGGTTACTCCGGTAGTCATAAAAGCTGGAAGCGACGATGACTCAAGGGATGACTGGAAGCAAGATGCCAAGCAAGCGTGTGAGCTACGGAACCATTTTAACCAAAAGTTGTGCAGTCCGTCCGGTCCAGCAGATTTCCAATTTGGCAACGAACGAACTGCACAACCAATATCTTCTTCAGATATGGTTATAGGTTCCATAGCTGGAATTGGTTCACACGCCCGCTCAACATCCCTAATCCACGCATCCTGTGTATGACTGACGGGCGTCGACCAGATGCTTTTCCAGAAGTTAACTGTAGAAACAGCATCAGGTAGACTCCCATCAGTCACATCCGAGTTAGGTCGCTCCCACCCTCTATATACCCACCTCTCATTTTTTTGGAACAAGCGATTCTGAGTGTATCTGTCCACTCTTTTTTTGTACCGCCTTATGCGGTTCGCCCACGCATAAACTTTCTGCTTCAGGTAATCGATGCGCTCTGTGACCCGAACAGAGTATTCACAGGGCCTAATATTAGTTCCCACGAATGCACGGGTCACAAAGCGCATGACTCTCGGGCGTGTATTGCCCGTCCTGAAGCAGTGTAGCTTGCCAATGAGCACCCTAGCCTCGTTGATGCGCCGTTCAATTCTGCACTGCCAAGCTGGTACAGCAGGCTTTGGTCGAATAGCTGTTTCTTGTTTAAAAAAATTAACACCAGCTATTCGACATACTGCAACAGCTGCACAGTACAGAATGGAATGGGCATCAGTAATGTTTCTGCAGTTGTTAAAAAACGATGTTAACATCGAGTCTAGGGCACACACTAGCGCCACGTTTTTTTTATGTGTGGGCAAACGCGGAAGCCGCGGTCTACACTCAATAGGGACAGATTGAAACTCACCAATCGCTCGCTCCAAAGCGCTCCTTAATTCCTCATTGTATTGAGTACTTACAGGTATAGCAGCATCACTCACTTCTTCACCAACATGTGAGATGATGTTTTCTTGCGTTTTTTCATTACGGTTACTTTGTAATGGCACAGGTAATGGTTGCAATGAAGAAGGCGTGATACCACTACACACTTCTAAGCGTAGCCTCTCAAGTGTAGCGTCATCCAACAGGTGACAGCGTTGTATGGCGCGCACCTGATCCGATAGGCGTTGTGCCGATACGTTGACATCTGGTTCAAGTACCTGAAACAGAGGTAGCATGCGAACACGGTACGCAGTGAGGTTAGTTCCCCCCTCTGTAGCCACAAAATATGCCCGCATCACGTTTTCATTCATACCGAAGTTCCATCGAATGCGGTGCACATTACCACCGGTAGCGGGGTCCGTAATCGAAGCCGGAGGGCCTCGGGGTCCCAAGCCAGTCGGTGGCCGGCCTCTCCCCTGCCGACGTACAGGTAGAGGCGACGTCGGCGGAGAGAAAAACTCGTCGCTGCTTGAGCTCGACGCCTCACCAGTAGTCACAGTTGTCGACGACTGTAAGGCGGAGCTGTGCGACAAGTCCGGGGTTGGTAATTGTGCTTTTTTGGCGCCAGCTCTGGTCAACATTATATTTTTTCTTGATTTTCATCTTATTTTCATATTATCATTTTCAGTTTGTTACACTGACATAATGTGTCAAAGTGTACTATAATTTATAAAATATTTGTTTGTTTTTTCCGGATTTTCTTCATGCTGATTTTTTTGTTATAGATATATATTTGTACTTTTATTATGTTTTGAATGATATTTTTGTATTATTGTAGATTAAAGGTAAAATATTTTAGTAAATGCTCCTCAAGAAAAAAATGTGACTGTTTTATTTTATTTATTATTATAATTTTTTATAAATGTATTTAAAAATGTATAAAATAAGCATATAAAGGAATCAACGATATAATAAAATTATAAAAATATAATTATAATATACGAGTACCTATCAAAATTTTATCGACACATTTTCACCCCTATCCCATCTCTAGTATTCGGTGCATTCGAAGATTGACCTTGAAACAGCCAATCATAGCGCACTTACATGTTTCCGCGCGCCCCTCGCATTCCGCCAAAACAGGTGAACTCGGTCAGGAACAAAATTACAGTAGTGCGGAATCTATTAGGAGGTTATCTATGGGACCAGCATTGCGTGTAGACTATAGCTTGTTGGACGTTAATAACCGCAATCTCTCAGAAATGGTAATTCCTAGGAAAAAAGTTGCGAGGACTTATTTGTAGGTTATTTTATTATCAATTTTTGATATAATTCACTGTTTACGAGAAAAATCCAAAAAACCGAAATTTTTCTACTTTTTAACTTTTCAACCTTGAATAACTTTTTTAACACACGTCGGATCGATGGGAACTTTTGATATTTTATTTATAATAATGTACTTAATACCTGCACCACTTTGCAGCTCTATACAAATTAATGCAACCTTACAATTTTGTTCCGAATATTTTAACTGGATAACTCTGTTAGCTACCTACCTACCTACCTATTTGAGATTTATTTTTATATGTGGGAGACTCGGTAAAATAAAGCTACTTACGAAAAATGAGCTTGCTGTTAATCAATATTTTTCAATGTTCTACGGCCCGTGTACTATAATAATAGTAGATGAAAATACTATTTACACGTTAATAAAAACTACACTATACACATATATAGTATATAGTGTATAGTGTATAGTGTGTAGTATATAGTATATAGTGTAGATTTTAAATCTACACAATATACATGCGTCAAAGAACTCCTCCGCCTCGTCGCCGACTGGCAATGTTCCCAGAAGGCTGGCAGCATTGCCACGTTGTATGGCAATGCTTATTCTTTGAGCTAAAAAGTAACCAGCCTTCTGGTCTTGAGAAGAGTCGATCATAAGTTTTGAGATGGTTTTAAAGAGTCCGCGAGCGCTCGGACCCCAAGGTCTCTACCCCAAACGGCTCAAATATATAGTCTCCTGCTAAATTTGAGTATTAAATATCAAATAATTAAATAAATTATACAATAGTACAATTTTCTGATCGAACAGTAATTTATTATCCAAATATTATAATGAATTAGTTGTTTATTTTGATTATTTTCTTTTATTGTAATCGGATTGTTGATTGTATTTTTTTCTTGTGTTGTAATCATATTTATTTGCATAGAATAAATAAAGCTTTAATATTGACTGTTTCGGTGGCTTGGTCGGTAGTGCATCGGCTTTCAACTCCGGAGTCTCGGGTTCGATTCCCGGGTCGAATCAATATGGGGTGTTTTCTATGTATGTTATGTATGTATTTAGAAATATATAAGTATATTTATCAGTTGTCTAGATCCCATAGCACAAGCTTATAGCTTAGTTTGGGCTAGATGACGTTGTGTGATCATGTCCAACAATATTTATTTATTTATCTATACTTATAATAAATCTGTAAAAGTGAAAATTCTGTACATTGAAAATATCAAAAAATAAATGGCAGAGGTGTTACTAGACCGACTCCGACCAAAAATGTGATTAAAAAAATGTTTGCCTGTCTGTCTGTTTGTTCAGGCATCACGCAAAAACTACTGGTTCGATTACGATGAAACTTGGTATAATTATTCTTTAATATCCTGGGCACCACACTGGGTACTTTTTATCCCGGAAAAGTATATACAATAAAAAGCAAACCTAATTTTGCGGTTTGATCCCTAGACCCAATTACTGTACGAACCGCAAATAATAAGTTTGTCGTAGGTTATGTCACCCGCAGTTGAGTTCACTAAGGGGCGCTACACACAGCTAAGATACTATAATATTTTATCTTAAGATACAATATCGCTCAACAGCTATACATAACTAGGTATGCAATGCATAGTAGCATGCATTGCATACCTAGTTATGTTGTTAGTCGTTGTTCCCGTCGCATCACCTGTAATAACATCTAGCTTCGCCAATAATTATTTTAGAACGACTTTGATTTCCATAAAATATGTTACAAACTTTACGTCTATGGCGATTGTTACCACAGTAAACTAGGTATGCAATGCATGCTACTAATTGCAAATGTGGAGCGGAGCAAAATTTCTTAATTTTTTTTATGCTCTGTTTTCATTATTTCAGAGATATGCACTCCCGGGTATGATGTCGACCAGCATGCCAAATTTGGTCAAAATCGGTCGAGCCGTTTCGGAGGAGTTGGCACACAAACGATTTACACTTGTCGTTTAAGATTGACCTACGCTTCGCTCCGCTCAATAAATCAGTAACTGGTGATGAAGAAAGCTGTAACACGCAGGCGGAGCTGCGGGCAACAGCTAGTAAATAATAAAAACTATACAAAGTGTAACATTGATATTGATAAGTGAGATCAAGTCTGAAACTATAAGACTTACGTAGATCTGTTTTTAGTAAAAATTTTAGTAAAAATAAAACTTAACATATTTTTTTTTTTTTATCATTCGCGGATTAAACTATTTGTCGTTTTCAGGTACCAAAAATGGGCAGAGAAATGGAATGGTTTCGATTCCAAAATAGAAGGGATTGATATAAGCACCAATTTACAAGCTATGGGTCAGAATAGGAGCCGATTTTTAGGTTTCAACCCATTGTATAGTGACCGCCGGGCGCCACTCACTGGGAATCCGCTGAGCGCTACTGGGGATTCTTCCGAGGCACCTGGCCGCGGCTTGGGCAGACTTTAAAAAATAAAAAAACTCTGTAGTGTGTCTATGGATGACTCATTATTTTCGCAATGCGACCAATTTTTGTGGTAAGATAAGGAATAAAATAACTAAGTAAAATAAAAATGAATCCCAATTTCCTTTGATCACGACATCACGCGTGAACGGCTGAACCGATTTCGCTAATTCTTTTTTTGTTGTTCGTTATGATCAGGAAGGTTCCTATGAAAGAAAAATCTAAAATATTAGAAAATTTAAGAAAACTTTAAAGAAAACGTCAAACGCAATAAGTTTTTATTATGGTCTTACCATACTAAAACTTATTACGTTAGACATACCTGCCAGGCTTTTTTTTAATTTCGCCGGGACTTGATTGATTGCTTCTTTGATTCTTTACCCGATTGCTGTACCAACCACAAATAATAAGTTTGTCGTAGGTTACGTCACCCGCAATGGAGTTCATTAACGCGCGCTGCACACGGCTAAGATACTATAATATGTTATCTTAAGATACAATATCGCTCAACAGCTATACATAATAAATCAGTAACTGGTGATCAAGAAAGCTATAACACGCAGGCGGAGCTGCGGGCAACAGCTAGTAATAAATAAATTTTTAATCAAGTGACCAGAACTCATAGATGTTAGTAAAAACTTATAATCTATGTTAGTATCCATAATTATATAAAAAATAGTGCTGCACTGTGACTCACTGTCGTACCATACCGTGTGATATAGCACTGCAGTGATTGACGTATGTACAGTCTAGGCGGCTTGCAATCTTTATCTTTAGAATCTTTAGAATGCTGTTGGAGCTACCCCGCACCCTGGACACCAGAGACGCACACCTCTTACGCATAGTTGCGTAGAAACAGTTTACCTGTGCGTCAGCAAACATTCCCGATGCGCTACAGAAGCGGGGCAGCCCCACCAACATCCTAAATGCGTTATTATACTGAACGCAGAGCGCACTGTATGCCCTCTGCGTATACTTGGCCCACAGGCTGCACGTGTAGAATGTTGTACAGTAGGCCCGAAAGAGCGTAATTTTTACTTTAAGTGAGCAACGTGCAAACCTGCGGACCAACATATTCGGCCGTACAGACAGCGCCCTCTGCTCACGCTCGATGTCAAGATCATCGTTAAGGTTAGGTGTAAATATATGCCCAAGATATTTAAAGGTTTAAGTGGCTACCCACTTAGCGTTATCTGCGGTATGTTTTTTGGGCCTAGTATCAGTAGTTCGGTAATTTAGTTCGGAATCGGACAGATGAGACTTTTTCGTATCAGTAGTTCGGCGATTAAAATCTACCGTACTACTGAGCTTTTTTGTTCGGTATCATAGGGTAACTATGCTTGCCTATTAAGTAAAATAAATTGTTAACGAATATTTTTAGTGTAAGTATATTTTTTTTATTCAGTAAATTAGTAGAACGTATATAATAACATTAGCTACCTAATTCCAACACGCCAAAAACAAAGCCAATTTGTACAAAAATATTGGCACATCGATTTCACTACAAATTAGATTCATTTGAACTTCTCGGATAAAATCGTCCTTTTCAATGTCGAGTTTGCTTCTTTTGGATAAGTTTTTTGCAAACCTTTTCATTTGTTCCAATTTGAAATTAACGAGATTATAATTATCCTTCAAAACATTTAAAATGCGTAACATATTTGGATGTCTACTTATGAGCCTATTAAGCGTGAAGTTCCAAGCTTCGACAACGTTATTTGTGCGATGACGTTCGCCAATATTGCACCAAATTTTCATCATTTCAGGTTTCATCCATGTTTTTTCGAAATACTTTTTAATTTTTTTCAATTTATCATTTTCACCATGTATCTCGTTGGATATATATTGCCATCCATCTGTTATTTTATCTATAGGCAGCAATGGAAGTACACAAACCAAACTTGCTGCAATATGCTTGTCACGTCTAGAGTAAGATCCTATGGATTTAGCTTTTCGTTGTAACGCACTTCGAAAATGATAGTAACAGCCATTTATCAACACGTCTTTGAACGTGTGCCTCAAAGCACTAATGGCAGCTTTCTCAAAGTCCACATGAACTTGTGCCGGTTTCCACTCAGGAATCTGCGACTTTATTAAGTCAAATGTAATTTCGTACGGTTTCTTACATTTATGGGACATAAAAATATAAACTAAAGGTACTACATTAATGTTTTGCGTTCCGCTCCCTATATCTCCATGTATACTATAGAGTTGCGAAAAAGGCTTGGGTGAAACACGAAAAGTACCATCCATAAAAAAATATTTTACAAATGTTAAATACTGTCGTGCTTCGCTACTACAAAATACTAAAATTTTGATTTTACCATCATAATAATCGGCAAGTAAAAAATCATGAAATTCGTGAGGCACCTCCACATCATCATAGTTTGTGCTGACCAGTTTACTGACTCCTGAAACGGTACGTATTCTCCGATATATTGTCATTTTTTTCTGATCGAATGTAGGTATCGGTTTAGAAGACGCCAAGTCTAAGCCTTTCGATCTTACCGCTAAACTAAATTTCCGAAACACTCTTGGGGCCGCTTCTTTTCCTTCTGTTGCCTCATCCATGCAGTAATTTAGTAACAAATCTAGTTCATTTTGCGTTTCATTCTGTTGGCAAGAATGGTCACAGCTGTCTTTTGTAATCATGTCTTCTTTCTGTATACAAAATAGTATGTTAAGTAGGTAGGTAAGCATTGTTACATCGGCAGTTTATGAATCTAGTCAACATGTTGTGATTTACTTACTTTAGATAAAATAACAAATCCTTTACATTTGTAATCTTCATTTTTGTAGTTTTTACATCTCCAATAACTATTGTTTTTATTATCAGTGTTTTTGTAAAATTGAAAACCGTTATATAGGAGAACTCTGCCACGTCCGCGTTTAATTATTTTAAAGTTATTGGTTTCCATTTTCCAATATAATCAATGTAAACGTAAACAACAGAAAATGTTAATGTCATTGTCAAGTAGGTAGGTAATAGTTTTATAAAAGACAACCACTTCACATCAGACAGTGTTTAAAGAGGTTTGATAATGTTATCATCATATAATACCTCAATACGGTTTTCACCATAAACACATTTTCCCTTAATATAACGAACAAAAAACAAATTTTATGTTACCCTACAGTGATACCGAACAAAAAAGCTCAGTAGTACGGTAGTTTTTAATCGCCGAACTACTGATACGAAAAAGTCTCATCTGTCCGATTCCGAACTAAATTACCGAACTACTGATACTATTCCGTTTTTTGGCTTTTTACTCCCCGCTTCGAAAACCATAACCTCCGATTTCTTAGAATTGTCCATCAACCCGTGTGTTCGAGCATAGGTTTCACAGGTCTTCAACAGTGTCCTAAGACCACAGATAGACGGGCTCAGTACCAGTACAATGTCGTCTGCGTAGCTAATATTGTTAACGCAGATACCGTCCACGAAACAACCGACTCTGATACTGATGAGCTCTCCTATCAACTCGTTAACGTAGAGGTTGAAAAGCGTAGGCGAGCTCAATCCCCCCTGCCTCACCCCGCAGTCCAACCCAAACGGGCGAGACCAACCTCCGGCCCATCGTACAAGGTTCGTCTGTTTGCTATACCATGATTATTTCTTTGGGTAATTTTTCTTTGTCTAGCTTCTTCCATAGTAGGTCATAATTAACTAGATCAAAAGCTCTGGAAAGGTCGAGAAAGCAAGCATATAGGCGTATCACGCTGTGTATAGTAAGTGACAGCATGCACTGCACTTTCTGTTGATAAACCAGGTCGGAAACCGAACCGGTTATCATGAATTTTTAACGCGTTTGTTTAAGTATGCGTTAAGCATGCTGTCAAATACCTTGGCTATCACTGTAGCCGGTGATATAGGCCTATAATTATTGCGGTCTACGAGGTCTCCTGTCTTGTTTTTAACAATAGGTACGACTACAGTATGTAACATCTCACAAGGTAAGTAGCTATGGCTAACACAGAAACCGTAAAACATAGCTAACGCTCGCGGTAGGTGTGGGCCAGCATATTGCAGGTGTTCGATGCTAAGCCCGTCATGGCCAGGGGATTTACCCCTTGACATAGTTCTGATGCTTTTAGCAATCTCCTTACTACTGAAATTAACCTCTATTGCCGTGCCGGGCTCAGCATCTAGCCCCGAACATGATGGCCTCAAGGGTGACTCAACAAAAAAGTGATCTCCGAACAGCTCAGCTATCCCACATGGGTCCGTCTTGCCGCCAACACTCACAGGGACGCCCGGTTTGCTTTGCAATCTATTGGTCTGTTTCCAAAAGCCGCGAAAGTCATGATTAGAGTGGTGTGATGCCAGAATATCCATTTTCACTTGGTCCTCATGGCCTTGACACCACTTCAACCGTGACTTAAAGACTCGTCTGGCCTCACACATCTTCTCAAAGACCACCCCAGAGCCCGGCTTCCCGGGCCATACCCATACCTCAAACTTTGTCTTAGCGTCCCTGTGTGCGCCGGCGACATGTTTACTCCAGCCTATCACCGCCCTGTTAGAACGCCGTCTCCCACCTTCTCGACCCAACACTGCCGCTTCACTTAAAGCCTGCACGATGTCCGAATACATCTTATCTATCAAACTAATGTGTCTTGAATCATTGCACACACTTTTTGTACAATTACGTGGAGCGCCGTAAGATTTATACTTCGGAATCCAGGGCCAGTCAATTAATCTTTATATAAACTTTGGAAATGTTTTTTTTATAGTATATAGAAAACTGTTAAAAAAAAATTTTGCGCGTTCACAATTTTTTAATTATTATTAAGCATTTTTTTAATTATATACAGGGTTACCTGGTAAGTCGTGCGAACCCCATTCAGGGGTGGTAGTTCCCACCATTTCTGACAAATTTCACCTTGGACTCCTGCCCCCCAACCTAACCCTTTTCAAGTTATAAGGCTTTAAATGTTTTTTTTGAAAATATGCCGATTTCTTGTCTATCTTTTTCGTTTATTTTTGTTCTAATTTTTATTTTTATACGATTTTTGTGTAGCAGATTAGTTTCTTTATCATTATGAAAAATAAAATTAGAATTACCTCAACTAAATGGGTCGTAGATAGAAGATTGATAGTTATAGCATCAATAAAAAATCAGTACAAATCAAACTTCAACCAGCAATAGTTAAAAAAAATCTTTGACACCTAGGCTGCAGATACGCTTCAAAATATTTACGTTTCATTAGCTATTTAACAAGGTATAATAAGCTAGGCTACTATTGAAGGTCTTGGATAAAAACTTTGATCAAAGCTACCCAGGTAGTAGTAACAACAAAAGCATTCCGTTAGGTATTACAGCCTCTATTGTCCTCCAAGGGTTGACCCTGCTTGTCAACTGGACTCTGACACTATTTTCCAACGTATCTGCATCATTATCAGATACTCTTGGTCTACCCAAGTCTGATCGTCGCTTTGAAACACAGCCAGTCTCTCTGAGTCGCTGGTAAACTCTGTCGAACACAGCATGATCTGGTGCACGGCGATTTGGAAAACGCAATATGTATTCAGCACGAGTATGTGTATGTGTATGTGTACACAATCACGGTACCCGTAACAGATCAACATATCAGCATATTCCTCGTTCGTGAAGGTCGCCATCTTCAACAGTTCCAAATCACAAGCACAAATCAGAGTCCAGTTTACAAGCAGGGTCAACCCTTGGAGGACAATAGAGGCCGTACTAACGGAATGCTTTTGTTGTTACTACTGGGTAGCTTTTATCAAAGTTTTTATCCAAGACCTTCAATAGTAGCCTAGCTTGTTAAACCTTGTTGAATAGCTAATGAAATGAAATAGTGCCTAGGTGTCGTAGATTTTTTTTTTACTATTGCTGGTTGAAGTTTGATTTGTACTGATTTTTTATTGATGCTATAACTATCAATCTTCTATCTACGACCCATTTAGTTGCGGTAACTCTAATTTTATTTACCACTAGCTGTTGCCCGCAGCTCCGCCTGCGTGTTACTTTAGATCTACATAACATTTTTATTTTTGAAGCGAATGAAAACCAAGCCGCAATATCAAATCAAAAATTCAAATCGGTTAAGCCGTTTCTGAGATTAGCGTGTCCAAACATTCAGACAAACAGAGAAAAGTTCTAAAAACCATTGTTTTGGGTTTTATTGCGTTCATAAAGCCCTCCTACAACAGTTTCTATATTATATCTTCTATAATATTCTCTATTATACCATAAAAAATCATCTTAAGATACGAAAATATTATTTATTATCTAGAGGGGCTCGTGGTCTAGTGGTAACCGACAATGTTAACACATTGCAAAGGTTAAGCCACATTGAGTCAGGCCGGTCTTAGGATGGGTGACCATTGCTTAAGACACAGACCCCTCCGTGCCTCGGAGAGCACGTTAAGCCGTCGGTCCCGGTTGTCATACGATCATCTATGGCAGTCGTTAGGGGTAGTTGGAGCCCTAAATCAAAAATCCGACCGGGCTAACTACAGAACTTCGTTATCGCCTATGGGATGTGGAGGTCAGATGGCAGTCGTATCACGGAAAATATTGAAGTTCGATCCCGAACAACGCGTGCCGGGCAGAGATGCCACTCCCACACAGTGGATAGCATGTTCGCGAGAACCCAACGTTTTAAACGTTCGTTTCTCTACCGAACAATAGTGGCCTGGAACGCCCTGCCTGTGCACGTGTTTCCTCCCACATATAACCCTGGGTTCTTTAAGCGGAGCGTGAAGAGGCACATCAGTAGGCCGTCAAGTTGAGGGCCACTCTCTATAGTAGTGTGTGCTGTGAGAGTGGCCCACAATCGCTAGACGTCGTCTACACGACTTACCACCAGGCGGGCGGCGTCAATTTGGCGAACCCAATATAAAAAAAAAGAAAAAACCTACGACAAACTTATTATTTGCGTTTGGTATAGTTATCGGGTCTAGGGATCGAACCGCAAAATTAAGTTTGTTTTTTATTGTATATACTTTTCCGGGATAAAAAGTACCCAGTGTGGTGCCCAGGATATTAAAGAATAATTATACCAAGTTTCATCGTAATCGAACCGGTAGTTTTTGCGTGATGCCTGAACAGACAGACAGACAGACAAAAATTTTTTTAATCACATTTTTGTGTTTGGTGTGTCTAGTAACACCCCCTGCCATTTATTTTTTTGATACTTTCAATGTACAGAATTTTCACTTCTACAGATTTATTATAAGTATAGATAATGATGAAGAAACTAATCTCGTACAAAAATAAAAATTAGAACAGAAATAAACGAAAAAGATAGGCCAATAGACAAGAAATCGGCATTTATTCAAAAAAATCTTCAAAGCCTTATAACTTGAAAAGGGTTAGGTTGGGGGGCAGGGGTCCAAGGTGAAATTTGTCAGAAATGGTGGGAACTACCACCCCTGAACGGGGTTCGCACGACTTACCAGGTAACCCTGTATATAATTAAAAAATTGAGAACGCGCACTATATTTTTTTTAACATTTTTCTATATACTATTAAAAACACATTTCCAAAGTTTATATAAAGATTCATTGACTGGCCCTGGGTTCCGAGATTTTACCATTTTTATGCCTTAATGCACTCCACTATCAATACAGATGGGAAGTCAATAAGTCTCAGACGCTTATGGCATTCCATTTTAAACAATTCTATTTGACTTTGACTTCTCTCCCCCATACTACACTACTGGGGCGTATATCAGGCATACAATTCCTCGACACAATTATATTACGTCCAGACAGCATTCGATCACCATTGGATAGTGATCAGACCACAGCACATCATGCAAAATATTTACATCTCTAACTGAATTGACGGCCGCCTCCGTCACTAAACAGTGGTCCAGCCACCGTTTGGAACCATACACTTCGCACATAAATGTATATGTATAGCTTGGCAAAAAAGACGTGAAATTAATAGGGGCGCCACCATCGTGCATGTGGCCACCCTATATACAACGACAAGAACAGTTTTGATACTTTGATTTAAATATATTTGTACTTTATTTATTAAGTGTACCTACTACTTGTTTTGTGAGTATATCCTACTAATATTATAAACGTGAAAGTTTGTGAGTATGTAAGGATGTATATGAGGATGTTTGTTACTCTCTCACGTAAAAACTACAGAATGGATTTCAGTGAAACTTTACAATAATAGTCTGTATTATTCTAATGTAGAAGCTATATTATTGTAAAGTTGCATTAAAATCCATTCTGTAATTTTTACATGAAAGAGTAACAAACATCCTTACATTGTTCTGATGTCAGATTAACACATAGGCTATATATCAGCGATGAACGGGATCAGAATTCCACACGAATTCAACACTAGATAGTTAGAGCCTTAAAAAATCCAACAACTGATCTAGCTGCAATACTTTAATATCGCCCACTATCGCCATGGGTTGTGGAGGTCAGATGGCAGTTGCTTAGCGAAAAAGAATAAAACTATTGAACTGAGTGCAATATAATCAATTTAATAGGACAATTGAATTTATTCTAACCGGAATCTAAGACTTTCATCTAAATATTCCACGCCAGAAAAGTGTTCATCTGAGCCTTGGGTTGGGTTTTCTACAATAGTGTGCTGGCTATCCTCACTAGTTTCACTACTGCTGCTATTATCTTGGAGGTTTATGACGATTTTTTCAATATCGTCAGACTGGGATTGAAGCTAGTCCTTGCGTGAATTCCTAAAAAAAATCATCTGAGCCTTGGTCTTCTCCAATAGTGTGCTGGCTATCCTCATTGGTTTACTACTGCTGCTATCATCTTGGAAGTTTATGACGATTTTTTCAATACCGATGATCTTGTCTGGGTAAACCTCACGCTTTGCTGCAATATTGGGTTTTTCCATCAAAGCTTGTCTGTCAGACTGGCATTTTTTCTCAATCAACGGGATGGGATTTGGATGGGGACTGCACCTGCCCGGACCTAGTTAAATAAAATAAATCTAACTACTTTGCAATATTCCGCCACATGCAAATTACCCAACTCTCGTATTTATTCATGCACAAGTCCGCCCTCCAATCCCACTTAGGCCGAAAGAATAGAGAAATAATTTTGAAAATAGAATAAATATGAGAGTTGCGTTATCGTGCAAAACATAATAAAAAACCTCGACACGTGTTTCGTCCCCAACCAGGGGCATCATCAGGAGATGTCGATGGCTCGGCGCACGGCGACCGAATGACCTGTTAAACAAATGAGCGCAAAATATCTGGGCGTATATATAGATAGTGGGCTTAGTGGGACATTCAAGTTGACACCGTGAGAACTAGAGTAAGAAGACTAATACATGTATTTAAAACACTACGCGATGCGACTACGAAACCAACCCTAAAAATGGTTTATCTTTCTCTCTGTCAGTCTGTAATACAATATTGCATCCCGGTCTGGGGCGGATCCACTAAAACTCAACTTTTGAAATTGGAAAGAGCACAGAGAGCTGTACTTAAAGTTATGCACAAAAAACCGAGAAGATATCCGACAACACAACTTTACGCGGAAAGTGATGTACTGACTGTGAGACAGCTCTTTGTGCTCAGGACTATACTAAAAGAACATCGAGGTGTGCCTCTACCTGACCCTAGGAAGCGCAGTAGGCAGCCCGTGTGTCCTGTTTTCCGCTGTCGGACCTCCTTTGCTAGACGACAATTCAACAGCCTGGGCAACAAACTAAATATAAAGGAAGATATTGTGGGTTAACTATTACCAGGTTAAAAAGAAAGCAATTAGTTGGCTACTCCAGCTTGTTTACGAAGGCACTGAATCACTATTAAAATTCATTGAGTAATCTTCCTCACAGAAACACAGCAACACTAACACACACAACACACACGCACACACACACACACACACACGAACACACAGATGCACACACACTACACACACACACACACACATAAACACAGAAATAATTATCATCCATACTTGAATAGTTTACACTCTTACCATAATGTAACGTTAATTCAATAATTGTACTTACCTTTAATGTCCCCATGTTTTAATAATAGTGTCTGAAATTGTCACACTTACCTATAATATTGAAAAAGAGCGCTGTCTCCCATGTGACAGGCCCTGGCCTAGTATGGGTTTCAGTATCTGAACTTATTGTAATAAAATTATGTACTATTAATTAAGAAACATTTTTGTCAAGTACTACTCGTGTCAATAATAATTTATTATTATTATTATATCGTTTATTCATTTTGTTACGATGTGCATACATCGACAAGGCACATTTTGCGTTTGGTCACATCACTAGATTCGAATATTCGAGAATATCGGTAGACCGGTTTTCTATACAAGAAATTCCTTAGTCCATTGTTTTGTGTGCCGGCTGAGATCGCACCGATAACGTTCGACCGGCCGACCAATTGGAAGACGCCTCGATGAGTAGCGGTCACGTCACTAGACACCGGGAGGCGGGGCCACTATGATTAATTGCCAAACCGAGTTGATAAAAGACGTCACGCAGCCTTCGAAGGACAAAAATTTACATAATACCACTCCGATCTACACCTAACAGTCGTAAACGCCGTTAACGAAGTATTAAAAAATAACAGTAAAAATAAACCAATTAATTCCGATAACCTATATCTAAATTGATATTCCTGGTGAAACTGGTGCAGTGAATTCCGTTCCCGACTAAGGGGTAAGTGCTGTGAACAGATTAGCTTACGTGTAACGGCCCCCGCGCGATCTATAATTAGGATATTACCAAATAACTATTTCCGAGATTAACTTCATAGATTATTAGTAACCCAAGGCCACCTATAATTGTCTAGATTAGAGTCATTGTCCGTGTAGTTTCAATCGCGTTTAATACCTACAAATAACTATTTTATAAACTTTCACCGTTACTTAAGAATATCCAAATCAGACGATGCTGAATTTCTTACCACAAGATATACGAGAAAACATTTAGGACGGGGAAGTTAAAATTACTCCACGCTTAAATGCGTTAATTATATTATGTATTGTATATGTATATGTGTTGTATACGTAAATACTTATTTTATAAACCGATAGGGGATGCTAGAATATAATAACATTGCCCTGTCTAATGTAATGATAAATTGTTAAAAACATTTATGCATAAAATTCTCTTAAGGGCTATTCACCTACAGCCTTAAGCAGTAATTTATATTATTATAATTATAATTTGTGAATATCACGAAGGAGAATCCGGGTTGAGAAAATACTTCTACCCGACATAATTTATTGTGAAGCCGTACCACTTGGGGCGCAGCCTTAAGCGGGAAACCGCTAATTTTATAACTTTTTATTATTGGATAACGTAAAGTCAAATACCGGGATCATATTCCACCTATCTGGAATATTCCCTATTATTTAATATTGTATTGTCGAGACGGCCATAGTGGGACCGTCATGTTGGGGTTCCCTAAATTGGTGAACCATTAGGAGATACTATGCAGTAACATTTTTATTATCTAGACTGCCATTTAGGGACCGTCATTTTAGGGTTCCCTAATCTAGTGAACCATAGTAAAGTTTCAATTGTTAGATGGGAATTACGCATAACGCAGACTCTGTAGGAACGTCGTCTCCGACGCGTAATAGGTAGAAAAGTTAGTCTTTTGAAATGTACCCACATTTGTGTTGGGCCTATAGCTAAAATTTATTATTTTATTATTAGTTAAATATTGCATTGAGACTTTCTGCCGCCGGTCGGAGACCGATATATAGGAAGGGGCCAACCACCTGTCTGTGTTTTCCTTGTTCCCATGTTTGTGTTATCCTGTGTTATGTGTAACCTTGCCGTGTACCCACATGTAAATAAGTGTGCAGCGCGTCCGACAACTAGGGAACCTGTACGGCGATTTACGTGTGGGGCCTACGGCAAGCGGTGCCGAGCCGGTATCTAATCCGCTGCTTGTGTCTATTCCAGAACTATCTTGGGGCTTAGAAAAGCCCATTTGTGAAGATTTTGTTGCTGAGCAGCCTGAAGCTGCGCCGTCGCTCCGTGGCCTACCATCCGGAGCATCTCGGCCTGTTGAGAACGTAATTAATTGGAGGACACCAGCGGAGCCTGCCGGCCGACCGCCGTCGCCCGTAGACCCAAAGTTAAGTGCACCGGGCACTTCCGTAAACAGTATATGTGATCCTATTCGACCGACACACTATTAGCTACTATTATTATATAAACCCTAGGTTCCCTGCTATTAAAGTCACGTTAATTGTTTTAAGTCGTTTTATTTGTACTTCCTAGCAGGGGCCGTATCAATTTCTATTCTTATTTTATACATTTTTAAATACATTTATAAAACACAAACAACACAAATACATTTAAAAATATAAAAAACAGTGACCCACTAAGCGGAGTAGGACCCAAACTACCGGCGGTGGAGGCTACAGACTGAGAAACCTCCTAACAATACGGCACGTGTCAAGGATAACAGCCTTCTGAATCTGACTCTTGATCCAACAATCTAACGAGAGTCTCTTGATATGTTGATCGAGACTCTTCGCTATTAATCCGTTTGCCGAAACGACCACCGGGACAATGATCGTCGAGTCTACGTCCCACATGGCGGTTATCTCGAAGGACAGATCAAGGTACATGGTAAGTTTGTCCTTCTCTGCCTTTACGAGATTTTCGTATGTGGGACGGCGATATCAACGAGCACTGCCCGACGCTGGGTCCGATCAACCAACACGATATCGGGCCTATTGGCAACAATAGTCCTGTCTGTGATGATTGATCGGTCCCAGTAGAGCAATGCACGACCATTCTCAAGAACTGGCACTGGTGTGTACTTATAGTACGGTACTTCAAACTCAATAAGGCCATATTGAAGAGCAAGTTGCTGGTGGATGATCCTGGCTACTTGATTGTGCCTATGCAAGTACTCGGTGTTAGCAAGATACGAACAACCGGAAATAATACGGCGAAGTGACTCACCAGGACGGTGGCATGCTCGACAAATGTCGACCGTACCGTCCTTCATGATGTATTTCCGATAGTTGTTCGTCTTGATAACCTCATCTGCAATTGCACAGGCAAAACCTTCAGTTTCCCCAAAGAGGTCCCCAAAACGCAGCCAGTTCACCGATGCGAGCAGGTCTACATCGAGTCCTGTTAAGACTCGGTAGAACCGCCCATGTAGCTCCTTGCTTTCCTTTGGTTTACGCCAGTTCTCGTTAGCCAAGGAAAGAGGTGTCAGGCCCTTGTCAACCTTCACAACATCGCAATGAATGTCACACCCATTCTGCAGGAAGTAATCCCTGAGACTGCACACTTCACGGTTGTGGAGGTTCTTGGCATTCAAAAAGCCTCGACCCCCCCCACTTCCGCGGAATGTACAGTCTCATGACAGAAGATCGTGGGTGTAACATTCGATGCGATGTCAGTTGTTGACGGACTCACCTATCCAGGGCGTCTAGTTCCGTTTGAGTCCACCTAAGTATGCCAAAGGGGTATAACAATAAAGGTATCACCCAACCGTTGAAAGCCCGCATTTTGTTACCACCGGACAAAGAACTGTTAAGAACTTTTGTCAGGCGGCCAGAAAAACGTTCTTTCACCGATTTCTTAATATCCTCTACCGCTATACCCAATGACTCTGACATACCTAGGTATTTGTATGTTTCGGTCTCGGTGAGAGATCTGAGAGTTATTATTTCAGAAAGTTGTGAATTCGGTGAATTTACAACCTTCCCCTGCTGTACTTGCATAACCGCACACTTATCAACACCGAACTCCATCTTAATGGCATTACTAAAAACTTCCGTAGTTTTTAATAATGTCACTAAATCTTGGTGCTTCAGTGTGAACAGTTTGAGGTCATCCATATACATCAGGTGAGAAATAACCTCACCCCCTCTACGAAACCGATAGCCTAGCCCTGAATCCTTCAGCAATGTGCTAAGTGGATTCAGTGCTAGACAAAACCACAATGGACTCAAACTGTCGCCCTGGAATATACCTCGCTCGATCCTTATCAAGCCTTGCGGATCAGAGGCGAACCCACCACTACCTGGTTGACGAAGTACTGTGGTCCACTGCCCCATACACGAGACTAAGAAGGATTTAAGAGTCGGATTAATTTTATACAACTCTAAAATCCTCCCCAGCCATGAATGAGGCACCGAATCATACGCCTTCTTGTAGTCAATCCAGGCAGTAGAGAGGGCGCCCCTACTCCGCTTAACCTGTTGGCTAATGGCCATGTCAATAAGGAGTAGCTCCTTAGTACCACGTGACCCAGCCCTACATCTATTCTGAGCACTATCTAAGATGTTATTTAACATTATATGAGAATTTATTTTAGTTCTCAGAATAGATGTAAGGAGCTTGTAGATGGTAGGTAAGCAAGTAATAGGTCTATAATTTTTAGGTTCCGTGGTACTACCTGATTTATGGAGCAGGAAGGTGAAGCCAGTGGTCATAAAAGCGGGTAAGAAACCAGACTCGAGGGCTTCTTGATACTGTGTTGCCAAGCGTTCATGCGAGCTCTGAATCCACTTTATCCAAAAGTTGTGCTATCCATCCGGCCCAGGACTTTTCCAGTTCGGGGCCGTACGAATTGCACAACTAACGTCTTCGGAGTCTATGGTAATAGACTCCATGGGTTCGATGGTATTGCATTCACGTTCGACGACACGGATCCAGTCGCCCTCCAAATTTTCGACGGGCACCGACCATATGTCACGCCAAAATTGATTCATGGCGCGAGCATCTGGCAGTTGTCCGTCGCTTAAACGTTGTCCAGTTCCCTCCCACTGTCGGTACACCTTCCTTTGGTCACTTTGGAAGATACGATTCTGCCAGTATCTGTCTACACGCTCTCTATAGCGACGAATACGACTCGCCCATGCATATACTTTCTGCTTTAGAAAGTCAATACGTTCCGTGACATTAGCTAAGTATTGCTGGGAGCTAATACCGGTCCCAGCGAATGCCTGAGTCACGAAACGCATGACCCGGGGACGATTATTTCCCCGGCTAAAACAGAAGGGGCTCTACCAACATCTATAGGGCCCCAGCGACCTCACCTGCTAGTGGCGCACCTGCTGATAAACGGACGAGGCTCGTTAATTTACGGTACCTATGGAGTGGCTTCGGCCCCTACGTGGGTACCAGGTGGTACAACAGTGTTGGTCCGGGGGGGTACCACCGTGCAGCTGTGCTAAAGCCCCCCAAGTAACCCAGCCCAGGCTGGGTTGCGTTAGGGGTTCAGCAGCTGCACCGCCGGGCCCGGGGCGATGTATGGTGCAGCAGGCATGGGACCAGTGGGGGCGAAACGGAGTCTAGTGTGGGTGGTGTGGGTCGATTCGCCGGCCAGGGAGACCCTTAGCAACGGCGTTGCCGCGGCCGCCCGCAACACAGTCATGGGGCCCGCCTGGGGCCAACCACCCCAGGAGGCTGCCCCACATGTTGCGCATAATCCTGATGTGGGATCGCCGCTCCGGGTGGTAACCGGTGTGGGGTAGCGGCGGCCTTGCATCAGGGGGGTTTGGGAGCCCTTCCGTCCGGCGGGTCGGCTCCGACCTAACCACACGGTTCTAGACAAAGCTAGCCCCTGCGCTTTGTCACTTACTGCTGCACCAAATGTCGCCCTGTCTTCACGCTTCTTCTTCAAAATCTACAATGGCAGTGCAACAAAAAAGAAATAAACGTTACACAGCGGCCCTAGGAAACCCCACAACTTCACATTTCGAGGTGGAGTTCACTAACGTCCGTGGACTCCATGCGAACCTCGATACCGTCCACCACCACCTTGAGACGGCACGGCCCGCTGTGATGTTCCTCACGGAGACACAAATACGCCGCCCTGACGACACGTCTTACCTGTGTTACCCCGGCTATGTCATCGAGGAACAATTTCGAGACAAAGCCGGGGTGTGCGTGTTCGTTAGGGCGGATGTTTGCTGCCGCCGGTTGCGCTGCCTAGAGAACCCCTCCAATTCCGTCCTTTGGCTGCACGTAGACCATGGCTCTATGAGCCAGATCTACGTGTGCGTCTACCGATCCCACACAGGGGATTCTGAGACAACAAAGCTCTTCCAGTACCTCAGCGAGACGGCTGATGAAGCGCAGGTGCGGTTCCCGAACGCTGACCTAGTGTTTCTGGGGGACTTCAATGGCCATCACATTGAATGGCTGGGGTCCCTCAAGACTGATCATGCGGGTAGAGCCGCCCATGCGTTCGCTCTCTCCCACGGTCTGACCCAGATGGTATGCGGGATCACCCGGATACCAGACAGGTCAGATCACGCGCCCGCTCTGCTGGATCTACTGCTGACGAGTCGCCCAGCCCAGTACAGTGTTTCGGTAGGAGCCCCACTGGGTAGTTCCGACCACTGTGTTGTTCACGCTGGCATGAAGGTGTCACCTCCTGCACGTCCTGTGCAAACGTCACGACGACTATGGCACTACTCGTCAGCGGATTGGGACGGTCTACGCGATTATTTTGCGTCCGTCCCCTGGAGCCAGCGCTGCTTTGTAGGAAAGGCTCCTTCGGATAGTGCTTCTGCTATTGCTGGCGAGATCAGTTTAGGGATGGATTATTACATCCCTTTCACTGATGTCGCCAGTATCCGCAGAGCCCGTCCCTGGTTCGGGCGAGATTGTGCCAAAGCTGTTCGACAAAAACAGTCGGCATATCGCGCCTGGATCAGGGCCCGGGCTGTGCGCG
Source organism: Nudaria mundana (assembly GCA_963556515.1). Lineage (NCBI taxonomy): Eukaryota > Metazoa > Arthropoda > Insecta > Lepidoptera > Erebidae > Nudaria > Nudaria mundana. The sequence goes on from OY748314.1 coordinate 3,757,344, forward strand.
ACCCAAACGTGGGCCACTTCAAAGCAGCGTACAACCGGGCCACAAAGTCGAGTAAGAGGGCCTTTAAGAGAGCGGATGCCCAGCGCGTCGCGCGGCTTGGTCAGGAGCTCACTTCCCATCCCACGGGCAGCCGTGGATTCTGGCAACTGGCCAAAGCCGTGCAATCTAACTTTTGTCAGCCCTCGCTGCCACCGCTGCGTTACCCAGATGGAACACTGGCTCACAAAGCCCAAGAGAAAGCGGATATGCTCGCAGACCTCTTTGCGGCTAATTCCCGGGTCGACGACCGTGGCCTGCAGCCCCCCGCCATCGCCAACTGTGGCCACACAATGCCTGATATTGTTATCAGGCAATGTGATGTACGGGCAGTGCTGCGGTCACTCGACACGCGGAAAGCCAGTGGCCCTGACGGCATTCCGGCGGTGGTGCTACGAAAATGTGCAGCTGAGTTGTCTCCAGTATTAACGCGTCTGTACCGCCTGTCATACTCTTCAGGGCTCGTGCCGGAGGTCTGGAAGGAGGCGAACGTACAACCGATCCCCAAGAAAGGGGATCGGTCCGATCCAGGCAACTATCGACCCATAGCTGTCACCTCAGTCATTTGCAAGGTGCTTGAGCTCCTTATAAATAAGCAGCTCATGCAATTCCTAGAGGATCACTCGCTAATCAATGATCGACAATACGGCTTCAGGCCAAAGCGATCAACGGGTGATCTTCTGGCATTCGTAACGCATGTCTGGGGTGGGGCTATGGAAAGGCACGGCGAGTCCTTGGCTATTAGCCTGGACATCGCCAAAGCCTTCGATAGGGTCTGGCATGCTTCGCTCCTTTCCAAGCTTCCGGCATATGGTCTACCTCCTCAACTGTGCAGCTGGATTGCCAGCTTTTTAAACGAGCGCCGAGTGCGGGTCCTCTGCGATGGCCAGGCTTCTCGCTTCTTGCAAGTGAATGCCGGGGTACCGCAGGGGTCCGTACTATCACCAACTCTCTTTCTTCTGCATATCAATGATATGCTATCCCTCGGGAACATTCATTGCTATGCAGATGACAGCACACTGCACGGGAGTTACTCGGTTCGTCCGACGGCGGGGCGATCTGAGATTGAGGAGGAGAGACGACGACTCGTGGCTGATCTCGACCGTAACCTCGACAGTATCTCTCAATGGGGTACCGAGAACCTGGTCGAGTTCAATGCCCGCAAAACACAGGCGTGTGCATTTACTGCGAAGAAATCCCCTTTCCTTCCCCTACCCTCTCTTCAGAATGCATTATTACCAATGAAGGACAACCTTGATATCCTTGGCATAGACGTTCGTCGAGAGCTCAATAATAAAAACTACATCGAAAGATGTATAGGGCTAGCTTCGCGGAAACTAGGAATACTGAATAAGGTAAAGAGATTCTTTACACCGGACCAGAGGTGTCTGCTGTACAAGACGCAGATTAGACCCTGCGTCGAATACTGCTCTCACCTCTGGGACGGCTCCGCGAAGTATCTGCTGGACGCTCTCGACGCTATGCAGCGACGGGCTATCCGTATTATTGGTTGTCCGGAGGTAACGGGAAGCCTTGAGCCGCTAGCTCAGCGCCGAACAATAGCTTCCTTGGCCGCATTCTACCGTATTTACCACGGCGAGTGTTCTGAAGAGCTCTTCAATCTGATCCCACCCTCTTCCTTCCGATCCCGAACGACTCGTGCCGGGCAGAGATGCCACCCCCACACAGTGGATAGCATGTTCGCGAGAACCGAACGTTTTAAACGTTCGTTTCTCTGCCGAACGATAGTGGCCTGGAACGCCCTGCCTGTGCACGTGTTTCCTCCCACATATAATCCTGGGTTCTTTAAGCGGAGCGTGAAGAGGCACATCAGTAGGTCGTCAAGTTGAGGGCCACTCTCAATAGTAATGTGTGCTGTGAGAGTGGCCCACAATCGCTAGACGTCGTCACGACTTACCACCAGGCGGGCGGCGTCAATTTGGCGAACCAAATATAAAAAAAAAAAAAAAAAAAAAAAAGATAAGCTTCGCAATGAGAGTCCTAAATGTGCCGATACGTCGCTCGATTCTTGCCTGCCATACGGGCACACCATCCGATCGTGGTGCACGGTCAAGTTCAGGGAATTTAACGCGTGCAACACGACAAGCGGTAATAGCTCCACAGTAAAGAATCGAGTGGGTATCTAGCAAATCATTGCTAGTCCGTAAGTACGGATCTAGCAACGCATTCAGGGCTCCCATCAACGCCAGATTTCGTCTATGGATAGGTAAGCGTGGTAGCCGTGGCCTAGAGTTAGGTGCAAACCTATACTGAGAGATCACATCTTCCAAAGTACTCCTTAATTGCTCGCTTAACTGGATGGATATATTACTCATGTCATCTCCCGCGTCGTGCACGGTCTCAACTAAAGTGGCACTAGTTGCAACCGTGTGTGTAGCAGATGACGGTGCACTCGTTGACGCTGGAGCTGGTCGAGTCGATAACACTTCCTGGCGAAGTCGATCAAGCACAGGTTGATCCAACAACTTGCATCGTTGGATAGCCCGCACTTGATCCGATAGTCGTTGTACGGCAATGGTTATTGTTGGTTCAAGAGACTGAAACAAAGGTAGCATCCTTGAACGGTACGCAGTCAGGTTGGTTTACCCATCTGTAGCCTCATAATATGCCCGCATGACGTTTTCATTGATGGATGAAGTCCATCGCATGCGGTGCACAATACCACCGGTAGTAGGGACCCTACTCAAAACCGGTAGGCTTCGGGGCCCCAAACTGCTCGGCGGCCGGCCTCTCCCTCGCCGACGTACAGGTGTTGGCGACGTCGGCGCGGAAAAATACTCATCACTTCACGATGAGCTCGACGCCTCAGCAAGCACTTGTGTCGAAGGTGTGCGGTCCGACGCTTGCGAGGCGGAGCTAAGTGATGAGTCCGGGGGTGTTGGCTGTGCATTCTTAGTCCTGGCTCTTGTTAACATGTTTATCCATTTTCATCATTCATCCTGTTTATTTTTTGGAACATAATTATTGATTTTTGATGGTTGACGTTTGTCAAAGCTTCGCTTCATATTTATAGACTTTGTTATTCTTGTAATAAATTATGGAATATAATATATATGAACTTTTTGGTCATATTATTTTGAATTCTGTATGAATTTTATGAATTGAGGCAAGATATTTTAGATAAAAATATTAATATATTTTATAGATGAAAATTACGCATGTACAGATGTCCAGAGTTATCAGTATTCTTATTATTATTATTATTTTTGTATTTAAAGCCCAGTTTTAGTAAAATCTTTCTTAAATGTTCACGGCTTCCGCTAAATCCTAGTTCTTCTCTTACCACCGGTAACAGGTTTCGTAAAGTAGGCGCCTAAAAATTATAAAAAGTGAACTCAGTGAAGTTGCTTTAAACTGATAAAAATATTTCCTTCAAATAAAAACTACTTACAATTTTTTTTTTACGGTGTAAAAGAATTGAATTTTTTGCCTGATTGCACACAAGTCAAAATCGTCCAAGTCTTTTCTGGGCCGTCCCGCTCTATGCTTTCCTGGTGTGGAGAAAATACCTTTATTTCTTTGTCCTTCCAATGCGATTCGTCTTATGGTACCTACTGACGGATTTACCTAAAAAAAATGCGAACTTTATATAGGAATAACATAAAAAGGTGTAAATAAACTCGTAAAATCTGCATAATAAACTTTTTTGGTGAAAAAAAAACGCACTATACCAATGCGTTGTAAACAACATAACCTCAAATTCATGGACATAATTTGCAAAGCAAACAATCATTGTTTAAGAGGTTATCTACATTTCACAAGTTGAATAACACAAATTATATCTGATAAATTAAATAAAACCATATTTTACCAGTCATTTCAGCAGTCCTTTTATAAACATCGTTAAGATTGGATAAACACTGGCCGGCTTCGCGTTCTAACAAACATCTTGAGTAAACTTTATAAATAATGTCTCTGGCGGAGCTGCGGATTACAGTTTTATTCATTTTGAACTCAACAACACTACAATAACAAAAACAATTGCAAACAATAACGATTTTATAATTACATTATTGCAAATAAAAATAAAACAACAATCGTGGAATGTATTAAATGTCACAACAAGTACTGACGTGACGTGATTGACAGAGTGTTGCCAGTGATTAAATATTTTAGTACCGTTTCAAGTCTTTTTTGCCAAGCAAACCTAAAATATCTGTATCGACACAGGTCCATTTTTGCTCAATACAAAAATCTATTGGTTCATTATAGAATGGTCTTGATGGGTGCGCGTTAAAGTCTCCTAACATGTACACACAGTTTATATTGTTACTATCAATTATTTCACTCACCGAGCTCAAGACGTCCGTGAATTCCGTGAAGTTTAGTTTAGTATCCGTCGGCACGGCCGTGTCCTTCTGCGAGCAAGTCGTGCTCGCGAAGGAGGCGGCCGAGAGGGAGAGGGAGCGTACCCTCCCCGCCGAGTTCCGTAGTCAGCGGCGAGGGCGCCGCAGACTCATCTACGCCCAAGACCATCGACCTCCATGATCGGGGCCTGAGGACGGCGGGATCGCCACCCGTCGTCCTTACAGAAGCAGGCTAGAAGGGTTGCGTGCTGCGGGGCCTTTGCCCCATAGCACGCAACCAGATTCACTCACTGACGCGGGATAGAACCCGACCCCAACGACGCGGGATTCTCATCCCGACCCAACCCCCGCAGAGACCACAGAGGTGGTCAAAGTCCGCCGGGCGCCACTAGCATTTCACAATGGTCACATCCTGAAAAACGCACCGCTTCCACAAGAGAGCGACTCCGCCGTATGGCCTACCTAGCACCATGCCCGCCGAGGTGTCCATTCCCGATACTCCCGTATAGCTAAACTCGTCTCTCGTGGCGCACATAGTTGACGAATGTACGAAGCGGAACGCTTGACATTTTTACAGTTGAAAGTCACAAACTTGTACACATTTTCACCCATTAAGAAACAGGTTGAGTGCCGTTATCTAATTTCGATGCGTCATCCTTACGCTTCATTTTGTAATGGACGAAACGACGAAATATAATGCCCTGTGGCCATAATTGTTCATCTAAGTACATAGGGAGCACCCTCTGTGAAACAAAGAATTTATACACGTTGTGTTCGCATTGACGTTTCATATTAATTTTTTCTAAGTCTACTCTTGCACCCGTTTTTCTCTGTATGTACCCAATTATATCCGACTCCAATGTATCTCTGTGAACATTAGTGATAAACATGGGTATCTTTCGATCAGCTGATTTAAATTTTCCGTCACGAACCTGTAGTTACGATGGCGGCCCGGCCGAAGCGCAATTTCACCCTTTCCTAAACAACCTGTTAACCTATACTTGGGTTTTTGTCTCTTTCGTACTAAGGTAAAACCGTCATCCTTTACTGTTTCGACGGAGACAACGTTTGCGTACGATCGACTAGCTGCAGATATATCAATCAGCTGTTCGCTTATCTGCCTCGGAGTCACCGTAACGGGATGATGCAATGACGCATCGAGGCCGCCTTCTACGCTCGTCGCACATATACGAGTAGTTCTCGCTGACTCATGTTGGATAGCCGTTACTTTTTTTCGCGCAACCCTCAACTGAGATAATTTCCGCTTTTTGATGAGTATGTTTTTCATCATACTCCTTTCTCAGGTCTACCAGGGCTTCTTGAGTCACGTATGTAGATTTGATGTTCTTAATCTCGGCCTGGACTAGCACTCGATCCTTTAGTAACTGCGAGACATCGAGGTGGTCAAATGTTATCGGGGGCCATTTTTTTTAGGTCGCGGGCAACAAAGATTGGCAATAAGTCCGGATCTGTCGCTTTAAAAATGCCAATAATGTCGTTCAATATGCGGCTATCCTTGCCTTTTCCCTTTCGGACCGTACTACCTCAGATGACAGCGATTCAAACAGTAAAGTTTTTGCTTTTTGAATTTGCTCACTGTTAAAAGCGGACGCACAAATTTTAACAAGACTTGCCTCATCGGCCACAGACACTTTATTCTGAATATGTGCTAATAGTTCGTCTATAACAATATTACAGGACACACATTTTAGTTCACTCGTCATTTTGCACGGCGGTTCAATGACCGATAACACGAGCGCGGGCAATGACCGCGCGCAACTGCAAGGTATGTTGGTAAGGTATGTTTATTGCAATAAGGAAATTAAAAAAGAAAAAAACATTATTTCTTAAATATTATGAAATTGGAAAGGTTAGTTACATCCAGAAGAGGTTCTCGTTCTGTTATCTCGTCGTGGGTTTCTTTCTTCATGTGCCAGACTAGATTCTGATTAGTTGAAGCAATTGTACTTGTATTTACCATTTTAGGTAAATAGGTGTCACTTGTAATCATTATTTTCGGGAATCAGTTATTGCAGTTATATTTTGAGAGGGTCTTGGCTGAGTGTTTGCATATGAAGGTTCACAATCAACATTAAAATTTGTGGTTGTTGCCAATTTCATCTCTACTCCGTTGACAATTTTTGTCAACACGTGCGCAATGGGAGATGCCAGTGGCGAACTGATTTGTCTGACGTCACCGTCACGCAACGCATTTTTTTTCATAAATGCTTTCGATGCGGCCAGTGCGGATAGTGGACGCAGCGCTGTGTAAAATCATACAAAGCAAACTAAAATCCGTTGCGTGCCGTGCGTTCGGTGCGTCCGGCGCGGGCCAATGGACGTGCACCTTTAAAGTCCACGGTGTTTTTATAAAAGAATTCCACGTGAGTGAAGCCTATACACTCAACTCTTACTCAAGAACCACTCTCCTCCATTGGTTATAAAGATCTAAGGGCACTTTTCCAGTCATACGTTTTACTGTCTACTGATATACTGATAAAGATAGAATATGAGTATTTCTGCAAAAGCGAATTGGTATTGAGCGTTTTACGAAATTCAGAGACGTGGTCCATATCTGTGTAGGCCAAATATAAATCTAATACAGACACATTTTGAAGGCGCTCAAGCTCGTTAAGTTGCTCCTCCGTGTCATCAAGATAACTGACATCCGCATAATCAAGGCGCATCAGCAAAATAGGCAGAGCGAGCGTAACTTTAGTAGCCGTAGGAAGAAGATTTCGCAGTCTGAATTAAGTAACACATCAAATGGCTCATACCATTTGATCTGTTACTTAATTCGATCGGAGCTCTGTTAAAAGTTATTGTGACTGGTCTGGTCTACACACAGAACAGTAGAAGAGGTTAGAAAGGAAATAGTTCCTGATTTGTACTACAACACGTGTCGCCGCTTTACTCACACTCGTAAACTCCTAAGCATTGCAATAAATGTATAATTTTGCGATGTCACAGTTTTTGTCTACAAACTACTTAATACAATTTGTAATAATTATAAATATCATGGTATTTTAAGGTTTCACGACTGTTGGCCGTTGAAGTTTACATATGAGCGTTCACAATATGAGCGGGGCACCTGCCTTGGCCACAGGACCCTTCTAACCTCTTCTACTATTCTGTGGGTCTACACGAGACATCATCCTAGGACCGCCGACTGAATGGCCTATGATTTCGACGGGTTAGCCCTACTCCAGTTGCAGATTTTCTCTAGGTCCTTCTGGTAACTGGTTTAATGAAGCTTATGCGTAAATTTGAAGATAATCTGCATAAAGGTGGTAGGCTAATTGATTTGAGGTAGAATTTATAAAAATGTTGAAGAGTAGAGGCGATAGTACGCTTCCCTGCGATACACCAACAATAACATAACATCAGGAGGAAAAAGTGTCCTCCAAACAATTCGCTGTCAGCAGCCATATACAAGTGTCTGCGAAACCAGTCAATCACCGTTTAAGATTTCGTAGAAACTCAGAATTTCAAGCAGAATTCCAGAAGTCCAGAATATTAAAAGCATTACTGAAATCAAGGATCAACCCATGGGCGATATCAAAGTTCTATGGTACGACCAGTCGTTGCAGGGCTCCAACTACCCGTAACGACTGCTATAGTTGTTTGCATGGCAATCGAGATCGTCGGCTTAACATGCGATAAAATGATACATTACAATCTTGGCTATTTAATTATCATTACAAAAAAATAATTAATCACAATTTTATTATTTGCTAAACAATTATAAATACAATTAATAGTTAATTAACACAAAACACCGCAACACCATAAAATGGCGGAAGAGCTTGCTAGTAGACTCGGTTTTAAAATTATTATAAATTTATTTATGTTATGCCCTTTCGTGTTTTCTTGTAAGTATTATCATATATCGTACCTGCTAAATATGAGGTATGTTTAAACAGGAAAGATTTGATTGTTTGTTTCTTTCTTTGCTCTTAATAGACTCCGTTACTACTGGAATGATTTTGATCTTTCTTTTACTAATATCTATATAGCTACAATATTCCTGCGTGCTATAGGCAGTGGTCATCGTAGCTCAATTAGTTAGAGCATTCCCCCTGTAAGGGAAAGACCGTGGGTTCGAGTCCCGCTGATGACATTTCAGTTTTTGTGATTTTTGTTCTTAATTTCTTTCTTAATATATTTTTTACTGTCTGTTCTCTTGAGAGTTTTACCAAAAGACCTGACGCAGGCGGCTAATATAAATAACACGTACAATATTTTCCCCTAGTGAGTCCTGAAATGTCGTTGGAAGTCAAAGATTCGATTCTCGCTAACGCACCGTGGAGCATCAAGTTACTTCTACTCAACGACGAGCACCCCGTTCGCAAGTCAGCGCACACTAACGAACATACAGATCGGTAAGAAACTGACGTCATGATATAACACAAAACGTCTATACAGATTTACAATCTGGATTTACCAAAAGGTTTTTTTCGAACACTTATAAGTTTCTAACTCTAGAAAGGTTGAACCGCATTAGAGACATATGATCACATATGATTTGTTGTACTCGTAATTATCACTGTCCCGAATATCAGAAAAACTATTGTAAGTATATCTCTAAATTATTAAAAGCTGTAAGTTATTTTTTTCGTTTTTTATATAACTAGTTGTACCGGTGAACTTCGTACCGCCAGAAATGTTACTTTTGAACTTTCCCTGAAGTTCCAGGAATATTTAAAGACCATAATAAGCCAAATCGGTCCAGCCAGTCCAGAGTTTTAGCGAAACAAACAAACGGCGATTCATTTTTATTTATAAAGATAATACCTAATCCGGTTTTCAGGGGAGTTGGCGTTGAGCCTCTCGTCATGAGGAGGCAGGAAGGTCCACCTGGAGGCCCAGGAGCTGAAGAGGAACCAGGAGCAGCAGCCCTCCGACCAGTTTTCAATGAAAAAGACGACGACAGCAACATGAGGCTCAAACTATTCCGTCTTATGTACGAAACTGTCCGAGATAGCGATTTGAAGGTCAAAAGGGCTGAGTTGATAAGGAAGCATTATTCTAATTCAACAGCTTTTGAGATTGGATTCCTTATGGGAGAGGTGCAGGAGAAGTTTGATGTTATTGTGGAATTTTCTAGAACTCTCAAGAAGTTTTATGACAGATGGAAACCCATTGAGCATATAAATGCTTATGAGCAGATTGCAAACTATGGTATTCAGATCAATCATTTGATAGATCTTATTAAAACTATAAGTAAGAATACTACTAATTCGACTACGGCGGTGACGTTTTAATTAAAATGTATTTCTGATATTTCATTATTTCTTGAAACATACTTACATACATATATGAGATGTTTTCCGTGAAGGTTGTGAAAGTCTGACCTTCACAACCCCTTTTTAGGCTTCCGTAGTCCAAGTCTCGAAACCCTTATAGATTCGTCATGTCTGTCCGACCGTCCGTATTCGGCTTTCATCTTTGTAGCTCTAAAGCTACAAAGATGAAATTTTGCATGAATGAACTACGTCGACAATGTGCTACAATAAAATTATGAAAATATTTTTGCGGTGCCTACACGTTAAGTGGGAATAATATTTTTTACTCGCGTCTGCCCTATAGTGTAGGGTATCGTAAGATAGGTCTTTTAAAAAGATTGAGAGGTTGCTAGGACAATTTTTTGATATAAGTATCCGTTTGCGAGATATGTATAGCATTAAAGCGCACTTGTTTGTTCAAACAGGGCGACCCCCTCTAAAATCCTAAACGACTTACTTGAGAAGTCTGAAAAAAATCATAGTCCTTATATTGAAATTTAAAGGAAAACTATAACGGACCAGATAACTCTGTTAGTTAAGGAGTTATCGAAGCTTTTATGGGTAACTACAGAACTCCATCTTATACGTGGCCCGACACGCACTAGGCCGGTTTTATGTTTGGTATCTCATATCTTTTGACTGGGTTTTGACTTTTTTTTAATTGAAATCTTCCCATGTGTTCCCATTCACAAAATTATTTGGCCCCTTCTTCTTTTTTTTCTAAAACGTGGCTCCATCGATGTACATCGATGATTTCGCCAATGTCAAAGTAATGCTTGATTTTTCCCGCACAGAAGAACTAGTTACAAGGATACGTTGTTCGGTATTGCAATTGAGCGTTTGGGCCTTTTTTTTTATAGAAAAAGCGTTTGGTCCTGGATGTTTGCCCAGCGCCAGAGGTAACCTAAAAGGCTACCAGGCACGCACTCCGCAAAAACCCAAGTCCTTATTGGACCCTTTTCGGTAGTTTGAAGTCGGTTGTTGTGTTAATTTTTGACGTGTAGTAAGTACGTTGAATTCGAAAGAAGGGTTGAAAGCGCGGAGTTTACAGCTGTGGTCCGATATTCTGAGAATTTTGCTCAAAAATACCTTAAATCATCAGCTTTCTGCTAGTGAAAGTCACGTTAAATCGGGCCTGTAGAGATTGGGCGCGACATACAATAAGCTGACGTACGCATTTGTATATCCTATATATATATGTAGTCATATGTAATTAGTTATTAAGGACATATATATCTTACGGCTTTATATACAACTATATCGTTGTGTTACTCTTTACCACCGAGACCATTCCAGGACCTGCCAGGCCATTTCAGAGATTAGCCGGATAGAACAGACAGAGAGATAATTTAGAAAAAAAGAGAAAATCGAAATCAACCGTAAAATAAAAAGTAATTTAGGATATGTAAAGTTCTCTTCAATACAAATTAATCAAAATCAAACACAAAATAACTGCTGTAAATCTTTGATGAGTTTGCTAGACCGGCTTTCGGGTTCCTCATCAGATCGACTACAAACAACAAAAAATACTTAAATAAAAAAAATAAAAAAACAATGGAAAATCTGATTTCCAAATTTAGATAATTGCAATGATTTCGCTAACTAGAAGACATGTTAAACGTCGACATATACATTATCAAGCTGTCTCTTTGAGACAGTCTTGATAATGCCTTCTAGTTAGCGAAATCATTGCAATTATCTAAATTCCAACATCAAATTTTCCATTGTTTTATCATGGACTTTCGCCAGGTAACGCCTGATTCCATTTAGTAAAAAAATAAATGACAGGGGGTGTTACTAGACCGACACCGAAACTAAAATGTGATTAAAAAAATTTTATCTGTCTGTCTGTCTGTTTGTTCAGGCATCACGCAAAAACTACCGGTTCGATTACGATGAAACTTGGTATAATTATTCTTTAATATCCTGGGCACCACGCTGGGTACTTTTTATCCCGGAAAAGTATATGCAATAAAAAACAAACTTAATTTTGCGGTTCGATCCCTAGACCCGATTACTGTACCAACCGCAAATAATAAGTTTGTCGTAAGTTACGTCACCCGCAGTGGAGTTCACTAAGGGTCGCTGCACACGGCTAAGATACTTTATTATTTTATCTTAAGATACAATATCGCTCAACAGCTATACATAAAAAATCAGTAACTGGTGATCACGAAAGCTATAACACGCAGGCGGAGCTGCGGGCAACAGCTAGTACCTAATGAAAAAATTAACAAACGCGCTAGTGTCGCCCTTACAATTTTTGAAGATTCTTTCGATTACTCCGTGATCTGATCATCAGATCCTGGACCTTGGAAATGTCTTCTTCACAACAAAAAAAGTATTAAGATCAGTTAATAAACGACGAAGTTATCCGCTGACGCTACTTATAACATGTTTTGTCATTTTCTGCGATATCATTGGTGATGGAATGTGGAATGACAATATGGTGAGAAGCCGTGCTCGCACTGCAGGTTGCAACAATGCCAACTCTACAACTTACATTACGGTTTGCCCGTACAAGTAACCAACTAAGATAAGTAGTCTTCTTCTGTGTCCTGCCCTTTGTCCCATTATTTGGGGTCGGGTCTCGTCACTTTTCGGCGCCAGGATAATCTATCCTGGATTGTCTTTTCTGAGTAGCCTCTGCGCCTCTGCGACCTCTGAGCGAGCCTCTGAGACCTCAAGAAAGCCCAGTTGCCGACTGGGCTTGGTCTGTTTGGATTTTAGACCACCAGGTTAGTGGCGGGCGGCCTCTAACTTTCGTCTGTTCAGGCAGGCTTAGTGCAATCTGAACCACATGGTCCTCAGTTCTTCTTTTGACGTTACCATACCATCTGAGACGGTTTTCGGTTAGTTTCTGGGTGATTGGTGCGACTTTAAAGCTAAGCTAAACTTTAAAACTAAGATAAGTAGTAAATAAAATTAAAATAAATATTGTTGGACATTCTCACACAACGTCATCTAGCCCAAACTAAGCTATAAGCGATCTAGACGACTGATAAACATACTTATATATTTCTAAATACACACATATTATACATAGAAAACACCCAAACTCCGGAACAAACATTTGTGGATCACACACGTATTGAATTATTCGATCAGGGAATCGAACCCGATACTTCGGAGTCGAAAGCCGATGCACTACCGACCACGCCACCGAAGCAGTGTGATTGCTGTTAAGCAGTAGTATCGTATAACATTAATGCATAACTATGCATTTATTAAAAAGCTATTAATGTTATATTACATACTTCCAGACATTTTGTGATAGATTGCAACAATTATAATTAAATTTTGACCATAAAATAAATTTAAGAGAAGAATAAAAAACAAATTTACACAAACAATAACAAAAGCGATTGTGTTTAAATGCAATGTTTCTAACATTATTAGGAGTAATTATTGGTAAGATGAAAACAAATACACACACACATATCACGCCTATATCATCGTAGAGGTAGGCAGAGGTGCATTACACACCCACAAGTTGCCAGTATGTTTAGTCCCACGTAATAGAGGCCAAGTCTATTGCCGTCACCGGGCACTTATAATGGGTTATTTCCAAAATGACCGAATGAATTTAATAAAAAGTAGCAACTATTTTGTAATTTTGAATAAAAAAATTTAAACCCGTTGCCTTGCGATTTAATGTTGATAAAAGGCAACAAAATCTTACGTGCCAGCCGCTATAGCACAGCCAATTAAAGTCCTGGGTGTCTTGGACACAACAGCCGACTTTAAATTACCGAATTGGGACCATATAATTGTCGGAATGGGACCAAATTGAAATGGAACAACTTCGGAAGTAGTAGCTTTCATTCAATGAGGTAAAAAAATGAAAAAAACATACTGTCGATTTGGGAACCACCTCCTTTGTTGGAAGTCGGTTGAAACGAAACTATCTATATACTCGTAAAGACATGGGGAATGTAATTTTTGTCCCCCCTTAGCTCTCGAGAACTGCTTATGCTCCAATGATGGTTGACCCTTCTATGGATAGCCCTCGATCTGGAGGCAAGCCAAAAAAATTTACCTAGCCCTAAGGGTCAAAAGTTATAGGCCAAAACCTATGTCGTGGTGCGGCGCGAAGCACCGCGCAAGACACCGTACTAGTATTCATATAACCACACTAGTTACTCCGAAAGCAGAGACAAGCATTTACGTCACAGAGCAAGATTACCCAAGTATAACTAACCCAACCTCAGCGATCGTTTTGGTTCCGTACCTAAAGGGCAACACGGGAACCCTATTACTGAGACTTCCGTCCGTCTGTCTGTCTTGAGCTGTATCTCATGAATTGTGATAGTAAGAAAGTTAAAATTGCATGTTCTTAGGTGGTATTTTTTTCGTTAAACTTTCGCGTTTTGTACACATTATAAACTTAAGACTAACGGGTCTTAAGAGCCGTGGTCACGGGTGGACTGACCCGTGACCACGGCTCTTGTAACAGGGCCGAAACGTCGGGTAATAAAGAGGTATGTATATATCTCAATAATCGCGTAAAAGACCCGTTAGTCTTAACTTTATAATGGTATTTTTTTTGATGACCACGCACCAGGGGTCGCGGTAGCGTACATTTGTTTGTATAGATCCAAAACTGCCGAAAAGCCTTTTATTATATATTAGCTTATATTATGTATTAGCTGTTGAGCGATATTGTATCTTAAGATAAAATATTATAGTATCTTAGCCGTGTACAGCGCCCCTTAGTGAACTCCACTGCGGGTTACGACAAACTTATTGTTTACGGTTGGTACAGTAATCGGGTCTAGGGATCGAACCACAAAATTAAGTTTGTTTTTTATTGAATATACTTTTCCGGGATAAAAAGTACCCAGTGTGGTGCCCAGGATATTAAAGAATAATTATACAAAGTATCATCGTAATCGAACCGGTAGTTTTTGCGTGATGCCTGAACAAACAGACAGACAGACAGTCAGACAAAAAAAAAATCACATTTTTGGGTTCGGTGTCGGTCATTTATTTTTTTGATATTTGCAATGTACAGAATTTTCACTTCTACAGATTTATTATAAATATAGATCTCTAGAATATCACCAGCTATTAGTACGTGCTCATACACTACATAAATCTCTGTACCATTCTCACATCGAACGAGAGCTGGCAGATATTTCATGGAAAGTGCTTGAAGCAATCGTGCCCCTCATACTATCCTGCCGACCAAGGTCTTCAACGGTCCGTTTAAAACAGACAAGTTTTAGTAGTCCGCACGATCCCAAGGTACAGTGCCCCGCAGGAAGCATTAGGTCCCCTTAAGTTGGGCATCAGTCGTGAAAGCGTGGCTGCTGCCCCCGTCACTTTAAGGACCAAACTTTGGAAATGCGGTCCGAAGTTCCACCGGCTATCGAGTACGAGACGTAAATACTAATTCATAGATGGCTTGATGCCGATTCTAACGCTTCCTACAGTTATGCTGGAACCTGTAGATGGACCGCGCCGAGGTCCGTAAAAACACAGAGCCTTGGACTTGTGCAGGGCCACCTCCAGTCCCAGCCTATCCGACTCACGACTTGAGCAACACCCGTCGTGGTTTAGGGCTGCCTCGGACATTTCAGGGAAGTTGCTTGAGGCAATCTGAAAAGTCTGATTGTTCTCCCATAAATATCCTACAGTCAGTTCAGTCAGATATTATGTGTGTATTACAGGTCTGACCGCAGTCAGTGGAAGGTTTCACAGCCCCACAACATTATGGCATAGAAACCTTCTCGCTTCTGATGGGAAAAATAATAAGTTGTCTCGACTCGATGATTGGATGGGTACCACAGAGAAACTGTTTCTTCACAATATGACGAATGAAATATTAGTAGACGCTAAGTTGAAGTCGAGGCAGATAGTTGGGCCTAGAAGACAACACCAAAATAAGATGGCCTTTCACATAGGGCTTATAATTGGTAAGTGTTATTTTCTTCTACGTTCTATTATAATAAGAATTTATATGTGTTTGTTACGCTAAATAATAATAATAACATGGCTGATACGGCCCCTGCCACGGAAGTTCAATTAAACGACAGAAAAACAATTAATATCACTTTAATAGCAGGAACCTAGTTTTATACAATAATAGTAGCTAATAGTGTGTCGGTCGGATAGGATCACATATATTGTTTACGGAAGTGCCCGGTGCACTTAACTTGTGGGTCCACGGGCGACGGCGGTCGGCCGGCGGGATCCGCTGGTGTCCTCCAATCAAGCTTGTTCTTTATCAGGCCGAGATGCTCCGGGTTGAAGGCCACGGAGCGACGGCGCAGCTTCAGGCTGCTCAGTAGTTGCAGTCTTCACAATATGGCTTATCTAAGCCCCAAGGTAGTTCTGGAATAGACACAAGCAGCGGATTAGATACCGGGTCGGCACCGCTTGCCGTAGGGCCCACACGTGAATCGCCGTACAGGTTCCCTACTTGTCGGACGCGCTGTACAATTATTCACATGAGGGTACACGGCAACACACATAACCAGGGATAACACAAACATGGGAACAAGGAAAACACAGACAGGTGGTCGGCCTATTCCTATATAACGGTCTCCGACCGACGGCAGAAAGTCTCACTGTAATAATTAACTAATAATAATATAATAAAATTTATCTATAAGCCCAACACAGATGTGGGTACATTTCGAAAGACTACTTTTCTACCTATTACGCGTCGGAGACGACGTTCCTACCGAGTCTGCGTTATGCGTAATTCCCATCTAACAATTGAAACTTTAATATGGTTCACTAGAATAGGGAACCCTAAAATGACGGTCCCTAAATGCATTCTAGATAATAAAATGTTACACTAATATGGTTCACTAGAATAGGGAACCCTAAAACGACGGTCCCTAAATGCATTCTAGATAATATAATATTAAATAACAGTGCACAATCCAGATAGGTGGAATATGCTCCAGGTAATTGACTTTACTTATTCACAATAAAAATTTAGAAAGTTACCGGTTTCTCGCTTAAGGCCGCGCCCCAAATGGTACGGCTTCACAATAAAATATGTCGGGTAGATGTATTATCTCAACCCGGATTCTCCTTCGTGATATTTGCAAATTAAAATTATAATACTATAAATTACTACTTAAGTCCGTAGGTGAATAGCCCTTAAGAGATTTTTTTGTATGATTATTGTTAACAATTTATCGTTATATTCGACAGGGCAATGTACTATATTCTATCATCCCCTACTGTTTATAAACTGAGTATTTGCGTATATAACACATATATACATAATATAATTATCGTATTTAGGCGTGGAGTAGTTTTAACTTCACCGTCCTAATTGTTTTCTAGTATATCCTGTGGTAAGGAACTCAGCACCGTCTGATTTGGATATTACTTCGATACAAGTTTATACAATATTAGTTTACATTAAACACGATTGGAACTACGATGACCGTGGCTCCAATCTAGACACTTATAGTTGGCTTTAGGTTACTAATAATCTATGAAGTTAATCTATTAGATAGTTATTTAGTAATGTTCTAATTATAGATCGCGCGGGGGACGTTACCCGTAAGCTATTCTGTTCACAGCCCTTACCCCTGATTCGGGAACGGAATTAACTGCACAAGTTTCACAGATTTTCAGAATCTATCAATCAATAATATTTTTCGGCATTACTTGGTTAATTAACTTTTCTTTTATTTTTAAAAGATTTAATTTATTATCTCGTCAGCGCTGTCACGACGGCTGCGTGTCGACTAGACTAATATTATCCAATTGTTTCTCTGCTTAGACGTTGTGCACTCCTTATAATACTTCGGTCTGGCAATTAAAACCTACTGACCCCGCCCACACGCGTCTAGTGATGTGACTGTAGTAGTCAAGGCGGCCTACCATTGGTCAATCGCGCGGTTGTTATCCCTTCGATCTCAGCCGGTTCACAAGACAATGGGCTAAGGAATTTCTTGCGAAACAAACTGGTTCTAACACCTTCTGGATGTTTCGATCTTAGGGATGTGACTCAACGCAAACTATGCCTCGTCGAGGCATTCACATCGTAATATGGCCTTTAGCCAAGCGGAGTAGAGGCGCCCTGTCTACTGCCTGGATTGACTACAAGAAAGCCTATGATTCGGTGCCTCATTCATGGCTGAGGAGGATTTTAGAGTTGTATAAAATTAATCCGACTCTTAAATCCTTCTTAGTCTCGTTTCCATACACGGCGGTGGACCACAGTCCTTCGTCAACCAGGTAGTGGTGGGTACCCCTCTGAACCGCAAGGCTTAATAAGGATCGAGCGACAGTTTGAGTTTTTGTTTAGCACTGAATCCACACATTGCTCAAGGATTCAGGGCTAGGCTATCGGTGTCGTAGAGGGCTCACCCCTTCAAAACAAACAAACTGTTCACACTGAACCACCAAGATTTAGTGACATTATTAAAAACTACGGATGCCATTAAGATGGAGTTCGGTGTTGATAAGTGTGCGGTTATGCATATACAGCGGAGGAAGGTTGTAAATTCACCGAATTTACAACTTTCTGAGATAATTCCTCTCAGATCTCTCACCAAGATCGAAACATACAAATACCTAGGTATGTCATGTAGAGTCGTTGGGTATAGCGGTAGAGGATATTAAGAAATCGGTGAACGAACGTTTTTTTGGCCGCCTGACAAAAGTTTTTAACAGTTCTTTGTCCGGTGGTAACAAAATGCGGGCTTTCAACGGTTGGGTGATAAAGGTATCACTCAACCGTTGAAAGCCCGCATTTTGTCCCGCAAAAGAAGTATAACAATAAAGGTATTGTTATACTCCTTTGGCATACTTAGGTGGACTCAACGGAACTAGACGCCCTGGATAGGCGAGTCCGTCAACAACTGACATTGTATCGCATGTTACACCCACGATCTTCTGTCATGAGGTTTTTTTGAATGCCAAGAACCTCCACAACCGTGAAATGTGCAGTCTGAGAGATTACTTCCTACAGAATTGGTGTGACATTCATTGCGATGTTGTGAAGGTTGACAAGGGCCTGACACCTCTTTCCTTGGCTAACGAGAACTGGTGTAAACCAAAAGTATTAAGTACAGAAAACCGTAAGGACGTATGGAAGAGCACGAGACACGGGACACGGGCGGTTTTACCGAATCTTAACAGGACTCGATGTAAACCTGCTCGCATCGGTGAACTGGCTGCGTTTTGAGGACCTCTTTGGGGAAACTGAAGGTTTTGTCACGACGAACAACTATCGGAAATACATTATGAAAGACGGTACGGTCGACATTTGTCGAGCATGCATGCCACCGTCCTGGTGAATCACTTCGCCATATTATTTCCGGTTATTCTTATCTTGCTAACACCGAGTACTTGCATAGGTACAATCAGGTAGTCAGGATCATCCACCAGCAACTAGCTCTTCAATATGGCCTTATTGAGTTTGAAGTACCATACTACATGGGGCACACTAAAAGTTTTGCACTTCTAGCTAATCGGAACTATTTGAATTTCGTATGTTATATTTTTTTAAACGTTGCAACCTTCTTAGTAATAAAAAAAATCAATTGGCGGAAAATTATTTGTCAATGGTTTTTTATCACACATCAAAGTTCTACGTATGCAACGAAAATGGAATTAAGTCTTTTTTGATGTTTTTTTTTTGATCATCCGCCATTTTCACATCATATTCACATTTTTCATTTTTTTACGTTTTTATTTGTTGATTTATATACTTGATTTACGAAGACTGGACATTGGCAAATTGCTATAAGCAGAGGCCATAAAAAAGAATTGAATTGAATTGACTGGACATTGGTAAATTGCTACAAGCAGAGGCCATAAAAAAGAGAAGAAGAAGAAGGAATTAAGTCGAAAAGATTTTAGAGCGATGATTTTTTATGATTTTAAAAGTTCTCTCTCTTCGCAAGACTGTGCCGCTCGTCTTCAAAATGCTTTTGGAAGAAAAGCACCTTGTTTGAGCACCGTGAGGCGATGGTTTGCTGAATTTGAGAGAGGTCGAGTTTCTTTACATGACGAATTTCGGGAAGGGTGGCCTTCAACTGCCGTCAACGAAAATAATGTGGCTACTGTTAAGCGGTTATTATTCCCATATCAATAGTATTTACCACAAAATCAAAGATTTGATGAGAGATTTCACTTTTACCAACTCCGAAGAGGCAGTGATAGCGTTCAATCAGCACGTAAAAAATATGCCTTCAGAGCTGTGGTCCTCCTGTTTAAAAAAATGGTTCAAAATGGTTCAAAATGGTTTAAAATGTAAAGGAGAGTATTTTGAAAAGCAATAAACATACTATTTTGGTTTTAACATGTTGTTTTTTTTAAGTTACGCAAAACTTATAGTGTGACCTCTATAAGTACACACCAGTGCCAGTTCTCGAGAATGGTAGTGCATTGCTCTACTGGGACCTATCAATCACCACGGACAGGACTATTGATGCCAATAGACCCGATATCGTGTTGGTTGATCAGACTCAGCGTCGGGCAGTGCTCATCGATGGCGCCGTCCTGCATGACGAGAATTTCGTGAAGCAGAGAAGGAACGCCATGTGGAACGTAGACGACGATCATTGTCCCGATCGTCGTTTCGGCAAATGGATTAATAGCGAAGAGTCTCGATCAACACCTCAAGAGACTCTCGTTAGATTTTTGAATCACACATTCACATGCCGTATTGTTAGGATTCTCAGTCTGTAGCCTCCACCGTCGCTAGTTTGGGTCCTACTCCGCTACTGGTGGGTCACTGTTTTGTATATTTTTAAATGTATTTACTTTTTATAAATTTATTTAAAAATGTAATAAATACGTATAAATATGAATAAACGAAATATTAGTAATGAAGAACTGGGGCAAACCTGCGATACTGACATGGACCTATTATAAGAGAAGGCATGTCCTATGCAACTGTGCACAGTACAATCTTTAAGTAGGCACTGACGTCATAAAATTTGGGCGTGATTTCATAGAAGTGGGCGTGGCTTACCAGTATATATTACAGTTCAGTATTTTTAGTGGAAATAAAAGGATACAAGAAGATAAAAATGAAGTGTTGTATCATGTAAAAATAGTCAGATAGACGTTCTGATGCTAAGTATCGCATCACATTTCATGCGTAAGTAATTTTATTTGTATATTTTTAGAATTGTTCTAGAAAAATCTCTTACTTTTGACATCTTCAAATATATTACTACTCGAAGATAGATGGCGACGTTTTGTTTCACGAACACGTAATTTAAATAGCTACTTATATCTTACTATTAATATTTTATACTAATTAAACAAACAGGAATTCGTTCAACGTTAACTCGTAAGTGATTTTTAGTCGCTAAAATATTTCTCTGTAGTCCCCATCTATTGACAACTGTCAACAATAAACATAAAACTTCAAAAATACGCAATTAGAAACTGATCATTTTACAAGACGACTGTTTCATAATGGGCTGTACAATTGAATATTATTATTCAAAGTATCGCTAAATATTAAATTTAATTCAAGAACTGTAAACTACGTCGACAAGATTATAGGCTATATAACATCATGCTAAAAATAATAGGAGCGGAGCAGCAACGTAATATGTACAAAAAACGGGAAAATAATATATTTTGAAACCATCCGTTGCGTGCGCTACTCAAACGGTTAGAGTAATGCAAAAACGATGTTAGGTACAGAGAATTTTTCTCTTAAAAAGATCTAAAAAAGGTCTACGACAGTCTATCTTTTAAGATGAACTCACTTTAAAGTAATTTAGAAATCAAATTAGTTCCAAAATAATTAATTATTTAACGGGCGACGGCAACGGGATAGCGCGGGTTATCACAGCCAATCACAATTTCCGACAACGACACCGCACTCCACACTTTGGTGGAGTGCTCAGCGTGGGCGAGTCAGCGCCGGGACCTCGTAGTGGATCTGGGTGTGGATATCTTCTCGCTGGAGACCATGCCATGGTCTCCAGCGCGAGTGGGTGGAACGCGGCCGTGTCCTTCTGCGAGCAAGTCATGCTCGCGAAGGAGGTGGCTGAGAGGGAGAGGGAGCGTACCCTCCCCGCTGAGTTCCATTGTAAAGCAGAAGAGTTTGTTTGTTGGTTTGTACGCGCTAAATTGAACTTGAAAAATATTTTTTTGTTGAGTCAACATCTACATGAAATCCCGTGAAACATATAACATCACGCTACGATGAATAGGAGCGGAGCAGCAGTGAAATATATGTTTCACGGGATTTCATGTAGATGTTATTACGGGTGACGGGAACGGGAAAAATAATTTCGATAAAAAAAAATCAACGTCTGTATAATGTATGTTCCAAATTACCACGCGTTAGTTATTGACTGAGGGAGCGAAGCGACCGAAGTCTCCCTTTCAACTTGCAGACTGGGGAGAATTTCTTTCGTCTGTACCTCTACATCTACGGGTTCTGTCAGATCATGTTTGAGGCCGTATTTATCAACCGATTTGCATAAAACTTTACACACACACTCCTTGCTTACAATGTATAACATTTGAATGATATTTTTTGGATTGGATGACAAATGAAAGAGTAATAAAGAAAATTGAAGAAGAAATTTTCTAAACCCACACACAGAACCACTAGTGAATAAGGGATTTAACATTTTCAGGTAAAATTCGCGAGAAATATAGACTAATGTTAGATACTTACCGTGAAGCAATTGACCATAGACACGAAAGACTTATAATGCGACCTCCTGGCATGCAGGATATTCGAAGCAACCAATTTGCACTGTTTTTTGAATACATCCGTAAATACGAGTTACATATAGATCATTTAGTGAATGTTCTAACAGAAATACCAGAGAAGGAATGGAAGGGAGACTCTGAAGGGGACCTTAGCGAGACAGCTGTAAGCAGCATTCGTTATTATGGACGCCGAATAAACGATTTGGGTACGTACTCATAAGGTACAATAAGGGCACTTTTCAGGGCAGAGGGTAAAACGAGAACCTTATTACTCAGACTTCGCTGTTCGTCCGTCCGTCTGTCTTGAGCTGTATTTTATGAACCGTGATAGTTGGAAAGTTGAAATTATCACAGATGATGTATTTCTGTTGCCTCTATAACAACAAAGTATAATAATTATATTTAAGGGGACTCTCACACAACAAACGTGTTTGCCAACCGAACCCTTTGTGCGGTTGGCTGGTTTTTTTTACTAGTGTGGGAATCTCGCCCGCAATGCGTGTTGATGTCAACGTCATATCAGTTCGCGACTAGCCCCGTTACCATAGCTACCGGCGTGCGAGTGACCCGCGCTATATAAAACGCGTTTCATTATTGTATGAAATTTGACATTGAGATTAACACGCATTGCGGACGAGATCAGCAGGCTCGTGGCTAGGTACAGCGACACTGATCAATGCGTCCAGTATCAGTTCCTTCTGTTTCCGACGAGCGTGGAGGAGCACATCCCTCCGCGCATGGCTCCGTCTCAGACGCCCAACGCGGATAGCAGCAGCGAAGACGACGTACCCGAAGTCAGAGAGGGTGAGTTAGGAGCGGTGGTACTTCGGCTCATTCGTCGGAAAACCACCGCCCCTGGACCCGACGGCATTCCGGGCCGTGTATGGGTCCTGGCCCTCGAGGAACTCAGGCCTCGACTGAGGGGGCTCTTCAGCGCATGCCTCGAAAGGGGCCAGTTTCCCAAGGTGTGGAGGACGGGGAAACTGGTCCTGATCCGGAAAGCGGGGCGGCCGGTGGACCCACCGTCCGGTTACTGGCCGATCGTGCTGCTCGACGAGGTGTGTAAGCTCTTTGAGCTAATTATCGCGGAACGCCTCGTCGAGCATCTCACGCGTGTGGGCCCAGACCTGGCGGACAACCGGTACGGGGACGGTCCACCGTGAGCGCGATCATGCGCGTGAAGACCCTGGCGGAGGAGGCAGTCTCGCGGGGCAAGGTGGTGTTGACGGTGTCTCTTGACATCGCCAATGCCTTTAACACCTTACCCTGGAGTTGCGTTAGAGAGGCACTGGTATACCACGAAGTGCCTCTCTACCTCCGTCGTATTGTCGGGGCATATTTATCCGAGAGGGCTATAACATACCCTAGCTGGCTCGAACCAGCTCGGCGAGATGTGTCGTGCGGTGTTCCTCAAGGGTCGGTCCGAGGACCTCTCCTATGGAAAATCGGATACGACTGGGTGTTGCGGGGTGCGTCGCCTGAGGGCGTAGG
The DNA here is from genome assembly GCA_963556515.1 of Nudaria mundana. Lineage (NCBI taxonomy): Eukaryota > Metazoa > Arthropoda > Insecta > Lepidoptera > Erebidae > Nudaria > Nudaria mundana. Next base: position 3,781,150 of record OY748314.1, read on the forward strand.
CGTAACTTGTTACGCCGACGATACGCTCGTCACGGCGCGGGGAGTAACGCACCAGGAGGCAACACTGGGGTCACGACTGGGGTTGCTGAAGTCGTGGGTCGGATACGGCGGCTGGGACTGGACGTGGCAGCATAAATGTAAGGAGCGTTAGCATCGGCATCGAGCCCACAATGAAGTATCTGGGGCTCGTACTCGATAGCCGGTGGAACTTCTGACCACACTTCCGAAGTTTGGTCCCCAAAGTGACGGGGGCGACAACCGCGCTTTCGCGACTGATGCCCAACTTAAAGGGACCCAACGCTTCCTGCAGGAGACTGTACCTGGGGATCGTGCGGAGTATGGCCGTGTACGGGGCTCCCGTATGGGCGCCGAGACTGACGGCCAACAACTCCGCCATTTTACACAGATCGTTGAGGACCTTGGCCGTCAGGACAATAAGAGGGTACCGTACGATCTCCCTAGAGGCTGCATGTCTCCTAGTCGCTACCCCTCCATGGGACCTGGAAGCGATAGCCTTTGCGTCATTGTTTCAATGGCACAAGGAGGTGCTGGAGCGGGACCACAGGCCTGCGTCTCGAGAAATCGAGGCCCAGCGGTCCCAACTCCGACAGGATCTTATGGAGACATGGAAGGTTCGACTTCAGCAACCAAAGTGGGGAACCACCACCATCGCGGCGGTGAGACCCATCATGGAGGAGTGTCTGCAGAGGCAGCACAGTGGCCTCACGTATCGTGCGACACAGATCATCACTGGGCACGGAAACTTCGGTGAGTATCTGTTTCGCATGCATCGTGAGGTCACACCCGCGTGTCAACACTGCGAGGCTTCCGGCGAAGACACGGCATTCCACACGTTGGTGGAATGCTCAGCATGGGCGAGTCAGCGCCGGGACCTCACTGTGGGCCTGGGCGTAGATACGCTCTCGCTGGAGACCATGCTGCGAGCCATGGTCTCTAGCGGGAGCCAGTGGAACGCGGCCGTTTCCTTCTGCGAGCAGGTAATGCTCGTGAAGGAGGCGGCCGGTAGGGTGAGGGAGCGTACACTCCCCGCTAAGTTCCGAAGTGTGCGGCGAGGGCGCCGCAGACGTGACTACGCCCAGGACCATCGACCTCCATTATCGGGGCCTGAGGACGATGGATTAGCAACCCACCGTCCTTACAGAAGCAGGCTAGAAGGGCTGCGTGATGTGGGGCTTCACTTCACGCACACCTTCACTCACCGACGCGGGATTTAACCTGACCCCAAGGATGCGGGGTAACACCCGACCACCACGCAGTGGCCACAATGGGGGCCAAGGTCCGCCAGGCGCCACTGGGAATTCTCTCAGTGTCTACCGGAGGCGCTCGGAAATGGACGTAGGAGCGGCCGCGGCCCAGGGCTGCGGAATGAAAAAAAAAAAAGTACCAGTTCCTTACGTTAATTTGCTCGAAATACGTTTTCGTACTCACCATACAAATTTACACCAGCGCCCCTAGCGGTAGCGTCAGGGAACTGTGTGAAATGTATGAAGGAATTATTTTAGTGTAACTAGTTATAAGATAATCAACCCATGGTAATTTTTTAATTTTTATGCAAATTAGTTACATCTCATTTTACATCTTTTGTGGGCTATTGTATTTGCCTACTTAAAAATATTTAGTATGGCTGTGGCCGCCGATGGGCCGAGCGCTATACATTTTTACCCATTGTTCTTTCGATATTGTGGAGTGGGATATTGTGGGGCCTTAGTCTGTTGGTTAAGCATTCCCCCTGGAAAGAGAACAGTTGATAGTTCAATTCCACCCAAGGGCTATCGTATTTGCTATTCATACTATAATATTAATTACTTTTTCCTGATTTAGATGATGATGAACTACCGATGTCGATGGAGCGCACACATGGTAAATATACCGTAAAATAAAATAAAATAACGTTTATTTACTTTGAAATTTTTAGAAAATTATTTAGATTCGTCAAAAGTTGGTGTGACTCTACCGAGGGTTCCAAAATGCAACGAGACTGAGAAGAGCCCTCAAGAAACTCAGTTCGGCTTTTTTCAAAATATTTCATCTTAAATCTAATACAGAGTTATTTAGAAAGGAGCAATTCGTGTTACAACCATGCAGCCTTGTCATCTAAGAAATCATTAATACTATAACACCTTTATGGCACAATTTACTTTTTATTAGATTTTTAAATTTATTGACAGATAAATTTGCTATTTCGGTTTTAAGTTTAGATTATGATTATCACTATTTTTCATAAATTTACTTTTGTTCTTGTGGGTATACAATAAAATTTCATAAATATACTGTGAATACACTGTAAGGATGTTAATATGCTTAAACTTATCTCTTAATGACTCCCGAGACCCCATACCATAGATAGTCCGGACAGCCCTCTTCTGCAACACAAAGATGCATTCAATGTCGGCAGCGTTACCCCACAGTAGTATGGCATATGTCATGATACTGTGGAAGTAGCTGAAGTAGACAAGACACGCCGTTTTAATGTCTGTAAGTTGTCGGATCTTTTTAACAGCATAGGCTGCAGAACTAAGCCTGGCCGAAATTTTCCCGATATGAGGCCCCCATTGCAATTTGGAGTCTAACGTTATGCTCAGAAAGACAGTGTCATCGACCAATTCTATTATATCATCCCTAACCTTAACACTGGTTTTAACAAGTCTTACATTAGGTAAGGTGAATCTTACACATTTAATTTTATTTTCATTTAATAATAAATTATTAGCACAAAACCAGTGGACTATCCTAGAAAGGGCAATGTTTACATCGTCAAGTTCGCGCTGTCCACGTTTAACTTTAAATATTAAAGAAGTGTCGTCAGCAAACAAAACTACCTCGTATCTTATGAGGTGAGGAAGATCATTAATATATACTAGAAAAAGAAAAGGTCCCAAAATTGAACCCGGCGGTACCCCCATTGCTACAGGAGAACCAGGTGACTCACTTAAGTAAGAATTGACGAAATTCAAGGCCGTCCCCTGGATTCCGTAATGATCAAGTTTCTTAATTAAAGTCTGCTGACGAACGCAATCGAAGGCCTTAGATAAGTCACAGAATATACCATAAGCATCATATGACTCATCCCAGGCCCTGTATATACACTCTAATAATTTATCAACACAATTATTAAATATTATTATTTCCTTTATTTAACTTAATTACATATTTAATACATTTTTAAATAAATCTATAAAAAATACAAATATATTTAAAAATATAAAAAATAGTGACCCACCGGCATCGGGTACAAGGACCAAGCTACCGGTGGTTAGGGCTCCAGAGAGAGGAATTTCCTCACGATGCGTGCCGTATCGAGCAACACTGCCTTCTGCATCAGGCCCTTAATCCAACCGTCTAACGAGAGCCTCTGTAGGTGTTGGTCGAGGCTCTTGGCGATCAGTCCATGCACGGAAACGACTATCGGTACAATAACAGCTGAGCTTACATGCCACATGTCGACAATCTCGTGGGCCAAATCCAAGTACTTTACTTGTTTGTCTTTTTCGGCTTTCACGAGATTGCCGTCATGCGGAATAGTAATATCAACTATTATTGCACGGCGCTCTAACCGATCTATCATCACTATGTCAGGCCTATTTGCAACAATAGTCCTGTCAGTGATAATAGATCGGTCCCAGTACAATGTGATATGATCATTTTCGAGAACTGGGTCGGGCACATACTTGTAATACGGTACTTCTGAATCCACGAGTTTGTATTTCAGAGCAAGTTGTTGATGGACAATCCTAGCTACTTGGTTATGCCTATGCAAATACTCGCCGTTAGCCAAACTAGAACAACCAGAGATAATATGCCTAAGGGACTCTCCAGGACGGTGGCACGCCCGACATATGTCAACCGTACCATCCTTCAGAATATACCTCCGGTAATTTTTAGTCATGACAACTTCGTCCATAATTGCAAAGACAAACCCTTCGGTTTCTCCAAATAGATTACCGAATCGTAGCCAGGATACCGATGATTTTAAATCAATATCAGGTCCATGTAGGGCCTGATAGAAACGTCCATGTAACTCTTTACCCTTCCATACATCCATGCGGTCATTGGTACTTAGTATTATAGGTTTGCGCCAGTTCTCTTTAGCCAAACCGAGCGGGGTAAATCCGTTGTCTACTGCAGCAACATCACGATGCAAATCCTCGTCCACCCGCAGGAAGTATTCCCTAAGATTGCACACCTCACGGTTGTGAAGGGTCTTAGCATTAAGAAAGCCTCGGCCCCCACACTTCCGTGGTATGTACAACCTCATTACAGATGAACGCGGATGATGCATTCGGTATGTAGTGAGTAGCGTACGGACTTTTCTATCCAAGGCGTCAAGTTCTGTCTGAGTCCATCTGAGTATGCCAAACGAGTACACTAAAACTGGCATGACCCAACTATTGTAGGCTCGCACCTTGTTACCGCCCGATAAAAGACTCTTAAGAACTTTTTTCAGGCGACCAAGGAAGCGTTCCCTCAATAATTGTTTCATGTCAGTCTCTGATATGCCTAACGCTTGTGACATACCCAGATATTTATAAGTATCGGTTGCCGAAAGGGACCGAAGTTGAGTGGAATCCGAAAGTTGTATTCTTTCGGAATCCACTATCCCACCCTTCTTCACATGCATGCTTGCACATTTGTCTACGCCAAATTCCATTCTGATAGAATTACTAAAGATTTCCGTTACCTTTAGTAATTCCATCAGTTGGTGACTGTTTGGGGCAAGTAATTTTAAATCATCCATGTAAAGAAGGTGAGACAAAACCTGGCCATCTTTCCGCAACCGGTACCCTAGACCTGAATTCTTCAGCAAAGCGCTGAGAGGATTCAGGGCCAGACAAAACCATAAAGGACTCAGACTATCGCCCTGAAATATACCACGCTCGATCTTTATCGGTCCACCATTACCACAAGTCTGTCGGCATCCTGAATAGCACAAGACGGTCTTCCATTGCCCCATGCATGTCCCTAAGAAGGTACATAGAGTTGCATCAATCTTATACAACTCCAACACCCTCCTAAGCCATGAATGAGGCACAGAGTCATAGGCCTTCTTGTAATCTATCCAGCACGTCGCCAGATCCTTGCGATTACGGCGTACCTGTTGGCTAATAACCATATCCATAATTAGGAGCTCTTTAGTGCCACGAGCCCCACTTCTACATCCATTTTGAGAGATTGACATGATGTTGTTGTCAGTTATGTGGCGCGTTATTTTTTGTCTCAAAATAGATGTGAGAAGCTTATAGACCGTTGGTAGGCATGTAATTGGTCTATAATTTTTAGGCTCTATGGCACTACCAGATTTGTATAAGAGATGGGTCATACCAGTAGTTAGAAAATCGGGAAGCGATCCTGATTCCAAACATGATTGGAATTGAGCTGCCAACCGTCCGTGTGAACTACGGAACCATTTTATCCAAAAATTGTGCAGTCCGTCTGGTCCTGCTGATTTCCAGTTTGGTAACAGACGGACTGCGTTGGTGACATCACTATCTATGAATTTTAATGGTTCCATAGTTTGTATCGGTTCACACAGACGATTAACATCCCGCATCCAACCATCCTCTGTGTGGCTAACAGGAGCCGACCAGATGCCACTCCAGAATGCAATGGTGGCATCATCATCTGGCCGGCGCTCGTCAATCACACTTGAATCAGATCGCTCCCAATCTCTGTAGACCCATCTCTCATCTTTTTGGAACATGCAGTTTTGGGAATACCGGTCCACTCTTTTTTTATATCTTTTTATACGATTTGCCCACGCATAGACTTTTTGCTTCAGGTAGTCAATGCGCTCTGTGACCCGAAAAGCAAATTCTTGGGATCTAATATTAATCCCCAAGAATGCCCGTTTCACAAAGCGCATCACTCTAGGGCGAGTATTGCCCGACCTGAAGCAAATAAGTTTCCCAATGAGTGCCCTGGTCTCGGCAATACGACGTTCAATCCTATACTGCCAGGCTGGTGTAACAAATTTCGGTCGAGTAGCTTTATCATTTGATAAAAGCTTAATATTTGCTACTCGACATGCCGCAACAGCCCCACAGTAGAGAATCGAATGTGTATCACCGAGATTTTCACTACTGTTAAAATAGTCTGACAGTAGTGAATCCAGAGCACACATTAGGGCTATATTTTTCTTATGCGTAGGCAAACGCGGTAGACGAGGTCTTTCGGTAGGTGTTACGTTTCGATATTCCCTCAGTGCACATTCCAAAGCGCTCCCTAATTGTACATTGCAATGAGTACTTACATCTGTAACCCCGGTATCCAATAAATCATCATCAGTGGGACGTTGTGTGGAAACAGTAGGAACATGTGTACCTGATGATGTAGGTATTGTGATACCAGGATTACCCTGTAAATCTGAGCGAAGCCTCTCAAGCACGGCATCATCCAACATATGACCACGTTGTATAACCCGCACTTGATCCGACAGACGTTGCGTTGATACGTTAACAGTTGGTTCGAGCTCCTGAAACAGAGACAGTATTCGTACACGATACGCAGTGAGATTAATTCCTCCCTCTGTAGCCGCATAATATGCCCGCATGACGTTCTCGTTCATGGAAGAAGTCCATCGCATGCGGTGCACATTACCACCGGCAGCGGGGTCCCTAATCGAAGCCGGAGGGCGTCGGGGTCCCAAGCAGGTCGGTGGCCGGCCTCTCCCCTGCCGACGTACAGGTGGAGGTGACGTCGGTGGAGAGAAATACTCGTCGCTGCTAGAACTCGACGCCTCACCAGTAGCCAAAGTTTCCGGCAAATGGGAGGCGGAGCTATGCGACGAGTCCGGGGTTGGTAATTGTGCAGTTTGTCTCTCTCTGGCTCTAGCTCTTGTGAGCATATTTATCCTTTATCATCATCCATCCATTTCTTGATATTGTTTGTATTTGATTAATATTTTCTTAAAGTGACATATGCCAAACATCTGCAATTTGGTAATTTTTCTTTATCTTGATAATATATAGTTTGTATATGTAATTTATAAATTTATTGCAAATCTTTCTATGCAATATATAATTATAGTATAAATTTAGACTGTAAAATTAAATAAAAATATTAAAATAATTTTAAGATGAAAAATGACGTTCGATGATATTAAGGGTTGCCAGGTTGTTATATTATTATTATTATTTTTTTTTTTATATTTAGGTCGACAAATTGACGCCACTCGCCTGATGGTAAGCTGAGGCGACGTCTGGCAATTGAGGGCGACTCTCACAGTACACAGGAATACTATAGAGAGTGGCCCTCAACTTGACGACCCTGTAATGTGCCTCTTCACGCTTCGCTTAAAGAGCCCAGGGTTATATGTTGGAGGAAACACGTGCGCAGGCAGGGCGTTCCAAGCCACCATCGTTCGGCAGAGAAACGATCGTTTAAAACGCTCGGTTCTCGCGAAGACGGTTTCCACGGTATGAGGGTGACATCTCTGCCCGGCACGCGTTGTTCGGGATCGGAAGGGAGAGGGTGGGATCAGGTTGAAGAGCTCTTCAGAACACTCACCGTGGTAAATACGGTAGAACGCGGCCAAGGAAGCAATTGTTCGGCGCTGGGCTAGCGGCTCAAGGCTTCCCGTTACCTCCGGACAGTCTATAATGCGAACAGCGCGTCGCTGCATAGCGTCGAGTGCGTCCAGCAAATACTTCGCGGAGCCGTCCCAGAGGTGAGAGCAGTATTCAACGCAGGGTCTAATCTGCGTTTTGTACAGCAGACACCTCTGGTGCGGTGTAAAGAATCGCTTTACCTTGTTCAGTATTCCTAGTTTCCGCGAAGCTAGCCCAATACATCTCTCAATGTATTTTGTGTTATTGAGCTCTCGACGAACGTCTATGCCAAGGATGTCTAGATTGTCCTTCATTGGTAATATTGCATTCTGAAGAGTGGGTAGGGGAAGGAAAGGGGATTTTTTCACTGTAAATGCACACGCCTGTGTTTTGTGGGCATTGAACTCGACCAAGTTCTCGGCACCCCATTGGGAGATACTGTCGAGGTTTCGGTCGAGATCACCCACGAGATGTCGTCTCTCCTCCTCTATCACAGATCGCCCCGCCGTCGGACGAACCGAGTAACTCCCGTGCAATGTACTGTCATCTGCATAGCAATGAATGTTCCCGAGGGAAAGCATATCATTGATATGCAGAAGAAAGAGAGTTGGTGACAGTACGGACCCCTGCGGTACCCCGGCATTCACTTGCAAAAAGCGAGAAGCCTGGCCATCGCAGAGGACCCGCACTCGGCGCTCGTTTAAAAAACTGACAATCCAGCTGCACAGTTGAGGAGGTAGACCATATGCCGGAAGCTTGGAAAGGAGCGAAGCATGCCAGACCCTATCGAAAGCTTTGGCGATGTCCAGGCTAATAGCCAAGGACTCGCCGAACTTTTCCATAGCCTCACCCCATACATGCGTGACGAATGCCAGGAGGTCACCCGTTGATCGTTTTGGCCTGAAGCCATATTGCCGATCATTGATTAGCAAGTGATCCTCCAGGTATCGCATGAGCTGCTTATTAATAAGAAGCTCGAGCACCTTGCAAATGACTGAGGTGACAGCTATGGGTCGATAGTTGCCTGGATCGGATCGATCCCCTTTCTTGGGGATCGGTTGTACGTTCGCCTCCTTCCAGGCCTCCGGCACGAGGCCTGTAGAGTATGACAGGCGGTACAGACGCGTTAATACTGGAGACAACTCAGCAGCACATTTTCGTAGCACCACCGCCGGAATGCCGTCAGGGCCACTGGCTTTCCGCGTGTCGAGTGACCGCAGCACTGCCCGTACATCACATTGCCTGATAACAATATCAGGCATAGTGTGGCCACAGTTGGCGATGGCGGGGGGCTGCAGGCCACGGTCATCGACCCGGGAATTAGCCGCAAAGAGGTCTGCGAGCATGTCCGCCTTCTCTTGGGCTTTGTGAGCCAGTGATCCATCAGGAAAACGCAGTGGTGGCAGCGAGTGTTGACAAAAATTTGACTGTACGGCTTTGGCCAGTTGCCAGTATCCACGGCTGCCCGTGGGATGGGATGTGAGCTCCTGACCAAGCCGCGCGACGCGCTGGGCATCCGCTCTCTTGAAGGCCCTCTTGCTGAACCTAGTGGCCCGATTGTACGCTGCTTTGAGGAGGTTCACGTTCGGGTCACGTGCCGCCCGAGCCCTGACCCAGGCGCGATATGCCGACTGTTTTTTCTGGACAGCCTCGGCACATTCACGCCCGAACCAGGGGCGAGCTTTGCGGATGCTGGCGACATCAGTGAAAGGGATATAATATTCTATCCCTAGACTGATCTCGCCAGCAATGGCAGCAGCGCTATCCGAAGGCGCCTTCCCTACAAAGCAGCGCTGGCTCCACGGGACGGACGCAAAGTAATCGCGGAGACCGTCCCAGTCTGCCGAGTAGTGCCATAGTCGTCGAGTCATTTGTTCAGCACGAGCAGGCGGTGGCACTTGGAAGCTGGCGTGCACCACACTGTGGTCGGATGTGCCCAGTGGGGCGCGTACCGACACACTGTACTCGGCTGGGCGACTCGTCAGCAGTAGATCCAGCAAGGCGGGCGTGTGGTCTGACCTGTCAGGTATCCGGGTGATCCCCCGTACCATCTGGGTCAGCCCGTGGGAGAGAGCGAATGCATGGGCGGTTCGTCCCGCATGATCGGTCCTAAGGGACCCCAGCCACTCAACGTGATGACCGTTAAAGTCCCCCAGGAAAACCAGGTCAGCGTTCGGGAACCGCACCTCGTCAGCCATCTCGCTGAGGTATTCGAAAAGCCTTGTGGTCCCAGTGTCCCCTGTGTGGGAGCGGTAGACGCACACGTAGATCTGGCTCATGGAGCCATGATCCACGTGCAGCCAAAGGACGGAGTAGGAGGGGTTCTCCAGACAGCGCAACCGGCGGCAGCAAACATCCGCCCTAACGAACACGCACACCCCGGCTTTATCGCGGAATTGTTCCTCAATGATATAGCCCGGGTAACAGAGGTACGACGTGTCGTCAGGGCGGCGTATCTGTGTCTCCGTTAGGAACATCACAGAAGGCCGTGCCGACTCCAGGTGATGGTGGACGGTATCGAGGTTTGCATGGAGTCCGCGGATATTCGCGAACTCCACCTCAAACGAAGTCAACTTTGTGGGGTTTCTAGGGGCCGCTGTGTACCGTCTATTCTCTTGTTGCACTGTCATTGTGAAATATGGGGAAGCGTGAAGACAGGGCGATATTTGGTGCGGCAGTAAGTGACAAAGTGCAGAGGCTAGCTTCGTCTAGAACCGTGTGGTTAGGTCGGAGCCGACCCGCCGTACGGAAGGGCTCCCAAACCCCCCTGATGCAAGGCCGCCGCTACCCCACACCGGTTACCACCCGGAGCGGCGACCCCACAACAGGATTATGCGCAACATGTGGGGCAGCCTACTGGGGTGGTTGGTCCCAGGCGGGCCCCATGACTATGTTGCGGGCGGCCGCGGCAACGCCGTTGCTAAGGGTCTCCCTGGCCGGCGAATCGACCCACACCACCCACACTAGACTCCGCTTCGCCCCCACTGGACCCCTGCCTGCCGCACCATACACCGCCCCGGGCCCGGCAGTGCAGCTGCTGAACCCCTAACGCAACCCAGCCTGGGCTGGGTTACTTGGGGGGCTTTAGCACAGCTGCACGGTGGTACCCCCCCGGACCAACACTGTTGTACCACCTGGTATCCACGTAGGGGCCAAAGCCACCACATGGGTACCGTAATATACGAACCTCGTCCGTTAATCAGCAGGTGCGCCACTAGCAGGTGAGGTCGCTGGGGCCCGATAGATGTAAGAAGGGCCCCTTTGCACCCTTACTTTACTAGTTCAGGAGCAACCATTTCAATAAAAGAATTTACTAAATACACAGAGATGCCCCAGAGGTCAACTGTTTTCTTGATATTTAAAGATTTAAAAGTTTTTAAGACAGTGTTTATGTTAACTTTACTGAATTTAAATATAACGTTATATGTCATAGGCATATATCCATGGGACGTGATTTCTATCGTTTTCTATCGACGTAATTATTAAGAATCACGTTTGCTGCCATAACATAGAAATCGTCAGTCAGAGATAAAGCAAAGACTGACGATTCCCCACTCTTTAAATACTTGTAAATAATAGTATATAAGCGGTAGCATTAAGAATGTAATGATTATTCAGTATTCATTATTCATTATTCATGAATCAATAAACAAGTTAATCCGATTGTGGTATCTCTATACAGCCCGCAAAATTGGTGACCCCGACGTGATCCTAGTTGAGCGACGGTCCTGGTATCTTGCCTGCCGGTCTCAACTGATCACCAACTACCACTACATTCGCGGATAGCACATTCCAGTTGGCTTCCCGCAAGCGGGTCCCACCAGCTGGAATTTCAAGAGGCTGACAAATCCGAAACCGACCGCGACATGGCACCAACAATCGCTGGCACGCCTGCAAAAAATCCAGGCACATCATCTGAGCAAACCAGCGACAGCCAAGTGGTGGCTGCGACGGATTCACCACGCCTTTGGTTCGCCCAATATGAGGCCATCATAGCCTCTCAAAAGCAAGGTGACGAGTACAAATATAACAATGTCATCGCAAAACTCCCAAAGGAAGTCATACATCAGGTTAGCGACATCCTTACAAGCCCGCCAGATGCCGACAAATACGCCACAATCAAAGACCGGCTGATCGGTTGCTACGAGGAAAGCGAACACAGACGCTTCCACAAGCTACTTTCGGAGATGGACTTAGGCGACTCGACCCCATCACAATTATTAAGAAAGATGAAGGAAGCCAGTAGCGAAAAAATTAATGATGACACCATACGACTACTATGGTTCAGACAACTTCCCGCCGCAGTCACCTCCATTTTGGCAGTCTCCGAAAACCTAGAATTGGCGAAATTATGCGAGATGGCAGATAGAATATACGAAAATATGCGATACACAACAAACCACTCGTCCTAAGAATCTGCAAACGTAAGCTTGATAACAACGCTCACGTCACAAATAGCAGCGATGCGTATTGAAATAAACGAGCTACGTATGAATAATCGCCGACCTTTGCAACGCAGCACATTCCGCGCAAGGCCGCGCCCACGATCACGGTCTATGGCTATGTTATTACCACGCCCGATTCAAAACAAAAGCGTATAAATGCGAACAGCCGTGCGCATGGAAAAATGAACCCAACCAAAAATCGGACCCAATCCAAACTAAAATTAGCGCAGAATGAGACGGGACTCTGTGCTATATACCCCTCAAACCGTCTGACTATTACCAACTCTAACAGTGGTTATAGATTTTTAATAGACACAGGGGCAAACATATCGGTTTTACAAAGCGCACAGATCAAGAAACCCGCAAGCAAGAACAAATTATATGCCGCAAATGGGTCTGAAATTACAACTTACGGTGAACACACCTTAACATTAGACCTCGGTCTTCGCAGACCATTCACGTGGACATTCATAATAGCAGATGTTAAAATGCCAATTATAGGAGCAGATTTCTTAGAGCACCACAAATTACTAGTGGATCTGCACGGAAAGAGGTTGATCGATGAGGAAACGAAATTATCGACACCCGCCAAAAGCACCAGATCAAAATTACCTTCCGTGAGTCAATCGATGCAAACTTACCAGGACGCATAAAGCACCTGTTAGAAAAATACGAAAGTATTACCAGAATAACTTCGTTTAAGAAACGTCCAGAACATGGAATACAGCATCACATCATAACAAAAGGTCCTCCTGTATACGCACGTGCGCGCCCATTACCGCCCGACAAATATAAAGCAGCAAAAAAGGAGTTTCAAGAGCTAATAAACCTTGGAATATGCGAGCCATCAAATAGTCCGTGGGCATCTCCTCTACACATGGTAAAGAAGAAGAATGGAGAGTGGAGACCGTGCGGGGATTACCGCGCGTTAAACAAAATAACGGTCCCCGACAGATACCCATTACCGCGACTATTAGACTTTACATACGTCGCAAGTGGAAAAACAATATTCAGTAAAATGGACATAGAAAAGGCATTTAACCAAATAGAGGTGGCGGAACCGGAAAAGACCGCTATTATTACCCCTATGGGATGTTCCACTGGAAAAAAATGCCCTATGGACTCCGAAACTCCAGCCAAACATTTCAAAGGTTCATGGACTCCCTATTCCGAGATCTGGACTATATATACGTCTTTGTCGACGATATACTAATCGCCAGCCAGAGTATCGAAGAACATTACGCGCATCTAGAGGAAGTATTCGCCCGGTTACACAAGAACGGGATATCAATCAACGCAAACAAGTGCGAATTCGTAAAGACAGAACTAGATTTCCTAGGTTATCATATAACGAGCCAAGGAATGACACCGACGTCAGAAAAAAATCAAGCAATCAACGAATACCCTAAACCAAAGGTAATAAAGGAGCTACGTCGATTTTTGGGAATGATTAACTTCTACAGAAATAACATTCCTCACTCTGCAAGACACCAAGCTCCGCTCAACAAATACCTAAAAAACTCCAAAAAGAACGACAACACTCCAATCGAATGGAATACGGAAGCTAACCAAGCATTCGAAGCCTGTAAACGGGACATAAGAGACGTCACGACCCTAGCGTTCCCGGAAACGGACGCACCACTAGCTATCATGACGGATGCTAGTTTGAAATGTGTTGGCGCAGTCCTTCAACAACAGGTCAAAGGCAAATGGAAGCCCGTATCGTTCTTCTCCAAAGGGTTAAGTGAAGCACAAACAAAATACTCCACGTACGATCGCGAGCTACTCGGCATATACATGGCTACAAAGCATTTTAGAAGATTAATAGAAGGTCGTAATCTTACTATATACACGGACCACAAACCACTGACACACGCATTCGACAAGAAGGCATCAGTGGATGAGTCCCCTAGAAGAATAAGATACCTAGAATGTATTGCACAATTTACCACAGACATAAGGCACATCACAGGCAGCGATAACGTGGTGACCGATGCACTATCACGAGTAATTGAAACTATATATCTGCCTCAAATCCTCAACTGGCAGGAAGTAAGAAAAAATCAAGACAGTGATCCGGAGTTAGCAAAACTGAAACAAAACAGGTCACTAACAATGGCACTGGTACCAGTACAAAACAGTAATGTCAAAATTTATTGTGATATATCTACCGGTACAACAAGGCCATACCTACCATACCAGTTCAGAAAAACAATTTTTGATAGTTTTCACAATATGAGTCACCCGGGGAAAAATACAACGAAAAAGCTAATAACATCACAATACGTCTGGACAAACATGCACAAAGACATATACGAAATGTGTAAAACATGTCTACAGTGCCAGCAATCAAAGGTTCATCGTCACACAGTATCACCCCTGGAAAAATTCATGCCAGCAGAACGATTTAGCCACATTCACATAGATATTGTGGGTCCCATATCGACATCACAAAACAAAAGGTACATCGTAACTATGATCGACCTTTGTACGTCGTGGCCAGAAGCATTTCCAATCTCGGACATCACAGCCGAAACAATAGCGAAAACCCTATACGAAGGTTGGATCACAAGTTTCGGATGTCCCAATTATATCACAACGGATCAAGGACGACAATTCGAGTCTGAGCTATTCAGAAGCCTAACTAAATTCCTGGGAATAAAAAAAATCCGTACTACGCCATATCACCCTCAGGGAAACTCCAAAGTAGAAAGACTGTACAGAACAATGAAAGCAGCTTTGATGGCAAGAGGAAATACCGTAAACTGGACACAAGATTTACCATCGGTATTATTCGGGCTGCGTACCAGTATTCGCCAAGACACTGGATACTCAGCAGCCGAACTGGTCTACGGAACAACAATAAAATTACCAGCAGCATATTTTGGCGACAGTTCTAAAAGCACTACGTATTCGGAACTCGTAGAGAAAATTAAAGAGAACATCGCACACATGACGTCAATACCACAAAGGCAGAGCTCAAAAACAAACACATTCGTCCATCCACGATTAGCCGACTGTACACACGTGTTCCTACGCTGCGATAAGCTACGTCCATCACTAACGCCACCGTATGACGGACCTTTCCTAGTCATCAAACGTGATGATAAGGTATTCACAATCAAGCGAAATGGTAAAGAAACGAACGTGTCAATAGACAGATTGAAACCAGCATTCATAATAAACGAAGACGAGAAAAAACACGAATATCAATCCATCGATAATTCAGCAGAAAAGATGCAAAACACGAAGATGACACGTTCAGGACGAATATCAGGCCCTACCGTCCGTTTCAATATAAACCACATCAGAATATAAACAAACAAAAGAAAACAAACGCTACGCGACAACCTTCAAACGCAGACAGAAGTATGTGCAACTCAGCAAATTCGAAAACACGACGCAGCATAACAAACGTCAGCAAAATGTTCTACGGCTAAGTTCAAGAAAAAGCACCGCACACTCCGCAGCACAGCATACATTTCAGCACAATAATTTTAGTTAAAATTCATTTAAGGGGGGAGTATTATGGCATAGGCATATATCCATGGGACGTGATTTCTATCAGGAAATTAAATTGTATAAATAATATTGTAATTATTAAGAATCACGTTTGCTGCCATAACATAGAAATCGTCAGTCAGAGATAAAGCAAAGACTGACGATTCCTCACTCTTTAAATACTTGTAAATAATAGTATATAAGCGGTAGCATTAAGAATGTAATGATTATTCAGTATTCATTATTCATTATTCATGAATCAATAAACAAGTTAATCCGATTGTGGTATCTCTATACAGCCCGCAACACGTTACAACAAGAAACGTTTGCTTTTAACAAAGTTTCTGCAATGGGGGTTGAAGAGCCTAGGATTTTTTTCCAATCTACAGGAATTCGGGAGACAAAAATATCAAATTCGTTAGCGACATCGAAATTCGAAGTCTGATGTAGTTATTTTACCATTTATATTAAGTTTACAATTATTATCATTTAATTTTTATTGACCTCTTTCCGCGTTTATAATTTTCCAAGTAGATTTAACTTTGTCTGCACTATTGAGAATTTTATCACTTATATATTTTGATTTAGCTGCTAAACAATCTGCTTTAAACTTTTTTGAATAAGTTTTAACATAATCTAGAAATTCAACTGATCTATTAAGCTGTCTTTCTGAGTATAGTTCATAATTTTTTTGTCTACTTTTGTGTATACCCTCAGTGGCCCATTCACTGAAAGTAGGACTATCACTAATCATGACCTCCTTAGACTTGAATATGGAGTTGAACTCGTTGTAAAAACAATCAAAAAATAATGTATACATTACATTTGGATCTAAGGCAGTATCTAAGAATGGAATTTTATTGCAAAGTCCAACCCTCAAACGTTCCAAGCGGTTACCAGTTATTGGTCTACATAATATTTTACGTTTTATAACTATTACTTTAGTGATTTTAAAAGATGCTATTTGCCCACAATGGTTTGAATCTAGCTTTTTTATAATACTTTTACTTTCTGGCAACATATCGCTGTATATATTATCCAGGCAAGTGGCTATTGTATCACAATATCTAGTAGGCTCCAAAAATAAGTTTGTAAGATTGTGTAATTTAAATAAATTTAAAATATAACTCATAGGCGTATTAACAAGTAAATCGACATTAAAATCACCACACACTATTATTAGTGGTTCCAAGTTTACATAGAACCTTGTCAATAAGTTCCTCAAATTCGCAAAAGGGTGAGGTTCCAGGTTTATACAGGCATACTACTATGAATTGCTCCATTTCCACGCACGACAGTTCGACTTTACACTCTAGAGAAAGAGACACAATATCTTTCCGTTCTTTAAATTTAAGTTTTTTATTTAATTTTAGCGGGCGGATCTTTAATTTTATATTTAATAAAATCAAAGATCCGCCCCGTACTGTGGTCACCCTGCAGAATGCACTACCAACCCGGTGATTACTGAAATTGAACATGAGGTCATTCGATTTACGCATATGTTCTGTAATACAAAAAATATCAATATTATCTGAATTCATTAACAATTCCAACTCTAACTCTTTGCCATGTGTTACAACCAATATTTTGATGCCCTATGTTGATATAATTTTCATTTTTTTTATTTGGTTTGATTTGGAGGGCATTTTTAACATAATTAATATTTGTAACTAAATTTAGTTCAATTAATTGACTATGTCTGCTAAAGGGTAATATTGCCTCTGTTGTCGTAGAACTTAATTTAAATTACTTGGAACAGATTCCAAAGTCTTAACACTAATAATAAATCTACATTGCTCAATAAAAGCAGTTTTGTCAGCCAAGTTCTTGGCTGAAGTGTAAAAATAATTGAATAGCAAGATTGCTATTTGTCTCTTATAATGCTTTGGTGGAAAATACCTACCTTTGTTTACATAAACAATATGTTTGTTATTGTTAAACTTACTGTCAGAAGTTGACAAATTGTATTTATATACAGTTCTCTTAAAAACAGAATTAAACTCAATTACATTGAACTTATTATTATATTGGCTAGTTAAATTGAGTTGTAAATTTATCTCATATCTAAGAGAATTTTCCACGTCTGGCACACCTTTTATATATGGTAATGTAAACATTACAACATGTTCAACATTTAAGTTTTGCATTTTGTCAAAGTATAGGGATAGTTCATTTTTGTTAATTTTACCCCTGTTTGAGCAGAAAATAACTATTTTACTGTTTGAGCCAAAATTATATTCTAATATCTTTTGCATAATTTCATTTAAAGATGCACCTGGATAACAGTTATTAATAATTGAATAACAATTTGAATTAAATTGTTGTATCAGAAAAGAACCAAAATCAGTTCCAATATCATCACTAAATAAAATTTGTTTAGTATAACCAGTAATAAATATATATTAATTTTTACACTGTCACACAATTCACACACTAATGAAGAAGAAGGGGAGCAAGTTGTAAGGGAAGCCTGGTGTTCCAAAGATTCAGAAGGCCTCGTACAGTTGATATTGGACGAGTGGTTATTTATGAAGGTATTAAGGCGCTCAGTATTATAATTAGATGTTCTGAGTACCTTATCTATACTTGATGAACACTTATTAAAGTCTTTTAGAGACCATTCATATTTCTTAGTTACATACTCTAAGAATGTGTCCATTGGCACTTTTATTATTGTCTCTATATGAATGAATAATGACACTATGTTCACGTTGTCTTAAAGTATAGCACTCACTGCACTATTACACTACACTTACTCGTAAGGTTTAGTCCTTCTCAGTCTTCTCACTATGTCCGTGGTATCGAGGAGCTGTATGGCCTCGACATTCACATGGTGAATAAGTCTATTTTGATGTGCTTCTGCGTACTTTTGTATTACCTTCACGACGAGGTCCACACCTAGATCACGGTGGATGTCCTCATTTCTCACATACCAAGGAGCACCAACGATACCCCGGAGTACTTTGTTCTGAAACCTTTGTATGATCTGCATATTGGTCTGTTTGGTACAACCCCACAACTGTATACCGTATGTCCATACTGGCATTAGTACTTGTTTATAAAGTAGTACCTTATTCTGCACTGACAGTTTAGACTTTTTGCCAAGGAGCCAGTACAGTTTTTTATAGCGAAGTTCTAGTTCTTGACGTTTCTTTTTCAGATGAGCCTTCCTGGACGGACGGACATGACGAAACTATACCTAAGGGTTCCGAGACTTTTACTAAGGATTCCTAAAAACGTGATGTTATTCCGGAAACCTGTCCTGAAGTCCTTTATTTCCTGAAGGAGTAAGGCTGTATGTATCAGAGGCATCAACATTATCATTAACATTGTATAAAACAAAGTCGCCCGTTCTGTAGGTACCTATGCGTAGATCTTTAAAACTACGCATCGGATTTTGAGGCGGTTTTCACCAATAGATAGAGTGATTCTCGTGGAAGGTATATGGTATATGTTCGGTGGGTGAAGCCGCAGGCATCCGCTAGTATTTTATATGCACAACCTGCCTGGTACCATCATTCCATCAGACCATCATTCTTCTTCATGTATACTGTACATAGCTGATGGCCAGCTGGGAAAGAATGTAGACTATTGCAAACTAACTACGAGACTCGTAGAATCCAGCACGTGCTTCTTATTCTTCTTCTTTTAAAAACGTGGCTCCGTCGATGTTCATCGATGATTTCGCCAATGTCAAGGTAATGCATAATCAATGGTAAATGCTTGAATTTTCCTGCACAGAAGAACTAGTTACTCTGAACTAGTTCGCGGTGCGGGACAAGGAAACGTTGTTCGGTATTGCGATTGAGCGTTTGGGCCTGGATTTTTGCTCAGCGCCAGAGGTACACCAGCGAGATGCCACGTATTTCCTGTCCTTCCATGTCTGACATACATGATGATAGCAAAAACCAAATGGTTTCATCGTGAATGTGGACCTTCAAACTTTGCGCCTGTGGCGATTGTTACCACAGTAAATAAATCTGGAACTAAATATAGATGTAAAACTAGGAGCTGCGGTCGCTGCCGTGGTACTGCGCTGCAGCGTGCAATTGAGCGAAGCTACTATTTCTATTAAGGCATTTTAATTGACCAAAAATATGTCAATAACTTTTTTTGAGGGTCCTAAATCAAAATTCGGTCTCGAACAAAACCCGCTCCTGAGAATGTTTGATTTTTGAGTGAAAAAACCATGAAAATCGGTTGGGTAGCTGTCGAGAAACAATTTCACATCGAGTTGCATTTGAGTCACCTGATAAGGAGCTCCGCTCGCTACGCTCGCTTCGCTCAACTAGGAGCTGCGGTCGCTGCCGTGGTACTGCGCTGCAGCATGCAATTGAGCGAAGCGAGTATTGTCATATTTTTGGTCAATAACTTTTTTTGGCCAATAACTTTTTTGAGGGTCCTAAATCAAAATTCGGTCTCGAACAAAACCTGTTCCTGATAATGCTTGATTTTTGAGTGAATCATGAAAATCGGTTGGGTAGTTGTCGAGAAACAATTTCACATCGAGTTGCATTTGAGTCACCTGATAAAGAGCTCCGCTCGCTACGCGCGCTTCGCTCAATAAAGTAAAGCGGTCTCAAATTTAAAATTTTGTGATGCACAAATTACTTTCATTCGAACCTTACAGTTGGGTGCTATCTCGCACCACTGCCAGTCTTGATCTAAAATACACGTCAAAAATTGACACAGCAAGCGACTTCAAACTACTGAAATGGGACTAAATAGTTGTCGTAATGGGACCAAATTGAAATGGGGCCACTTGGAAAGTAGAGGCTTCCAATTAAATTTAAATGTTTCAAAATCGGTTCATTCAGTTCACCCGAATATATTAGGTAACAAACCTACAAAAAAAAATTGTGAAATTGAGAAGTCTGTTGAAAAAGATTTCATGCAGGGTTTTGTATATTTAGTTGCAGATCGTTCTGCTAATAATAAACAGTTTGCTGAGGAAATACTGAAGCACAGCGTACGTCAGAAATATTTGATGAGAAAAATGGGTTTGCCGCCAAATTCAACTACATTAAAAAAAAGGTTTGTCTATGGCCAATACTTATACAGGTTTTTGCAAAGCGTCTACATTTCAAAATTTGGATTATTTTACTTTCATCTGTCTGTCTGTATGTGTGTTCCGGGCTAGCAACCACAGTTTTTATCCGATCTGCACGAAACTTGGCACAAGTGTTCCTTGATATTATGAGGATTCCTCTACCGCTTCCTCATAATGCGGAAATTCCTCATATTTTAAAGATCCTCAAAGACTACCGCTTCCTCAAAAATGAAAGTGAAAAATTCCTCTTCCGCTTCCTCTTCCTCTTACCGTAACAGGAATATTCGGAAATACCTATCCAATTCAATCGGGCGCACGCAATTATAGCAACGAGCGGCGACCATGCCGCCGCCGTGCTTGTCACCGCTCGCTGTCGGCATCTAGGGCTACAGCCACCACCCCTACAGGAAACTTTGCGGGTTCAATGTTAGCCCAAATGTTAGCTTCAGAACCTGACAGTGGAAAAATAATCCAAAATATTTTGACTGTATGGAGACAACAATACTTATCGGCCCCTCCATCAAGTGTCCCCAGCGAGCGCCTGTTTATTAACGCTGGATTAGTGTACGATGAATTAAGATATCGCTTGTCAGGCAAAACAGCTTCGAAATTGATTTTCATAAAATTAAACCTCCCCATTGTCAAATTTGATTATTAAATAAACTATTATTAAAGTATATGTATATCTACACCTAATTTAAGTTTGCTTCTACTATACTTAGGGAAAGGCCGCAGGTTCGACTCCTGTCGATAACATTCGTTTTTATCATTCCTATTTAATTAAAAGTCTCGGCGAACTTCGTACCTTTCATTTAATTTTTACGACTATTTCAACACAAAAATGAACCAAATCAGTCAAGCAGTTCTCGAGTTTTAGCGAGACAAACGAATGGCAAATAGATAGATCTTCCTTTTGCTTCCTCATCCTCATCCGCATCCTCCAACTGTTTGATTTGTTTTTCCTCTTCCTCATAACCACTTCCTCATCAACTGATACAATACATTTTTTTCATTGTGAGCTTTATGGATTGGGGGGAAATGGGGTAAAAAAGGTCAAATAATGTCTTTTATCGATATAAATAGATAAAAGTCACATATCTCCATTCTCAGACTAGACTATCTCTGTACCAAATTACATTTAAATTGTTTCAGTAGTTTAGGCGTGACAGCGAAACAGACGGAGTTCCTTTCGCATTTACTGTTTTGGCTTTTCCCGCGTGGAGGTCGGTTATTATTATATGAAATTTTGAACCCATGGGACTCAATTCCATGGATAAATTAATCCTTCCTCGAGAACCACCATATCCAGTGAAAACAGCATGAAAATTGATGAAGTAGTTTTTGAGTTTGTTTTGTTTTTTTTGGGTTGGGTTTTGTATTGTAATTCTAATAAAAACGAGGGCTGTTATAGTTCAAAATTGTGTATTCTGGTGGTCTGGTACATGCAGGTGCTTAATCTATATTATACACAGAGGCACGTGTACTTCATCTACGTGTTGATCGCGTGACTATTATAATTCAACTGGCCTCGGGGTAAGGGCGCCCTAGGGCCGCGAGCGTGGCTTTTAGCTGGTCAGCGGACCATTAACGAAAGCGGTAGCACGGGCTATTCAACGCTCTTAGATATATTATATGGGTTTATCCCAAATTAATGTTGGCTGCTCAACAAGTATTTTTTACCGTTCTGTTTCAGATTTAGGAACCAGTGGCCTGTCATGGATACCTGGGATGATTATTTTCAAAAAATGTATTAAAAATAACCAAAAAGTATGCTCAGGAAATAAGGATACAACAATGGAAATGTTACCAGCATTCTCGCATGCAAACAGGAAAATAAAAAGAAACCTACGTTGTGTTTTTTTATTAATATACCAATGGCACCAATGTCTGTCAGACTTACGTCAAGCTGAAACTATCACTAACTAACTTTTCTCGAACATGGCTATATGATCGTTACAGTATGAAAGTTGGATTTAAAATAATAATATGTTACTTGGGTGTCCCCAAGTGGCATATAAGCTATATAAATTAACAAATTTCAGGTACTATTTTACGCGTCTTTGAAGAAAAAAGTAATCATTCCGCATTCATTCTTATTTTTATCTGTGTTCGAGACATGTTCTGAGAAATTTTAAGCCACCAACATAACGTAAGTCTGTCCGTCCCTAGCTCTTACTCCAATACCCCATTCACACATTCGTGCGAGTGGCCAGATGAGACGCGAGACGAGACGCGAGACGAGACACGAGACGAGACACGAGACGAGACACGAGACGAGACACGAGACGATCAAGCGTGTGAATGAAATATAAAGCTTGAAACACAGAGGTCCTTCACATATGTGGTATGCCACGCGACGTGGGAAACAGCGACACACTGGTCCTACGTCTTACGACGTCTTTTTTTTTTATTCCGCGGCCGCTCTAACGTCCGTAGCCGGGCGTCTCTGGTTACAAGCAGAACGTATTTCCAGTGGCGCCCGGCTCTTACGACGTTCGACGTTTACGTTATCTATGCGCTATGACACTTTAAACTGACAGCGTCGTACGCGTGGGATAGCATGGGAACACGCGAATCTGGCGCGGTGACCCGTAAGACAGCGTGGTGAATGACTGTGTTCGTTACCATACAACTTGTATACGTAGGTCACACTATAAGTTTTGCGTAACTTAAAAAAACAACATGTTAAAACCAAAATATTATGTTTATTACTTTTCAAAATACTCTCCTTTACATTTTAAACATTTTTTCATGCGATCGAACCATTTTTTAAAACAGGAGGACCACAAATCTGATGGCATGTTTTTTACGTGCTGATTGAACGCTATCACTGCCTCTTCGGAGTTGGTAAAAGTGAAACCTCTCATTAAATCTTTGATTTTGGGGAAAATACAGAAATCACAGGGTGCTAGGTCGGGGCTATGCACAGGATGGGTGACGAGTTGTACTTTTTCGGAAGCTAAAAATGACTTTGTTTTGTTGGCCGTGTGTGAAGAAGCGTTGTCATGATGTAGGAGAACGCGGCTTTTGGATCGTCTTTCGCGAACTTTTTCTAACACCCTGGGTAAACAAATGGTAGAATACCACTCGGCATTAACACTCTTTTGATCTTCAAGTGGAATTGTACAGATGGGACCCGTGGCTGAGAAAAAAAACGCGATCATTTTGTTACCAACGTTTCTCGCCCGCCTCACTTTTGTTGGCTTGTTCTCATTTTCAAACACCCATTCACAAGATTGCTGTTTTTTTTTCTGGTTCAAAACAATAAATCCACGTTTAGTCTCCTGTGACAATGTCATAAACAGCATTAGAATGTCCGTGGTCGTACTTCAGTAGCATCTGTGAGCACCATTCCACGCCAGTCCGCTTCTGCTCCGCTGTCAGTTCATGAGGGATCCAACGACAACAAAGTTTGCGAACTTTCAATCTTCGTGTAAAATTTTCTGGATTTGACTCATACCAATCCCCAATAGTTCTCGAATTGTCTCATAGGTAATCCGCAGGTTTTCTTCAATTAACCGCTTAACAGTAGCCACATTATTTTCGTTGACGGCAGTTGAAGGCTGCCCTTCACGAAATTCGTCATGTAAAGAAACTCGACCTCTCTCAAATTCAGCAAACCATCGTCACACGGTGCTCAAACAAGGTGCTTCTCTCCCAAAAGCATTTTGAAGACGAGCGGCACAGTCTTGCGGAGAGAGAGAACTTTTAAAATCATAAAAAATCATCGCTCTAAAATCTTTTCGACTTAATTCTATTTTCGTTGCATACGGAGAACTTTGATGTGTGATAAAAAACAATTGACAAATGATTTCCCGCCAATTGTTTTTTTTTATTACTAAGAAGGTTGCAACGTTTAAATAAATATAACATTCGAAATTCAAATAGTTCCGATTAGCTAGAAGTGCAAAACTTTTAGTGTGCCCCATGTAGCCCAGATCCGGTTCAGATATCATAATGCGTGTTGTACGTCGCATGTGAAGGACGAGTTTGCCGTACCTACGAGTAGGTACCTTAAAAGTTCCGTGTTAGTTTTCAACATGGTCGACATCATGTTGTGGAACATATCGCGCGCCAAATGTTGCCTAGTGGTTGTGTGTGTGCAATTTTGCACTTTTTTACGAAGTTTTTGCCCTGTTCCGCGTACTCATGTGGTAATAGGGCCCTGTTGTTACCCTTTGTACCTACATCTTAAATATGAAACCTTATCTGTTATATGTATCTCTATAGTGAACCACCAGTATTGAGTACAAGGACCAAGCTACCGGTGTTTAGGTCTCCCTCCAGAGAGAGGAATTTCCTCACGATGCGTGCTGTATCGAGTAACACTGCCTTCTGCATTAGGCCCTTGACCCAACTGTCTAACGTGATCCTCTTTAGGCGTTGGTCGAGGAGTTCTTGGCAATCAGTCCGGGCACAGAAATGACTATAGGTAGATACAATATAACAGCTGACTCTTATATTCAACTGGCGTCGGGGTAAGAAAGAGCGCCCTAGGGCCGCGAGCGTGGCTTTTAGCTGGCCAGCGGACCTTTAACTACAAGCAGACGGGACTCAGTTTGCATCTACTGAACAAGACCTTGCTTGTCTAGTGCAATGAAAGACTGTATTTCCGAGAACAAAAAAAAACATATAATTTTTCTCTGAATAAGTTTATAGTAAGAATAAACTTATTCAGTGAAAACAAACTATAGCCTTTTTTTTTGAAATCCGCTACACCGCGGCCGCTCCCATGTCCATTACTGCGAGAAATTTGAATATTATAAAATATAGACTCAATGAAACGAATTGAAGACAAATGAAGAAAGGATATGTGATTCGGAGGAGGGCCGCGGTGGTGGATACGTCAGCTCCTGAAGAAGAAGTATTAAATAAATTAATAATTGTAAGAATTGTTAAATACGAGTATTATCAGTCAAGGGGAAGAAATCGACTTTTATTCAAAGTAGATACGATCCCGCGTACGTGCTATCAGTGCACCACGCGACTTGGTGAATATATCTGAGCACAACGCTACTGTACACTCCCTCTCCCTCTCGGCCGCCTCCTTCGCGAGCATGACTTGCTCACAGAAGGACACGGCCGCGTTCCACCTACTCGCGCTGGAGACCATGGCTTGGAGCATTGTCTCCAGCGAGAGGATATCCACACCCAGACCCACTACGAGGTCCCGGAATTAACTCGCCCACGCTGAGCACTCCACCAACGTGTGGAGTGTGGTGTCGTCGTCGGAAACCTCGCAGTGTTGACACCGGGGTGTGACCTCACGATGGATGCGAAACAGATAGCTACCGAAGCATCCATGCCCGGTAACGATCTGCGTCGCACGATACGTGAGGTCACCATGCTGCCTCTGCAGCCAGTCGTCCATGATCGGTCTCACCGCCGCCGCCGCGATGACGGTAGTTCCCCACTTTGGTTGCTCAAGTCGCACCCTCCAAGTCTCCATGAGGTCCTGGCGGAGTTGGGACCGCTAGTCCTCGATTTCTCGAGTCACAGAACAAACTATAGCCGGAATTTAAATCGATCGGCGCCATCAAGCGTCCAAATCTAAAAACTACTTAGTGACTTAAACGTCTAGGTTTGAACTGATTTATTCCCGCCTGCGTATAGTTAAATACCTGGGTAAGTGCAGTAGGAGTTTTTTATTATACTATTATTTATTAGAGCGTAGCGAGCGAAGCTCTCATGGTGCAAGAAAGTTCAATCCTTTCTTATGCGAGATCTCTGTCAATACTTTACTGATTTCAACAATTTATATATCAAATTAAACTAGATTTAACTGACATCATTGTAACGAAGCCCGAATTTTCAATTTTGGCATTCAAAAATTAAAAAAAAAAAATAATAATTTTACACAAAGATATGTGATGCTTACTGCGCTCTAATATACTGCCGCGAAGCAGGGTGGCGACCTAGTTTTTATTTACAGCTTTTTAGTTTTAATTTTAACTCAGTGACACTCAGGAAATAAATACCTTTCATTTGAGACCTCATTCGTCGGCGTTACTCCGCCAGGGGGTGGCGGGATTTTCGGCGGCATTTTTCTATTACAAGAACCTTTTAATATTCAATCCTGGACACATACTTTCGCACATTCGGACATAATATAAAATATGACAGTGTAGGTTTTATTATTTATTTAATTTATTGCTCGTGACAACACAATTATATTTAAAAAAACCTCTCAATACGTACAATAGAGTAGACGGCTACAACTAAAATAAATGTATTTATTAACTTAAGGATACCAAAAGAGATTCGTCTATTGTATCCAATCTTATATTTAATCATTAACTGAATCACTACATAATAGTTACTGATTTGACAGCAAATAAAAGTGACGTCAGGCTTCTATTTCATACAATTTTCTACGCCGGACTCCCATGGCTTTTATAGTGTGACACGTCAGCCCCCCAACATTTAGGTATTTGAGTATTTGCGCCGTTTGAGGCTTTCCGCTGATGCAGCAGCAGCGCCGGCACAACCCGATGTACTAGAAAGGTGAAAAGGCACCACAGTGTCAACGCACGTTGCGTCCCACACTAAAGGTCTTCCCATCTTCCATGGCAATAACGACATTCCATCAGGTCTCTTTCGCCACATGCCTGCCCATTTGGTTCACGAACTGCTGGGATACCGGCGGTGGAAAAAGCCCGACGGATTATGTCATTAAGGTTAGCGTGTCGAGAAATACGACCTGCGCTTCTTCTGCATGAAAGACCTTGATGTCCAACGTTATCGACCACTTCTCCATAGTGGCAACGATGCGGAGAAACACATGGCGCACCTAAACGAAGAAATGTGGCAAGGCGGAAAGTGGTGTCGTCCAACATAGTACCTATATTGGGCGAAGGAAATGCCTTAATCCACAATCCAGACTACCACTCTCCCACAGCCAGCAAACGTGCTCGCTCTGAAACATTTGAGAAGAAGTATTAATTAGTGCATCTCGCCTTAAATTGCAGAGCGGTGCGTCCCACTGCCTCTGAGAGAATGGTTGAGACGGCAGATGAATTGACAATTGTATATTGAATGAAACAGAAATATAATTCCAATTGACATTTTGAGGTTTGGTCAACACAGCCGCAAGTTGGCTGTGTGCTAATTGGTACAAAGAGTCGCTCTCGGTGAAATTGGGCCCTCCGAGTTGTAATTAACAACAGAAACAATAATGTCCAACATAAGTTGTCCAACACAAGTCCAAAAAATACCGCCTGATCAAACAACAATAGCAATTTATTAAACACTCTAATTTGGTACGGTTACGGTTGGTTGACTTAATTCTTTTGACAATTGATTTATTTTTTTATTTTTATTTATTTATTTATTGTTGTACACACACAGTAAATAAAACAGTAAATGAATACAAACTAGACATGTATACAATGACGCCACTTATCTCTAAAGAGATCTCTTCCAGTGGGCCTAGGAGAGGAGATCGTGATGCAAACAGGTCCTGATGTGTGTGTAGGTTAATAAACTTACATAAACTATAACTACATAAATACGCAAATACATACATAAAAAGTTATATAAACATACATAGACGTACAATAATTAAGGTAAGGAAGCGAGATAGTGTTCCTTGACTCTCTTCTTGAAGCCAGACACAGTTCTGCAGTTCCTTATATCGGTTGGAAGAGCGTTCCACAGTCTGACGGCATAAAAGGAGAAAGAGTAGGAGAAGAAGTCAGATTTGTGGGAAGGACAATTGATATCTCGTACAGTACTCTAACATTTTTTTTTATATTGGTGGTAAGTCGTGACGATGTCTAGCGATTGTAGGCCACTCTCACAGCACACAATACTATAGAGAGTGGCCCTCAACTTGACGACCTACTGATGTGCCTCTTCACGCTCCGCTTAAAGAATCCAGGGTTATATGTGGGAGGAAACACGTGCACAGGCAGGGCGTTCCAGGCCACTATCGTTTGGCAGAGAAAAGAACGTTTAAAACGTTCGATTCTCGCGAACATGCTATCCACTTAGTGGGAGTGGCATCTCTGCCCGGCACGCGTTGTTCGGGATCGGAAGGATTTAGGTTGAAGAGCTCTTCAGAACACTCGCCGTGGTAAATACGGTAGAATGCGGCCAAGGAAGCGATAGCTGAGCTAGCGGCTCAAGGCTTGCCGTTACCTCCGGACAATCTATAATACCTACGAATAGCGCGTCACTGCATAGCGTCAAGAGCGTCCAGCAAATACTTCGCGGAGCCGTCCCAGAGGTGAGAGCAGTATTCGTCGCAGATTAGACCCTGCGCCGAATACTGCTCTCACAAAACCTCTGGTGCGGTGTAAAGAATCGCTTTACCTTATTCAGTATTCCTAGTTTTCGCGAAGCTAGCCCAATACATCTTCCAATGTAGTTTTTATTATAACATATGCTTTACGTTTCACTTTTGGCGAAAAGAAAAAAATATATACCAACTTTGTATGAAAATGGTCATTTCCCGTTGCTTCTGGTACGCTTTGGGCCCGTGGACGTGTGAGAGTGAGAGACTTACCGTTTTGACATATAACTAGGGCGGTTCGCTGGAACGCGGGCGGATACATCGAAATAATAAAGACGGAGCTGGCGGAATCTTAACCGAACCCTACCTAACCCAAGCTAAAAAAAAATTCCCATTTCAACAATGGTGCGAGCCAACAACTAACTTTCAAATGCTGCATTTAAAAATTTTAATTCCGCTCGCGAGGTAACAATCAAATTTTTGCTACACTTTCGAAGGCATGTTTCTTTAATGCTTAATAACTCAAAAACTTTAAGAGCCACATACACCAAAAACTATACAGCAAACCACAGGCTTATGTTATATCTTTATGCCAAATTTCAAGTTGATAGGTTAAGAGACGCGCCCGCTATCGTGTCGCATACATTCTTGATTGAGCCCATCGGTGTGAAGAAGAAGCAAGCGAGCGTCTTAATAAAAAGAAGGTGCTTTGACTTGACAGTCGTCTACCCTATTATCACCAGGGTTTTACAACAATCTGTGTCTCACTTACCACCCGTAATCCTTATCAAAATCGGGATTCGTAGTTTTCCTACCGGTAGCTGTCATAAATTCGGAAACCTTTTGCGCGTTGTAATGGTCTTCGCCGCCGTAACCTTTATGCTTGCCATGGCCCTTTTTCGTTGATTTGGTACTTAAAGCTACTGTTGTTGTAGTAACGTATTTTGGTATTCCTTCATGCAGCATGCGTACTAAATGGTATAATTCGAAATACAATTGTTGCGCTGATTCTACTCTTCGTAGTAAGTCGCCCAAACTATGCCGTATCGGTGCATATTTTAGGTCAAAGTTTGCATAAGCCATCCTCGCTTCTTCCATCAGCTTTCTGTACCTAATTAAAAAAAAACTTGTCAAATATTAACACAAAGACCAGCCAAGAGCGAGGCGAACACGTGCACAAAGATTCTCATCAAAATGGCAAAAAAAGAGAAAAAAAAACAATCACGTGTGTTGTATTGTAAATGTAAATTCTGTTTTTTAGTATTTGTTGTTATACAGGCACCAGAAATCATCTGTGAAAATTTTAAACGTTCTATCTATCACGGTTCATGAGATACAGTCGAAGCTAGATGGACGGACAGCAAAGTTTTAGTAATAGGGATCCCGTTTTACCCTTTGGGTACGGAACCCTAAAAATCGACTTTATATTACTGGAATGAGACAAAATAAATGGTTGTCTATTGTTTGCCCGAAGATTAAATGCCATAATCATCATATTCCCGAATTTCATTTGCCCGAATGTTTTGTTTGCCCTAAAAGACATATGACATACTTTTAATTGCCCGAAACTTAGATACCATAAGATACGAGTGCCATACGTATTGTTTTTCATATTAATTAGATACTACGAGTAGATATGCAATACATTCTGCTGTTGCAATAATTGAGCTGAGTTTGTCGATCCGGGTCGAACTTCTAAACGACTGGACCGATCTTTATGAATTCAGATATATGCACTCATGGTGATGGTCACTATGACCGTGCCAACTACTGGTACTTAAAGCTACTGTTGTTGTAGTAACGTATTTTGGTATTCCTTCATGCAGCATGCGTACTAAATGGTATAATTCGAAATACAATTGTTGCGCTGATTCTACTCTTCGTAGTAAGTCGCCCAAACTATGCCGTATCGGTGCATATTTTAGGTCAAAGTTTGCATAAGCCATCCTCGCTTCTTCCATCAGCTTTCTGTACCTAATTAAAAAGAAACTTGTCAAATATTAACACAAAGACCAGCCAAGAGCGAGGCGAACACGCGCACAAAGATTCTCATCAAAATGGCAAAAAAAGAGAAAAAAAAACAATCACGTGTGTTGTATTGTAAATGTAAATTCTGTTTTTTAGTATTTGTTGTTATACAGGCACCAGAAATCATCTGTGAAAATTTTAAACGTTCTATCTATCACGGTTCATGAGATACAGTCGAAGCTAGATGGACGGACAGCAAAGTTTTAGTAATAGGGATCCCGTTTTACCCTTTGGGTACGGAACCCTAAAAATCGACTTTATATTACTGGAATGAGACAAAATAAATGGTTGTCTATTGTTTGCCCGAAGATTAAATGCCATAATCATCATATTCCCGAATTTCATTTGCCCGAATGTTTTGTTTGCCCTAAAAGACATATGACATACTTTTAATTGCCCGAAACTTAGATACCATAAGATACGAGTGCCATACGTATTGTTTTTCATATTAATTAGATACTACGAGTAGATATGCAATACATTCTGCTGTTGCAATAATTGAGCTGAGTTTGTCGATCCGGGTCGAACTTCTAAACGACTGGACCGATCTTTATGAATTCAGATATATGCACTCATGGTGATGGTCACTATGACCGTGCCAAATTTCAAAAAGATCGGTCCAGCGGTTTAGGAGGAGTTCGATCCCAAACGAAATACACGAGTCGCCTAAGAAAGTATTAAATCAATAATAATTAAATGCCATAATGATTATTAGACATAACATTTAAATGCCATAATAGTCATTAGACATAATATTTAAACGCCATAATAATCATTACACATGATATTTAGGCGCCTGGCACTGACCACATTCTGGCACTTCGCCGGCCGCTGCGGCGGCACGCTCGCTTCGCTCGCTCGGCTCGTGGGTTGTCTTTTATGTTCGAACCTAACCTAAACCTCACTGATGCTTTGACATGTGATAATTAGGACATGTGATAATTAGTGCATGTGGTCATTAGGGCTTACAATGATTATGACAAATGATATTATGGTAAGTGACTAATATAGCAAATAAGAGTAGGGCAAATGAATATTATGTCATATAATATTATGTCTGTTGACTATTACAGCAAATGAAATTAGGGCAAATAAAATTTGGGCAAACAGCGGTATACCAAAATAAATGTCGGAATGGAACTAAATGTGTGTAAAGTAATAAACGAGAGTTTATTTACAATAAGAATCACAATATACATAATTATACAGGGTGTTAGAAAAGGGTTATATCAACCCAAAGACAGCCCTATCAGCTGGTCGACCATAACCCGTCGATATATGGCGACCGCCAAAGAAGAAAAAAAAGTTCATCAAAAAATTTAAAAAGATATTTGAAATAAAAAAAACGTGTCCCAACGCTACGTCTTGATGTAGCTACAACTAGACAATGAGCGCGTGAATCCCCCTTGATAATGACATGAAAGTATTAAAGTTTTTTGAATAATTGTGTATATGGCATGTTGGTCTAGTGGTTATGACCACTGCTTTGTGGACACGGCAGCCGAGGTTCAAATCCTCGGACACAAGTTCTTTTTTTATTCATATAATTATTTTTTTATTTTCTTAAGCACTTTTTGTTAATTAATATTTAAGGAATCAAATTTTATAGTAGGTATGAGGTTTGTAAGTAAAGATAGGCTTATTGCATAAACAATATTAATTTATTTCTCGAATTACATTTCTAGGTTTTTTCTTTCCTCTTTCCATTCCTGGTTGAGTATATAGTTTTTCTATCTGAGTTAAATTGGGGTTACTTATTTTTAAATTTTACCTGACCTAAATTTATTGACAAAATACAATACCCTAAGTAAAGTATAAAATGTTTACTTAATATTAGATAATTCTAGAAACATAACTACAATATGTATTTACTTATTTATTTAAAGTTGCAAACATTAATTTTTTACACTCTGTATAATCTTTGAATATAAAAGAATGGTTGAAAAATGAAATGTTATTTGTTCCTGTGAATCACAAAGAAAGAACCAACATGCTAAACTATAACAGTATAGCAATATACATCTTCCTCTTTGATCACATTTTCTGATAAGTAGGTAACCCTTTTAACACAACATTAGAAAAATATGTGAGGTCAGATGGTGCATCGTTAACACATTAGAAGATTACTAAACTTGTAAACAAAAACTTGTAATGGGATTAGGTATTAATAATATAGTATTATTATTATGAATGTTAGGACACTTTATACACAGCGTCATCTAGCCTAAAATAAGCACCTTAATATGATATGGATACTAGACAACGGATATAATACTTATTTTAAATATTTTTTTTAGATTAATTACACCCAGACACATAACAAATAATCGTGTTCAGCACACAAAGATTTGTCCTGGGTAAGAATCGATAAACTGCATTAATAACGGAGAGGATGACCCTCACTGTCTATCACTTCTTGAAGACGACTTTTCATCCCCGACACCATATTAAAACATGCGGCACTATTGGCACTTGAGTCCCAGTTTAAAACCATCTGACCCCATAAGTTCTCTATAGGGTTAAGATCCGGGCTTTTAGCCGGCCACTCAAACACCGTTATATCTTCTTGTGCATTTAGCCAGTCTTGCACAATTCGGGACCGATGCACTGAAGAGTTATCCTGAACCAGGTAAATTTGTCCTTCTGGATATGCGACCCGCACTGAAGGCAGCATTACGTCATTCAACACTTCAAGGTATCGCTCACTGTTCATGCGGCCACCTATTTCCACTAGCTCGCCTGGGCCCATTGGAGACATCCATCCCCAGTAACCTAAAATAATAAACCTTTTCAAATCTGTTGCAATATGTAATTCAATGTCAGCAGCAATAATAATTAGAAATATATTATAAATAAATATATATAATATATACTAATATATAATATATTTCTATATACACAATAATTAGAAATATATTATATATATATATATAATATATACTAATCAATGGTAAGTAAAAATTTAAAAAAAAAAAAAAAAAAAACTTTTTAGCATTAATTAATAGCATTAATTTTTCGCAGAATCAAAAGGACAACAAAACGTCGACAATTGTTTCGCCTCTAAACGAGGCATTATCAAGACTGTCTCAGAGAGAACAGCAAAATTCGTGGTTGGAACGTGTTTGCTTATAAGTAAACGCGTGCAAATTTCATTATCGCGATGTAGGATTCTTTACAATAACCAATTTGTTGTCCTTTTGATTCTGCGAAAAATTAATGCTATTAATTAATGCTAAAAAGTTTTTTCTTAAAAAATTTTTACTTACCATTGTTTTGTCATGGATTTTCGCCAAGTAACGCCTGTTTCTATCCAATATATATACTAATATATAATATATTTCTAATTATTATTGCTGCTGACATTGATTTACATATTGCAACAGATTTGAAAAGGTTTATTATTTTAGGTTGCTACTTATGTATTGATATATGTATGTATTAGTTTTATGTTATTATTAATTTATTTTATATTAAAGAATATAATCATTTACTTACCTAATGTTAACGGCCCGCTTGTTCTCAAGTCTAATACGTTTTTAGGGTTGAACAGTTGGCCACTTCTTCTCCATAAAATTTTTCGGCCATCCCTATCTGACTTGAAGCATTTTTCGTCGGTAAATATAACAATTTCGTTTTCCCAGTCGAAATTTAAATAACGAGTAGCAAAAGAGTTTCAATTTACTCAAAAAACTGATCAAAAACTTAATAAATTGAAAAATATTACGAGGAGGATTAACACCAATGCAAATTACCACGAATTATAAAGTTACCTTTAATCACAGTTTAGTAAATAAGGCAAAGAAGTATTCTAATTGCAACCTTAGCGCGCTGTCACAGATATTATAATACTATAGCCGCAGCTCATACAGCAGATAAGTTTTTGAAGTAAAACATGACGGTAGTGCAACAAGCTGTATCAAGCGTAATCTATTGAACTAAACGAGAAATCTATACTAATTTCAACCTTATCTTTTAGTCTATTGAGCAGTTATTATTATCACATATGGTGGAAGTTGAAATTTAAACCTTAAGGTCTAGAAAATTACACCGTAATCAACTTTGTTCGATAAAAGTAGTAATGCTATTCATATTCGCCATTATTATCAAGTGAACCGATAGCCTAGTGGTATAAGGCACGGCCTAGGTGATCGGCTGGCGCTGGAGATGCGAGTTCATATCCTCAAACAGCACATACATTAATGTGGTATTTTTTTGTGAGTAAATTGTATCTTGGTATACAATTGAGCCGAAAGACGAAAAATATCAGAAAATTACAAATTAATATGAACATGCAAAAAAAAGGCAGATGAAGCTGCTCGCTCGTTCGCAGCTCAGCGAACGATCGCATCACGTGACGTCATTCGTGAGTCATGTGACGCGGCGATATTCAGTATATTAAGTAAACATTTTATACTTCACTTAGGATATTGTATTTTGTCAATAAATTTAGGTCAGGTAAAATTTAAAAATAAGTAACCCCAACTTAACTCAGATAGAAAAACTGTATACTCAACCAGGAATGGAAAGAGGAAAGAAAAAACCTAGAAATGTAATTCGAGAAATAAATTAATATTGTTTATGCAATAAGCCTATCTTTTCTTACAAACCTCATTCATACTATAAAATTTGATTCCTTAAATATTAATTAACAAAAAGTGCTTAAGAAAATAAAAAAATAATTATATGAATAAAAAAAGAACTTGTGTCCGAGGATTTGAACCTCGGTTGCCGTGTCCACAAAGCAGTGGTCATAACCGCTAGACCAACATGCCATATAGACAATGATT
Source organism: Nudaria mundana (assembly GCA_963556515.1). Taxonomy (NCBI): domain Eukaryota; kingdom Metazoa; phylum Arthropoda; class Insecta; order Lepidoptera; family Erebidae; genus Nudaria; species Nudaria mundana. The sequence continues at coordinate 3,816,759 of OY748314.1, forward strand.
CAAAAAACTTTAATGCTTTCATGTCATTATCAAGGGGGGTTCCTTTTCTCTGAAGCTGACTGTACGTATGTACAATGCCCTTGGCGGTGGCGCGGGCGTCGCGGCGGTGTGGGCGTCCTTAAAGGATTATTTTTGTTTATGTAAATAAAATTTTGACCAACACATAGTTATGTTTACCCAGATCCTCGTCTGTGGTTCGACATGTGTACCACGTGCAAGTGATAGTTATTAGAAAGCAGATTAAAAAAATCTTACCTGTTTACAGGAAAGGTTAATTTCTTGTGTAACAGTGTAAACAGTAATTTCTTGTGCAAAAGTGTCTGATGGTCAACACAATCAAATGCTTTAGACAGATCGCAGAATACCCCAATGGCATCCTGCGATCCCTCCCATGCGTCTTAAATCAAGCTAACAAGGGTTGCTCCCGCATCGGTGGTAGATTTTCCGCGAGTAAAGCCAAATTGTTGGCTGTGGAAAAGATTGTTGGTCGTGAAGTGGACTTGCATTTGATTTAGCATCACTCTCTCAAACACCTTACTCAGAAAGAATAATACAAGTAGCACATAAAAGAAATAGCTAATATAAGTCAATATCAAAAGTATATTGGACGATGTATACACCTAAATAGAAATAAGAAACAGATAAATTAAAAATTAAGATAAAAATAAAATAGTTAATATAATTATAAGGTGTAGTGTAGAAATTTAGAAATAGTAAGTTTTGTTAAAATATAAGAACCATAAATGTAATAGAATTAAGACCAAAATAAAGGCAAAAATTCATACGAGTATAGTGATGAAGAAGTATTATAGAGTTAAGAAAAAGTGTTTAAATATAGAATACAAAAATACGGTCAAATTATTAAAATAAGCATAGTGTTAACATTTAAAGTAGGAAACATTTGTAAAAACTTAGACGTAAGAAAACTGTAAAGTTCTATAAATTTAATAAAGAAATAAAAGCGCAATATTACCTCACAACAATCCCAATGGAAACAATGAAAGGAATATCGTGAAAGTGCGAGAGGAATACAAGAAGAAATGGAATGGGAATAGAGAACAGGAATGAAAGATGATTATGATAGAATAAGATTAGTTAAAAGAGGAAGGAGCCCTAAGAGGGCTATCGATTTTTAGGTAGTCTAGAGTAAATATTATTGGGTAGTATGGGTAGAGGAGCGCTCGAAAAAAAAAAAACCCAAGGTTGGGTTTCGTTGCAGCTGCGTAAAGAACTTCGTTTCTAACGGAAATCTCCCGACCGCACAAATTTTATTTTTTATAAGTACTTACCAATAATTTGTGTACAAATTTACCTTTCAATAATTTCACCCATAATATATCCAGTCTCATATTCGATCGTTTCTTCATACATGAATCTGTGGTCGTTTATTTCATTAACGCGTCTGTGACCATCTTCGTAAATTTGACGGCAAAGTAAGAGAAAACGGTCGAAAACGTCAGCCTTAGCCTCTACCTTTGAAGTGTATGGCGTATTTTTGAAGAAACGGTACAAATTATAATCATACGTTTGTGAACACGTACAAAACGATATGATACCTTTGGAAAATTAACGACTATATAATCATTTAAAATTAAAAAATATCACTTACTTAAAAACAATTAAAACCGAGTGGGAGCTTGTGCCAACAAATGGAAATAATTTAATATTAATAGTATAAGCCGCGCAAGATGACAATGGGATTGGCGGCCATGTTGGTAAAACTAATAAAAAGTAAATTGTGCCATAAAGCTTATTATAGTATTAATGATTTCTTAGATAACAAGGCTGCCTGGTTGTAACACGAAATGCTCCTTTCTAAATAACTCTGTATTAGATTGAAGATGAAATATTATGAAAAAAGCCGAACTGAGTTTTTGAGGGCTCTTCTCAGTCTCGTTGCATTTTGGAACCCTCGGTAGAGTCACACCAACTTTTGACGAATCTAAATAATTTTCTAAAAATTTCAAAGATAATAAACGTTATTTTATTTTTATTTATTTTTATGGTGACGTCACATGTTTTGTTATCCTTTTCAGCGATTGTTGACGTCACGGAGTGGTTATTGTCACAAGGTTCTATCCCATTCACATCGTGCGCGGCTTTAGTTACTGTTCTGAAACCTTGATTTTGACGTTTGTCAATGTTATGTGCCTCCCTCATTGGAACACCAACTGATACGTGACAACCTGTAGTTGGTGTCTTGGCGAAGGTGTAGTTTAGTATTTAAACTAGTGGTTCTGTTAACAGAACCTCGCGTTATTTTCGCATTTTCCCCCATTTCTCCCCCTTTTTCCCCCCAATCGAAAAATCCCTTCGACAAAAGCTGCGCCTTGTAACAAAGAACACTTGTGCCAATTTCATGAAAATCGGCTGAAAAATGCGGCCTGTAGACCGGAACTGACACACATACCAACAACGCCAAATCGGCCAGTCCTCGATAAACTGATACGCTTCGCTCGCTCGGTCAATAAATTTATCGCGCAGTTTTTGAGGAAAATATTAAACCGGTTTGTTGTATGGAAGCCCCCTTAAATATTTAAGACGGAGCGTAGCGGAGTCTTCCTAAGATGGGCCCAATCCAAAATGAAGAACGAAGACTTGAAATTTGGCATGCAGATAGAACACATTAACGTGCTTTGCTGTATAGTTTCTGGTATATGTGGCTTTTATAGTTTTTGAGTTATTAATTACGTTCTCCGTCTTATTAATTTCGACGTAACCGCCCGCGTTCCAGCGAATACCTAGTTATATTTTTCTATTATATATACGGACAGCGAAGTCTCAGTAATAGGGTCTCCGTTTTACCCTTTGGGTAGGGACTCCTAAAAACGACATACATAAAAAAAACGAAAAAAAAAAACACTTACCTAAAACAATTAGATTAAAAATAATCATTATTACAATGCTTGTCGCTCAAGAGATTTTAATTGAAAATATACACTACACTTTGAGTTTATTTGTCATAAGCTGATGACCGTGGCTCCGCCCGCGTGTTAATTAAGACGGCGCTTCCTTCTTCTTCACAACGATGGGCCAATCAAGAATGTATGACACGATAGCGTTGCAATTTTCACACAAGATGTATTTCCGTTGCCTCTACAACAACAAATACTAAAAAACAGAATATAATAAATATTTAAGGGGCTCCCATTTTTTTTTTCCGTTTCGGTACGGAACCCCCTGTTTCTCACTGATCTTCTCGGAACTTCCACAATTTTTTCAAAATCAAACCGTTTTTACAGACAAACAAACAGCAATTTATTTTTATAAGAGCAGATTTAGAGATTATGGTTTATTCTTAAATTTTTAATTAATTAGCAATCGCTAAATAATGACATTAAAAACTAGTACCTACCGTGAAATTAGAAACACATAACCGAGTCTGTATCCCCGAAGGGGTTGGCAGAGGTGTTCAATACGCCCACAATTCAAGAAGGGGTTACTCGGAATAGTATCTCGATGGGTCCTATATATAAGGGTAAAACTAACAATTCGGCCATTTTAACTTCTTTATGGTAAACACATTTTATAAATAAATAAATATTTTGGACATTCTAACACAACGTCATCTTGCCCAAATTAAGCTAATATAAGCTTATACTATGGGATCTAGACAACTGATAAACATACAAATATATTTATACATACATAATAGACATAGAGAACACCCAAACTCCGAAACAAACATTTGTGGATCACACAAATATTTGATTCGACCGGGGATCGAACCCGAGACTCCGGAGTCGAAAGCCGACGCACACCCGACCACGCCACCGAAGTAGTTATTTTATCGATATAATGAATATTGTAAATTAAAAAAAAAACATTTCTGCTTGGAAATACAATTTTTCATTGAATTATAACAACATATTTTGTAACATGAACTCAAAAGTACAATGATCAATGTGGCACATTGGTCATTATACGTGTATTTTGATTCGCGGTGTTTGTACTTAAACTCCTTCGAAACGGCTAGACCGATTCTCATGAAATTTTGTGTGCATATTGGGTAGGTCTGAGAACCGGACAACATCTATTTTTCATCCCCCTAAACTTTAAGGGTTGACAACCCCAGAATTTTTTTTTAGATAATTATTTTTTTTAATTTTTTTATGATACTACATTAGAAAATACATACAACTCTGAATTTTCAACCCTCTACGATCAACCCCTATTTTATAATAGTCCCTATTTCTCTTGGTAACGACAGTTCTTTAAAAAAAATGCGTTACGAAGTTCGCCGGGATAGCTAGTATATTTATATTTTTTCGCTCATAAAATCAATTAATTAACTGAGCGAGCGAAGCGTCTCAGTTCCGCTCTACAGGCCGCATTTTTCAGCCGATTTTCGTGAAATTTGGCACAAGTGTTCTTTGTTGCAAGGCGCAACTTTTGTCGAAGGGATTTTTCGATTGGGGGGAAAATGGGGGATATATATATACTAGTGGTTCTGTGAACAGTAGACCTCGCGTTATTTTCGCATTTTCCCTCCATTTCTCCCCCATTTTCCCCCCAATCTATATCTATCTATCTATATAATTTAATATCGGTTTAGCCGTTTCTTAGATTAGCGTGTTCAAACATTGAGACAAAAGTTCTAAAAACCATTGTTTTGGGTTTTATTGCGTTCATAAAGCCGCATACCGCAGTTTCTCTATTATATCTTCTATTATATTCTCTACTAGCTGTTGCCTGCAGCTCCGCCTGCGTGGTACTTTAGATCGAAATAACTTTTTTATTTATGAACCGATTGAAATAAAACAAACCTTAAATGTTAAGTTGAATAAACCACAACGCATTACTAAAAACCGCATTCACATCGGTTAAGCCGTTTTTGAGATTAAGTTGTTCAAACATTCAGACAAACAGACACAGACAAACAGACAAAAATTCTAAAAACCATTGTTTTGGGTACTATTGCGTTCATAAATCCCCCCTTCAACAGTTTCTCTATTACATCTTCGATGTACAGACATCGACTACTTACAATTTTATTATATGTACTAGCTGTTGCCCGCAGCTCCGCCTGCATGTTACTTTAGATCTACATAACTTTTTTATTTATGAAGCGATTGAAAACCGAACCGCAAGTTCAAATCAAAAAATCAAATCATTTCTGAGAATAAAGTGTTCAAACATTCAGACAAACAGACAAAAGTTCTAAAAACCATTAATAGTGAACTCCACTGCGGGTGACGTAACCTGTTCTGAAGAGCTCTTCAATCTGATCCCACCCTCTTCCTCCGATCCCGAACAACGCGTGCCGGGCAGAGATGCCACTCCCAAACAGTGGATAGCATGTTCGCGAGAACCGAACTTTATAACCGTTCGTTTTTCTGCCGAACGATAGTAGCCTGGAACGCCCTGCCTGTGCACGTGTTTCCTCCCACATATAACCCTGGGTTCTTTAAGCGGAGCGTGAAGAGGCACATCAGTAGGTCATCAAGTTAAGGGCCACTCTCTATCGTATGTGCTGTGAGAGTGGCCCACAATCGCTAGACGTGCGCCGTCACGACTTACCACCAGGCGGGCGGCGTCAATTTGGCGAACCGAATATAAAAAATAAAAAAACCTACGACAAACTTATTATTTGCGGTTGGTACAGTACTCGGGTCTAGGGATCGAACCGCAAAATTAAGTTTGTTTTTTATTGTATATACTTTTCCGAGATAAAAAGTACCCAGCGTGGTGCCCAAGATATTAAAGAATAATTATACCAAGTTTCATCGTAATCGAACCTGTAGTTTTTGCGTGATGCCTGAACAGACAGACAGACAGACAGACAAAAAATTTTTTAATCACATTTTGGGTTCGGTGTCGGTCTAGTAACACCCCCTGCCATTTATTTTTTTAATATCTTCAATGTACAGAATTTTCACTTCTACAGATTTATTATAAGTATACATACATATACATACATCCATCCATAATCCAGTGGGTTGTGTTATCGAGTCCAAAATATATTTTTATTGGGAGGAAGGAGGGGAGGGCTTGGGAGAAAATCCCAAAAAAAATGATTTTAATATTCGCGAGGTCTACTACCGACGACGACAAATAGTATACTCATTCACTTAAGTCCTCGCCGACAACTACCTAAATGAAAACCAATGTTATTGCATGCTAATTTCCATCAGACTTGATGGGGTCAAAATACCTGTGACACCTATACAGTTAAAGCTATTGTGATACACATAATACATGTTTTATAAATAAATAAGTACATCTTTATCTTCCATCAAAATTCGAAATGGCTATGCGTAAAAATATTTCAAAACTTTGAAGGTAATTGCATGAAATAAGGTTTTTTTTTCATATGTGCTGGACGTCAAGTGACATGATCATCTCCGGGACCCACGGCCACAACCCACAACACTATTATATCGGTATAGTAAGAGCCTTCTGTATTTATTTTAGCGCCATCTAACGGGTAGTAGCAGTACATCTTGTTAATTTTTTATTTATGGGAGCAATAACACGACTTCCTATTTAGTTTCAAGTGCATCATATTTTATACTTCTTCCCCCGTAATAGATTTCTTTTTCATTTCACGAGGTTTATTAATTGCACTTTTGAATTATTTCAGACCGCCCGCGCTATCTATAACTTAAAAAAATAAATCTCAAGAAAGTTTGTTTTAATTGTTTACTCGATAGTTTAGACAAATAAAAATAACACAATAAATAATTTATATAACATGATATTTTTTTACTTAAATCGTCAATTAATATTTTTGTAAGTATTCTATCAGCATGCGTTTCTCACAGGTTTACTTTATTTAAAACTAGGTGGCGTTGCATTTAAAAGTCATAAGTATTTTTATACTTATCTATTTATTAAGTATCTAGAACACTATAATAATATAAAACTTACACAAAATATAACAATTTTGACCTTGTAGCATAATTTCTAAACAACTGATGATAACAGTTCATTGGCCTCTTATCTTTTTACGTGTAAAACAACCTTTATAACTACAATTTAGTCATCATTCACCGAGCCTTTTCCCAACTCAGTTGGGGTCGGCTTTCCAGTCTAACTGCGATTCGGCTGAACTTCGATATTTTCCGTGAAGCGACTGCCATCTGACCTTCACAACCCATGGGCGATATCGAAGTTCTGTAGTTAGACCGGTCGGATTTTTGATTTAGGGCTCCAACTACCCCTAACGACTGCCATAGATGTTAGTATGACAACCGGGACCGACGGCTTAACGTGCTCTCCGAGGCACGGAGGGGTCTCAATGTCTTAAGAAATGGTCACCCATCCTAAGACTGGCCTGAGTCAATGTTGCTTAACCTTTGCAATGTGTTAACATTGTCGGTTACCACTAGACCACGAGCCCTCTCTTATAACTAGAATTTAGTAATCCCATATAATTTAAATAAATAGGTACAACATTGACACATAAATTCCACGGTTGACTCAATTCCAATAATCAATAGTAGGTATATATTTTCAATTTTCCTTATAAGTAACGCCATCTATTATTCACTAATCAAAGCTTTCAAAATAAATTAAATGAAAATGAAAATTTAAGATTATAATAATGATGTTATTGTTACTATTGTAGCTATCTCTTGTAATATAAATTTAGTGATAACTGCGTTATCAAATACACGATACCGTTGGTGTATTTTAACGTTTTGCTATGACGACACACATTGTCAATTTTCCATGTTATTATGATAATAACGAAGCAGTACATTGTGAACAGTCTTCGCGCGCGTTCGTCATCTTCCATATAACCCGGCTAAAGTCAATTACACGTTTTTCATATACCTCTACACCAATTATCGAACGTTTTCAAATTCACGGTATTATAATTCGAAGTTTGAAATATAAAAAGTTAAAACAAAAAAATATAAAGTTACGTTTTGTTTCTGTGTTGTGTTGTGATTACTGATCTGGCGATTTGGATATTTATCTCCTTTTCATTGTATGTATTTAATTTTATTGTAAAATAAACAAAACTACTGCAAACAAAATGCGAAAGTTTAAGAATTAATGCAATATATACGACCTTTTTGCTGTTTACTTGACCCATGATAACTTTGATTTGTTGGAATAGGATTTTTTGTCCTTATCTTTCTTGTGTAATATTGCATATTTTTGAACTCTTCTAGTACATACGTCGTTTTGACAGCTGGCGTTTACCTTGTCACGTGGTCGCGAACATAAATATGACGTAGATCCTATTTAAGTTGTACATATCGTACGCATAATTTATGTAAACAAGTAAACAAACATTAGGTAAAAACAGGGTGCTAAGGGGCCCTGGTAACAAACATCACCAGGGCCCACGTAATTGTCATTTGCATGTGGCGCACCTGCTAATAAATGGATTCTCAAATTCACGATGCCATATTCAAAAAAGGGATATTTCGTGCCAATATCCCATTTTTTATGGTTGCCGAAACATTTGGGATTTCCAAATAGATTGAGATCCACAGATAACTAGACTATGTAGTAGTTGAGATATATTTTGAGATCCACAGATAACTTTGTAAATTTATTTAATATATTTCGGATAAAGTCCGAGACGCCGAAACTTTTTATAAATTCATTCGGCCGTCTTGGACATAACTCATTATATGTGTGCCCGGTGACGGCAATATGCTTGCCCCATATTACGTAGCACCAAAAATACTGGCAAATTGTGGGTGTTTAAAGCACCACTGCCTACCCCTGCGGGGATATAGGCATGAAATGTATTTCATTTGGAGTTTAAAATGAATGAAATTTCGGGGAACTATCCTTTTTACTGTATGATGAAGGTATGGCCATATGTTCTAAACGGTAGCACCGTCAATGGTAGGTACCATGTTTGGATGCATTCAATTAGGTTGAGGTGCAACCATCATTTCTGACAAATGATGGTTGCGAACACCAAATGGTTTCAACGTCAGTGCCCAGCTTTAACGAAGTGTGAAACGTGGCTGGGTGTAATGAGCACCTCTTTTCACTCCTTCGGGGATAACGACGTGATTTGAGTCTATCTGTCACTTATAGAACAGGAAAAATTGTGTGTATGTATGTTTAGATACATTTATCATTAAACATATATTTACATTACAAAACATCGTTTAAAAAATCCTCCTTGTCATTGCCGACTGGGAACGTTCCCAGAATGCTGGCTATGCTACCACGTTGGATGGCGATACTTATTCTTTGGGCCAGAAAATAGCCAGCCTTGTGGTCCTGAGAAGCATCGATTAAGCGTTTAGCAATGTCTCTATAAAGGCGGCTAGCAACCCCAAACGGCTCAAATCTGGGAACCTTCCCAGTCAGCAATGAGGCGGATGATTTTTTAAACGATGTTTTGTAATGTAAATATTTTTAGTATATAATTATTTATATTGTAATTCTTATCAATACATATAACAAAATTGTAAGTGGTCGATGTCTGTACATCGAAGATATAATAGAGAAACTGTTGTAGGGGGGCTTTATGAACGCAATAGTATACTCAAAACAATGGTTTTTAGAATTTTTGTCTTTTGTCTGAATGTTTGAACACGCTAATCTCAGAAATGGCTTAACCGATTAGAATGCGGTTTTTAGTAATGCGTTGTGGTTTATTCAACTTAACATTTAAGGTTGTTTTATTTCAATCGGTTCATAAATAAAAAAGTTATGTCGATCTAAAGTACCACACAGGTTGAGCTTGGGGCAACAGCTTTACATAATAAATCAGTAACTGGTGATCAAGATAACACGCAGGCGGACCTGCGGGCAACAGCTAGTTGTAAATAAATATACCCATATATGTATCATGTTAATCATCATCTACCGAGCCTTTTCCCAATCTTGTTGTGGTCTCCCTTTCAGTCTAGCTGCGATGGGACTGACACTTTGATATTTTCGGTGAAAGTGACATCTGGGGGCCTGCCACAACATTTTTAAGCAGTATTAAGTATTATTAGTCCGGTCAATTTAGACCAAAAAATGAGAGTGAAGGTGCATAAAGTCCCAGCAAGCTGAAAATCAGTAAAATTGTTCAGAACATAATTATAAATAAAATTTAAAAGTTCCCAATCATTCCCGTGTGTGGAAAAAAAATTATTGGAGGTCAAAGGTCCAAAAAATTACTTTTTCGCAATTTTCAGCAAAACGGTAAGTTTTATCATAAAAGTATACTTTTTTTTTTTTTTTTTTAGTTCCGGGACCAAGGACGCGGCCGCTCTAACGTCCGTTGCCGGGCGTCTCTGGTTACAAGCAGAACGTATTTCCAGTGGCGCCCGGCGGACTTTGACCACCTCTGTGGTCTCTGCTAAAAGTATACTAGACAAAAATTGTAGATCTTAAAATTATCTATAAAAATGTATCAATACTTTTTCCTACGAGCCACCGTTTCTGAGATTTCTATATATACAAATGGGAAATGTAATTTTTGTCCCCCCCCCCCTTAGCTCTCGAGAACTGCTTATGCTACAATGATGGTTGACGGTTCGGTCATGGTTGTTGATGGTTGGGTCCTATTACTCCACTCGAGGGTTTTTACTTGACGGAATACTCCTCCTTGCATGGTGGCAGTGACCATGCTCGTGAGTGCATATATCTGAAATCAGAAACATCGAAGTGACCTCGGAGGAATAATCACCGAAAAACCTGTTCCAGGAGGACTTAAACAGTTATACATATATCGAGATAATTACACATAATGCATAATTATGACCTTAAAAGAGGTCAAATAGACCATCAGTTCAAAAAAAATAAATCAGAAATTAAAATAATTAAAAAAATTCAAAAAAAAAAGCGAGTGTTATATACCGCGATAGAAAGTCTCCTCGTACCTAGTAACTAGGTATGCAATGCATGCTGCTAAGTGCAAATGTTGAGCGGAGCAAATCAAATTTTTTTGTCGATGTCCAGGACATTTTCGGTGATTATTCCTCCGTGGTCAGCTCTATTTTCATGATTTCAGAGATATGCACTCCCGGGTATGATGTCGACCAGCATGCCAAATTTGGTCAAAATCGGTCAAGCCGTTTCGGAGGAGTAGACGCACAAACGATTTACACTTGTCGCCTAAGATTGAGCTCCGCTTCGCTCCGCTCAATAATACTGCTTTAAGAAATGGTGGTAGGCCACCTGACCCCTAAACCCATGGGCGATATCGAAGCTCTATAGTTAGACCAGATTTAGACAGGATTTAGTTATAAGGGTCCAAATAAGATGTTCGTATGACAACCAGCGACCAACGGCTTCACGTGCTCTCCAAGGCAATTAACATACATTTAAAACTGGGGGTCAGATAACTCCGTTAGTTCAGGATTTGTATTATATTTCAGGATTTGTCAGGATACGTGACTACGGAACCCATTCTTAACGTGGCTCGACACGCACTTGGCTGGTGATGTAAAATGTTTAACCATTATTTGCGAAGATGTTTGTGATTATACGTGTCATTTAAACAGAGAAATAATGTCACAGCTCTATAGAGTTACTCACCGAAATGAAAACAAAACATCAATATAGTACGTAGTTCTAAATTCAGTTAAATATTAGTTTTTACATGATCAATCTATTAAATTAAGAAGAACCCTTACTAACTTACAACTTCAAGTTGTCGCTGACGTCACGTATTTTTTGCGATTATTATGCGGGCGCGTTGACATGTGTATCACAAATTTTTCGCAAATGTATTCGAGCGCTAACGGCCATGAAAATGAGCCTATAGTAAAAAATAATATAATTTTATAATAAATTTTCCTTCCTTGTCAAAGTCTATGGTCGGAATCAAACTATACTTACTTTACTATTATCTACTCGCTGCAGACCATGCTTCAGCCATGGTCTCCAGCGGGAGTAGGTGAAACGCGGCCGTATCCTTCTGCGAGCAAGTCATGTTCGCGAAGGAGGCGGCCCTCCCTGCCGAGTTCCGTAGTCAGCGGCTAGGGCGCGCAGACTCATCTACGCCCAAGACCATCGAACTCCATGATCGGGGCCCGAGGACGGCGGGATCGCCACCCGCCGTCCTTACAGAAGCAGGCTAGAAGGGAACGAAATTCACTCACTGACGCGGGATAAAACCCTACCCCAACGAAGCGGGATTCTCATCCCGACCAAACCCCCGTAGTGACCACACAGGTCAGGAAGAAAGGAAGGAAATACCTACTGCGTGTGAACCAGAGACGCCCGGCAAATAAAATAAAATAAAATAAAAAAACATTATATTTAAGTGTGTTTAAAAGCGACATAATTATTTCTATTGTTGTATTTATAACCCACTACGTTTATGTAGGCATGAAACATAGCTGAAACTGTGTCATACATAACATAATTACTCATAATAAGATGAGTGGTGTTTTGGGAAGTTGGTAGGAGGTCCCTCCTGGAAGGGAACAGTTGTTGGTTCATTCATTCAAGCTTATATAATTTTATATCATGAATCACAAAAACTATAGTCTTGAGCTGGACTCGAACCAACGACTGATCCCTTCCAGGAGGAACGTTCTATCAACTGGCCAAGTCACCACTAGCACAAGACATCTAATTTTGTGATCACATTGTGTTAATATCGCGACTTACGGCGTCGTCAGAGCGCCATCTACCGGTAGTTGAGAGCGTTGAGGTTTCCGACGACTGCGTGTGAATGCTTGCATGTGAATGCCAATATGGGCGTGTGGCAAAAACTGCAACTAATTTAATTGTACGTAGTTACATAACATCACGCCTCAATCCCAGTGGGCAAGGCAGAGACCACGGATTTCCACCTTCTACGATCCTGGCATACTTCTTTCGCTTCCTCAACTTTCATTAATGTCTTCATTCATGTTCGCCGGTTACTGGACCGGCTATTTGGTCGCAGTATGTTCGCCTTGGTCGACCCTTACAAGCTTGTCCATTCACACTCGCTTCATATATCTGTTTTGTCAGTCTCCTGTCATCCATCCTCTCTACATGTCTGAACCATCTAAGCATTCCTTTTTCCACCTTGGTTACCACATCTTCTGACATATCACGACGTTCTCGTATCGTACTATTTCTCATTTTGTCCATCAGAGTCACACCAGCTATACTTCTCAAACTTCTCATTTCGATCGCATTTATTCTACTCTTATGCTTCTCCTGCCACACCCAACATTCACTACCATACATTAGTGTAGGGATAAGTAAACCAATTTATCGTAGTTATTGTTCTTAAACCTTTATTTACAATAAGAATTACAATATACAAAATATACATAATTAGATATAGACTAAAAATATTTACATTACAAAATATCGTTTAAAAAATCCTCCGCGTCATTGCCGACTGGGAAGGTTCCCAGAATGCTGGCTGTGTTGCCATGTTGGATGGCGATACTTATTCTTTGGGCCAGAAAATAGCCAGCCTTCTGGTCCTGAGAAGCCAACTATACTCGACAACCGGCAGATGAAGCTCAACTCAGGGTCGGCTTTGGTTCATCTTATCTTATCTTTCATAGTATAAACCAAAATCACTTACAGCGGTCTGTCAATATATGTATGCTTAGATAGTTAAAACTACGCAACGGATTTTGATACGATCTTATTGATAGAGTTGTTCAAGAGAAGGTTTTTCTACAATAAGAATTACAATATACAGAATTATATACTAAAAATATTTACACACAAAATATCGTTTAAAAGATCCTCCGCGTCATTGCCGACTGGGAAGGTTCCCAGAATGCTGGCTGTGTTGCCACGTTGGATGGCGATACTTATTCTTTGGGCCAGAAAATAGCCAGCCTTCTGGTCCTGAGAAGCATCGATTAAGCGTTTAGCTATTTTTTTGAGTATATAATTATTTGTCCAGCAGGCGTGCGCTAGTCATACCTATAATAAAGTTATCACTGACTACATACTGACCCATTTACGTAGTGTATAGTGTACGTACATGCTCGCCGGAGTCTTGGCTTCGATTCCAGGTCGGGACAAACATTGTGTGATGATGACACATAATAGTCGAACCGGATTCTGGGTTTTCGCTCCTTAGATTGAGACTAGATGGCGTTAGATGTAATTATTGTCCTAACATAAATATTTATCCTACTAATATTATAAAACCGAAAGTTTGTGAGTATGTATATATGTATGTATATATGTATGGATTGATGGATGTTTGTTACTCTTTCACGTAAAAACTACTGAATGGATTTTAATGAAACTTTACAATAATATAGCTTATACCTCAAAATAACACATAGGCTACAATTTATAAAGATATTGTGTGAATTGTTCAAAATATGACGCGGCGCGACGGGAACGGGATAAAATCCAAATTACCACGCGGACTAAGTCGCGGGCGACCACTAGTTAACTATGCTTTATTATTAATTGGAGAACAACTTTATCTATTGGTGAAAACCGCATCAAAATCCGTTGCGTATTTTTAAAGATAGATAGCTATACATTGAAACTTTATTCTATACTATGATATTATATTGTAAAGCTGAAGAGTTGGCTTGTCTGAACGAGCTAATCTCAGGAAGTGTTGGTTCGATTTGAAAAAATATTATTGTTTTGAATAATGCATAAGCGATAAAAGCTTTATAGCATCACGCTATGAACAATAGGAGCGGACCGTTAGTTAGAATAGGATAGAACAAAATCTTATTTTACACCAATACACACACCTATATCCCGAAGGGGTAGACAGAGGCGCATAACACACCCACAATTTGCCAGTATTTTTAGTCCCACGTAATAGAAGGCAAGCCTATTGTCGTTACCGAGCACTCTAGAAAGTGAGTTATGTCCAAAATGGCCGAATTAATTTAATAAAATAAGTAGCTATATTATAATTTTGAAAACTAAATTTGGAACGCGTTGCCTTGCGATGAGATGTTGATGAAAGTAAGGACATAATAAAATATCCAAGTTTAAATATGTACAAATGGCGGCCTTATCACTAAAAAGTAATTTCTTACAGGCAACCTTTGGATGGACAAGTAGAAAGAATAGAATTTAAAAAAAGTTGTTTTTTATTTCTTTAATTTTGGTAAACATTTATTTACAATAAGAATCACAATATACCTAGTTACATAATTTTATACTAAAAATATTCACATTACAAAATATCGTTTAAAAAATCCTCCGCGTCATTGCTGACTGGTAAGGTTCCCAGAATGCTGGCTGTGTTGCCACATTGGATGGCTATGCTTATTCTTTGGGCCAGAAAATAGGTGGTCATTTAAAAAGTTATTTATATTTATTTATTTGTTTTTTTTTTCATTAATTACTCCACTTTTACAAAATAAACTAACAAAAACAACGAAAACAACAAAAAAAAATAAGGAAAATAACAATACAAATCAAGGAAATAATAATGATATGTGGAGTAAACGGCCGTCTCTCATTTACAAACTAGGAGACTCGTAGAATCTAGAATGCAGCACGTGCTTACCATGTTTACCACGTATTTACTGTCCTGTCATAACTGTCATACGTCACAAGTCACCAGCACATCTGTCACTCGTCACGTCAAACTTTGCGTCTGTGGCGATTGTTACCACAGTAAATAAATGTGGAACTTGAACTAAGTTTAAATGTTAAATAATGAAATTGGTTTATTGACCGAGCGAGCGAAGCGAGCGAAGTGTCTCAGTTTCAACTCGAGGACTGGCCGATTTGGCGTTGTTTGTCTGTATGTAGGTATGTATGTGTCAGTTCCGGTCTACAGGCCGCATTTTTCAGCCGATTTTCATGAAATTTGGCACAAGTGTTCTTTGTTGCAAGGCGCAACTTTTGTCGAAGGGATTTTTCGATTGGGGGGAAAATGGGGGAGAAATGGAAAATAACGCGAGATCTACTGTTCGCAGAACTACTAGTAAATACTCTTTCTTTCATTTAAACTACTCCACGCGGGCGAATCTGCCATCAGCTAGTATACAACTATGCAGTAAAACCGATAATATAGGAAATAATTAACGGCTATCTACAATTTTTTTCCAGACAAGTACAAGATTACCTAATATTGCAAAGATAATAAATATTATCGTTATATAACAAAAAACAGGCCAATTGCGAGTTGGAATCACTCACGAAGGGTTCTGTATCTATACTATAGACACTTAGCAATGTCTATAATTTCTGCGAGCGCTTAGACCCCTTAGGCGCTTAGAAATTTAAATATTACGCACAGTTTATATACAATTAATATATACATTCATAAAAATCTTGAAACTAAATTAGAATAATGTTAAAACTAAATTAGAAAAATGTTAAAACTAAATTAGAAATAGAAAATTAAATGAATACTTACTAAATTTAAAAAAAAAAAAATTATAAAAAATGTAAAACAGTTTGGGCCCTGCGGTAGGGTGCCCATCATGGCGGCGGCATTCCCGCGCTGTATTGCGATGCTTATCCGCTGCGTGAGATAGGCACGTACAAGTCTCTCACACACAATCATATCTATATATTTATAGGAATGAAGATGAGAACAAAATTACCTATATAACACAGGTTGTAAAGACAATTATTTTTATTTAAGTATTTGTAGTAAACAAGCTGTGCCGGCGAACTTCGTATTCGTATTCATTTTTCTAATGTTCCGCATAACTTTTTTTTTCTTCCATAAGATCCTTCTCCTGATAATTACGAACACAACAAAAAAAGAATAAGCGAAATCGGTCCAGCCGTTCACGCGTGATGGCGTGACCAAGGGAAATAGGGATTCATTATTATATACCGGGTGTTACGTAAGGGTTATATCAACCCGAAGCCAGCACCATCAGCTGGTCGACCAGAACCCTTTTCGATATGTGGCGACCGCCAGACCAGAAAAAAAAAATTCATAAAAAAAACATTATTACCGAATAAAATACACACTTGTTTAAACAACACTAGCTAAAATCAGCTGCTTCTGTCATCGACATTAAAATAGGTACAAATAATGCGCGCCTATGAAAAGCCTTCCGTCTCACTCCTGGTAGGAACATTTTGTCTCTGTTTCGCATCAAGCGACGCCCCACGAACACGAAGCCGAGCGCTTCGAGTCACGAAGTTTCCTAGAATTTTATTTAAAATCATTTAGCAAGGTCACAGGTCAGTTCAGTTGCATTCTTCGCTTTGTGCAGTGAGGTAGCTAAATAATTGTTTAGTGTGTTAATTTGTGAGTTGTGTCAAGCTGTGTGTGATGGTGATTGTGTTGTGTAGTAATGGCTCTGAGCAACGAAGAATATTACGAGATGATGCTTTGTGTAGGAGGGAGTTTTGATACTTAAAAATACGAGTCGAAGCCACATTTAGCACTGTTACACAAGAAATTAACCTTTCCTGTAAACAGGTAAGATTTTTCTTAAATTGGGGACAGAGATTCTACTATCACTTGCATGTGGTGCACCTGTCGAACCACGGACGAGGATCTGGGGAAACATAACATTTATTTACATAAACAAAAATACTCCTTTAAGAACGCCCACGTCACCGCGACGCCCGCACCACCGCCAAGGGCATTGTACATACGTACCACGCGCTCATTATCTAGTTGTGGCTACGTCAAGCCATGGGACACGTTTGTTTTGATTTGAAATATCTTTTTAAATTTTTTGATGAACTTTTTTTTTCTCATTTGGCGGTCGCCATATATCGAAACGGGTTATGGTCGACCAGCTGATGATGCTGGCTTCGGGTTGATATAACCCTTTCGTAACATCCTGTATAGAGAGAGATATTTCATTTAAGTATATGCGACACTTTTAACTTCAAAAAACGCATTTTATTGGTAAAACTTCTAAAAACTAAGCGGCTGCCTCCATAAATCTGAAAAAAATCATGATGTATGTCCAACAAAACTACAACATCTAACTGTGTTAGTTCATGAATTATCGCCTAACAACCGTAAAAATTACGTGACGTCAGCTACAACTTGAAGTTGTAAATCAGTAAGAGTTGTCTCTTGTTTGTGACACGGCATTGACCACAGAGTTGATATTGAGGCAACGTCATAATTATTGGTCAAATTATGCGTATATATATTTTACTTTACTCGACAACCCTAACGTTCGAATGATGTTCTCTGTAAACAAAAGAATGTGCTTTAATTAACGTCGGAGTGCAAGTTCTGTATGTAAGTACTATTCCCTATTCTGTGGTTATAGAGAATACATATTATGCGTGGTCTGACTTGGCCGTTTTTAACCTTTTCCGTCCGGAACCCTAATAAACGAAAAATATTTATTATCTATAATGTTTGCGACGAAAATATATGTATATAGAATAAAGATATGTACATCACGACAATGAATCGTGACCTTTATGATAAAATTACCAACCAGAACAATATATACCTATCGGTATTGTCCGAGACGCCCAGCACTGTAATTGGCTGTGCCATAGCAGCTGGCAAGTAAGATATTGTTGCCTTTCATCAACATTTCATCGCAATGCAAAGGGTTAAATTTTTTTCCAAAAATTCAATATTACTGCTACTTTTTGTTAAATTCATTCGGCCATTTTGGACATAACCCATTATAAATGTGCCCGGTGACGGCAAGAGGCTTGCCCCGTATTACGTGGGACTAAAAATACTGGCAAATTGTGGGTGTGTAATTTTCGGCGAGCACTCGGACCCCATGACCCCAGTGTCTCAACCCCAAACGGCTCAAATATGTAATCATTGCTAGGTTAGCATATTTACGCCGTTTGAGGCCTTCAGCCGAAAGTGTGAAGGTGCTAAGGTGTCAACGCATGAAGCGTCCCACATCTTTTACATAATCCCAGATTTCGCCATTGTAGAATTAAATTGGCTATTTTCCCAGAGTTTCGGTCAGACGTATTTATGCTGTATATATATTAATCTGTGTAACTATGTACTTTGGGCACACATTTTATATATCTTTTGGGTATAATAGTGTCTAAAGAACGTAAATATATACATGTTACAGTGTCGCGAGATAATAAAACGTTTACACAATATTAACATTCACGAGACAGATCACGTGTCGAGGTTATATCCCATTTTGAACCGACTTCGGGCGTTTTTACATTGCACGATATCGGGACGATATCGTCCACAATATCGTGACGATATCGTCAAATGGGTCACGATAACTTACATTCTTACTTTAAAGTCACTGCTTCAACTTACGATATCGTCACGATATTATAGACGATCATCATCCACCGAGCCTTTTCCCAACGCAGTTGTGGTCGGCTTTCCAGTCTAACTGCTCGCGGCTGAACTTCGATATTGTCCGTGAAGCGACTGCCATCTGACCTCCACAACCCATGGGCGATATCGAGTTCTGTAGTTAGACCGGTCGGATTTTTTATTTAGGGCTCCAACTACCCCTAACGGCTGCTGAGATGTTTGTATGACAACCGGGACCGACGGCTTAACGTGCTCTCCGAGGCACGGAGGGGTCTCAATGTCTTAAGAAATGGTCACCCATCCTAAGACCGGCCTGAGTCGATGTTGCTTAACCTTTGCAATGTGTTAATATTGTCGGTTGCCACTAGACCACGAGCCCCGATATCGTGTGGAAATCCAAAAGATTACATAAAAAAAAAGTTTCTAAATCTGTCCACACAGTCCAGAGATATGAGGTAACAGACAGTCGTATTGAGAACCTCCTTCTTTGGGTGTTTTCACATTGCACGATAACGACACGATATCTTGACGATATCGTCTATAATATCGTGACGATATCGTACTTCTCAAGTGTACCATTTCAATTTGGTCCCATTCCGACATTATTTGGTCCCATTTCGGTAATATAAAGTCGGTTGCTGTGTCAATTTTTGATGTGTATTTTAATTTCGTAGGCAAAGGTTTACTACAAAAAAACCGGGCAGGTGCGAGTCGGACTCGGGCAAAAAAAGGATCTGTACTAAAAAAGCAAAAATAAAAAAAAACACGTTTTTGTATTGGAAATTTAAATATTTGATTGTATTCTAATTTTTAGTATTTGTTTTTATAGCGGCAACAGAAATACATCATCTGTCAAAATTTCATCTTTTTAACTATCACGGTTCATGAGATACAGCGATGGTCTTAGTAATAGGTTCCCGTTTTATACGGAACCCTAAAAAGGAAGGTTTTGACTTGACAATCATCTACCCTATTAACTAAGGTTTTCTTTTGTTTCAGGTAAATTGAACTTTCTAACAACATGCTGCTCGATGACGTCATGCAGACTATGCGTAGCCTCAGTCCTGATGCTGAAGATATGAGCTCCAAACCTAAGAAGCCTAGAAGCTATCAGGTACTATACTATAAGCATGGAACCTTTTCACAATAACTACTTCGTGACGTCATCAATCGCTAAAAAGTACTCATAAAAAAATTAGGAATTGGAGGCAAGAGATCCTACCTAGGTTAAAACTTCAAATTCAGGAACAAATTTTGACATTTGACGTCGAGCACGTCAAGTGTCAAAATGTATTCTTGAATTTAAAGTTATCCGGCCGATAGTGTGATACTGTGATGAGTATGACTGATGGGTCTGAGTCTAAACTACTGTTGGGGTTGTGTGGAACGCGGCCGTGTCCTTCTGCGAGCAACTCGTGCTCGCGAAGGAGGCGGCCGAGAGGGAGAGGGAGCGTACCCTCCCCGCCGAGTTCCGTAGTCAACGGCGAGGGCGCCGCAGACTCATCTACGCCCAAGACCATCGACCTCCATGATCGGGGCCTGAGGACGGCGGGATCGCCACCCGTCGTCCTTACAGAAGCAGGCTAGAATGTGCTGCAGGGCCTTTGCCCCATAGCACGCAACCAGATTCACTCACTGACGCGGGATAAAACCCTACCCCAACGACGTGATGGGGGTGAATTGGATGATAGAAGAAAACTATAAACTTTGTTAATTGATATATTGAGTTCAAACTAATTATAATGATACGTGATGCAATGGCGCGACGTGATAGTGCACTGAACTTAACAATGAATAAAATGCATGATTTACAATTTTGCTGAAATGTAGTTTATGATGGATATGTTCGGTTGCACCGAACAACTACTACGAATATTTAAAGACCGAAATTAGCCAAATTGGACCAGCCAATCCGGAGACAAACGAACGGCAATTCATTTATATTATACAGAAAGTAGAAGATTTATTTATTCATTCCAGCGCCATCTAGCGACGGGTAGTTATTATAAACTTTAACGAATTTCAATCATAACTTATTTATATTAAAGGTACTCGACGTTTCTACGTTGAAGTAAATCGATCGATTAGAGTCAAGAAGCGTCGATCATCCGCTTTCCTAAGTGTAACAACGCAGCAACCATTGAATATTATTGTAAGGCATCCGTAAATGACAAAGCTATGTACTTGTTTATTGCTGTATTTCACCACCACTATACTAACACATGTTACACACAAACTTATTATATATTATCATCATTTGTTAAATTTAATACACTAATACTCGGCACAGCCACGACCGTACAGCTCGAGCTCTCGTCACAAAGTGTCCGTTGTTCGCTCATCTGTCAAAATGGCCTACCGGAAACGAAAACCTTCTTAGTATGAATTTTGTTGCAGAATTTCAAGATGTCACCTTTTGAAGAGAAAATGAGCTACAACGAGGATTTGAACCCCGAGCTAGACGACATCGAGGTCATCGCTAAAAAATTAAGTCTACAAGTAAGTGATATTTATCTAGTTCACAGATTTTTTACTTAAATAGGGAAGTCCTACTAAATTATTAGGTATTACAAACATCTTTTCTAGTCATGCTACTACTCATGACTAATGCCTATCGATATTGTTTTTGTAATAAACTAATAAAAGTTAGTAAAATAAAAAGGACTAGTTATCCCGACGAACTTGGTATCGCCTCAAAAAAAAAAAAAAATTTGCAACTGTATGTAAATTGAAAAACGCGACGTACGGACAGACAGACAGACAAATTGTCGTATTAAATATATAGATAAAAAGAATCTGGATAAAATTTACACGTCATATATTGACACAGCAACCGACTTCAAATTACCGAAATGGGACCAAATATTTGTCAGAATGGGACCAAATTGAAATGAGACCACTTGGGAAGTAGGCTTTTAATGAAAAAACAAATTTCAAAGTCGGTTCGCCCCGTTTGAAGATATGAGGTAACAAACAGTTGTTGAGTTGAATTGAGAACCTTTTGAAAGTCTGTTGAAAAAGAAAACTGTTGCTACAATCAAAACTCGAGAAAGGCTAAATCCATTCGGCAATTTGTTTCTCGTATGTAACATACTTCAAAACCAGCCAAGTTCGTGTCGTGCAACGCATAGTATAGGGTTTCGTAGTCACCCATAATAACCTCTATAACTCGTGAACTAACAGAACTATGTAATCCACGATAGCTTTCCTTCAAAGTTCAGCACATGAACTCTCATAAATTTTGACATTCATTAGATTCAAATTGTTTATTCATTTATAATTATAACAAATATAACCTAAATGAATAAACAATTTGAATCTAATATACAAATTTATTTACAATAAGAATTACAATTTACAAAATAAACATAATTATAGACTAAAAATATTTACATTACAAAATATCGTTTAAAAAATCCTCCGCGTCATTGCCGACTGGGAAGGTTCCCAGAATGCTGGCTGTGTTGCCACGTTGGATGGCGATACTTATTCTTTGGGCCAGAAAATAGCCAGCCTTCTGGTCCTGAGAAGCATCGATTAGGCGTTTAGCAATGTCTCTATATCTCTATCAAATCTAATTAGTCTTTTATATCGTCCATACACAATTTTTTTGTTAATTTATTTAAAACAGAACCATGGTTTCTACTGAACTATTACTTTATTAGATATAACCTATGTAAAAAACAAAGCAAAAACCATAGACACTGTATTAAAACACACCAAAAATAAAAACACTCGTCAAGGATCCAATTAAACACGAGTTTGAAAGGTTACAAGTGGAAAAAATTACTTAGGTAAGTACTTATTGATAATTGCAACATTTGTACATCATTGTAACTTAATAAGAACTGGTTATCCCGACGAACTTTGTATCACCTCAAATAAAAAAATATATATATATATATATTTCACGCAAATGTATGTAAATTGAAAAACGCGACAGACGGACAGACAGACAGACAAATTGTCGTATTAAATATATAGATTTAAAATTTTGTACTTTAAAAAACAGTACCAATCGTGTTTAGCAAAACTATTGGTCCGACAGTGATTAAAATTGGTCATTTTTTTAGGGTTCCGTACCCCAAGGGTAAAACGGGAACCCTATTACTGAGACTTCGCTGTCCGTCTGTCCGTCTTGGGCTCGTGATAGTTAGAAAGTTAAAATTTTGATTTTTTATATACGTATATAACGTAGTTGGGTTCCGATTTCCAGTCTAACTGCGATTTTGCTGAACTTTGATATTTCACATGAAGCGACTGCCATATGACCGTCACAACCTATGGGCGACATCGAAGTTCTGTAGTTAGACCGCGAGGATTATTGTTTTAGGGCTCCAACTACCCCTAACGACTGCCATAGATGTTCGTATGACAACCGGGACCGACGCGACAACGTGCTCTCCGAGGCACGTAGGGGTCTCAGTATCTTAGGAAATGGTCACCCATCCCAAGACTGGCCTGACTAGATGTTGCTTAACTTTGCAATGTGTGCCCACGTGTCCATGTGACCACGAGCCCCTCAACAAACTAATAGCAAACATAACAACAAATACTAAAAACAGAATGTAATAAAAAATTAAGGGAATACAACAAACGTGATTTTTTTGCCGTTTTAGTACGGAACCTTTTGTGCGCGAGTTAGACTCGCACGTCGCCGGATTTTTTGTTTTGTTTTAATATTATCTAAATAAACTATAAGTGTGTGAAATTTCATATTTCTCCATCTGCGCAATTTTCGTGAAAAGGGGTTAAATATTGTACTTCACGTATGAATGAATACCTTTAATAATACTATCTGTCTCGGCGAACTTCGTACAAGATTAGCCAAATAGGTACAGCCGTTCTCGAGTCAAACGAACGACTATTTATTCGTTTTATAGCTGTCCTGGCAAACTTGTACCGCCTGAAATCTTACTTTTTAACCTTTTCTGAGTTTTTACAAACATTTCAAGACCTCAATTAGCCAAGTCGCAGAGTTTTAGCGAGACAAAGGAAGAAGAAGAAGAAGACGAAGACAAACGTATACTTTCAACTAAAAATATCCACATCTAAATCCGTTTGGCTGCTATGATGCCACACCCACAGACAAAACAGCTGTACAACACACCACGTTTTCCGTGGATGTTCATAAATCCATAAAACAGTAACTTCAAACGCCTACAAGTCGACAATCAGGTCTTTATTTAATAAATGACGTAATATGATGACGAATCGGCGCCATGTAAAAACCCAATTGAAGTGTAAAATAAATAATATTAGCATACAACAACCATGTAGGAAATAGGCTTCACATACTTTTGTTGTGTCTACTCGGACATAGATGGCGCTATGATACAATTTGCTTTTATATTTTCACACTTATATCTACCAAAATAAAGTCTATTGCTATACTGCTTCGGTGGCGTGGTCGGTAGTGCACCGGCTTTCGACTCCGGAGTCTCGGGTTCGATTCCCGGGTCGAATCAAATATTTGTGTGATCCACAAATGTTTATTTCGGAGTTTGGGTGTTTTCTATGTATATTATGTATATGTATTTAGATATATATAAGTATGTTTATCAATCGTCTAGATCACATAGCACAAGCTTATAGCTTAGTTTGGGCTAGATGACGTTGTGTGAGAATGTCCAACAATATTTATATTCGAATTTATATTATATTCGAATAAGAAAGGGATAATATTATGTGTGCATTTTTGGGTGGTAAGGGAGGGCCTATCAACATCTCCAATAATTCCCGTCCTTATCTCCGACGGCCCCATTGCAAGTGGTGCACCTGCTGATCAACGGAATAGGATCTGACGAACATAAAAGTTATCGCAGCAAAAGGCCTCCCATTACGTTGGATTGCCAAAGTTACTTTTTGTTTTAATTCCGCGGCCCAAGGCGCGGCCGCTCTAACGTCCGTTGCCGGGCGTCTCTGGTTACAAGCAGAACGCATTTCCAGTGGCGCCCGGCGGGCGAAAAGTGAGCGTATGTATATTTAGCAACGAATCACCGAAGGGGTAGACAGGACAGGAGTTCTCATAAATTGTATCAAAACACGTCAGTTGGAACTTTGAAACCATAGAGCAAAGTCTTAACTTTTTATTGACGATCAAATTGTTTACTGTGTTACGTTCATTAATTATGTAATCAATACACTAATCATTTAAATTTGTAATCTATGTAAATGTACTTGACCTGGCTCACATGGGGTTACATAGACAAAACGTTCTCTGTATTTATACAATCTTACTGTTTTCACATTATTAATGAGTGAATAAATAAAATTTAATATAAATATTTGTACGTAATTTGATAAAGGATTTGCTGTATAATATGATATACTGCCATCTAGTGACGAATTATTTATTTTACAGCTTAATTTAATGGTACCGCTTCTCAGATACAGATGACGTTGTTTTACAGTCGTATAACGTGATTGATTATTGTAAAAATATAAAGTTATCTAAACGGTATTTTTGTATAATGTTTATAATGATAGTATATCAAATTATAACAACGTAATTTGATGTAATTCTATGCGGTTGTACGGCTTAGTTTATAAAGATATCACTTCCCTTTCATACATATAGCGCTGTCTCATTTGAAACGTCAGCATGACGTGTGACTTCATAAATGTTGACTTCGATCGAAACGAAGTCAGTCACAGAAGGATTACGTTGTCGAATGATCTTGTTATTTGATGATATTTATTTAAAATATCGTTATATATTACCTACATTTTCTATTGAATGTGAAAATCAATAACGTAACTGCAATATAAGTGCGTATTTTTATTGAAATTTTGTGTACTCCGAGTGTTTTATACTGTGAAAAGTGGAACATTAAAAAACAGTTAAATTTGCTGTTTTCCAAGTGCTTTTACCCGTTTTAGTGGATATAATCTTCCGTTAATGAAGGTAACGATGCGCATCCAGCCTTTGCTACAGCAGTCTTTCTAAACCAACTATATATTTTTACAATTACAACTTTAACAAACTTCAAAGTTTTTGAGGTTACAATATTTTTTCCTGAAAAATACAAAAACAGTCCTTTGGTATTAGTTTACGTCAATACTTTGGTATTTTACAGTGATCACACATCAAACAAACGCGCATTTTATCGCTTCTTATCAGAACCTTTTCAAATAAAATTTTATTAAGAATAACAACTTAAAAATGTTTTCCCAAACAAATCTTGAAGTTATTAACTTTGTACACGCTATTAAGGTGTAATTTATTAAATTTGTGTTCCTTTTGTGACTTTTTTAAGTTGTATTCATGCAGAAAGCACTTTTTTGTTTAGTTTTCCAAACTGGAATGATGACATTGGTGGTGGACTAAATTTGAACTTTTTTTATAACTTTTTTTTTTCGCTCTTTATATCATGGCTGTGTTCTTGTAATTCCACACCTACACTTGTTAAGAGTTGTAGAAAATATACAAGTGCTTTAAAAATATAAGTTTAATAATCCTTGAAAATGTCAACTCTTTTATAAATACAATGTTTTTCTTTATTGAAGATTATTCAAATATACTGTTCTTTTACAAATTTAACTACATAGCGGTCTTCAATTTAGGTAACATTGCTCACCTCTGAACTACAATTTAATGTATTCTATTTTTAAAATAGTCATGATTGATTGACAAATGAATGCACTTCTCCTAGCAACAAGTTTTTTTTATTTTTACTTCCATAGTAAAACACCAATTTTTTTTTTTTTCTTATTTATGATCACATGACAGATTGACAAACGAATGCACATCTCCGAGCAACAAGATTGTTTTTTTTAAGTTTTACAATTTAGAAAATCACATTGATTTATTTATTTATCAGTTACTCATTTGTTTAGAAAATTCTTTGATTTATCATTAGATCGAGATGAAATAGATAGAGATGTATATTTAATTCAATTTACGTAATTGACTTCTTATATCTTTCAATTATGAGGCTTCAAAGAGGATTTCAAAGTCAGTCGCCGCTTCATATTGTAAGATAATATACTTCTCTTGGCTACATTTTGATAAACTATAAAATATCTGCTGTCAAGATCACCGAACAGCTGATCCACGAAATAAACTTATTGGTGTATCTCATGTTAAAAACCATATTATTTTGAACTAGCAACCCTTAGCGCAAACTGCGCAAGTAATATTATTTTTTTTTTAACTTTTTGTCAAATTTCTAATCTTATTGCACCACTTGAGACCACGACCTTTCCAACGGTGTGCCACACTTGACTGTGCGACTCTTAGTTTAGGAGGAGAAGCGGCTTCACTGGTGTATTATATATATAGATGGGGTTCACAAGGGACCACACATCGCCATCATAAACCATAACCTATTACTACTATTAGGTTATATAATTACTGCTCCTACTAGTGGAAATATATTTTATCTACTCTCATGTCATAAAATTTAAGTAACGATTCCAAAAGTAAAGTCTATGCTTATGACACCAATACTATAAAAATTAAAAAAGTTATTTTATGATACAGATTTTCTATGAGAAATTCTCTAAAACTGTATCATAAAGTTTTTCATCATCATGAAAATACAGTGTATAAAATAAAATATTTTTTTATACATATTTAGGTTGACAAATTGACACGGCCAGCCTGAATATAAAAAAAGGCTCAAAACTTTCGACCTTAACACAGACCATTCTCCTTTGTATTAGACTAATTCATAAGTCGGGCACCACAAAAAAAATATTTCCAAAACTTTTTTGTACATACAAGTTTTTTTTTTTTTTTTTTTATATTTAGGTCGACAAATTGACAAATCGACAAGTTGCTAAATAGTTACTGAATGTACTCCCTCCCTTTAATATTTAAAAAAAACACCCCAGTTCTTATATAATATATTGTGGGCAGCTTCTATAGCTCGTATTAGAATTGAACAACGCCATCTGTCGGTCATAGTGCGAACTATTGATGTTGTAAGGAAGGAATATACTTTCGTTTTCTCATACTGATATTCTAAAATAGCCTAAACTTCATACGTTTAGACTATTTTAGATTTTTTTCATTGGATACAGTAGTGTATGAAACTGCACAAAACTAAGTATTACAACACTCGAAGGATACTAAAAAAAAAAATTCGACAAGCCTCGTTTTTTTTAAAACCTACTCGTGCTCTAATAACCTTCTTTATGTATTATTATATGACTACTACTATTATATGTTTTGTTTTAATATGCGTAGCAAGTGCCATAGATCGACCATACAATTAATAGTCATTGGAGGATTGTTTGATTCTGTATTATGAATCAATTCAACCATTAGCTGACAACACATTTGCTCCCATAATGTAATTTTGATAACATACTGTTTAGTTGTATCTAAGCATGCAAGCTACGCAAGACTTGGCGGTATGGTCGAAAGACTTAAGCCTGCCCATAATAGGGCGAAGAGACAAAAAAAATTAAAGCATTCAGACAGTGGGAGCATTGGGAGTGCATTGGGAACATTAAAAATGTAGCAGTCAATTGTCGTGTCTGCCACTCTATAGTCTATTGTAATGGTGTACCTACACAGATGCTGTGTCGAAAGACCAATTTAATCTACACAACATCTATTGCGAATTTTACGTAAATAATGGTCGCTAGGGAAAGAGCCGTTAGTTTTCTTTTATCTGTGGCGGGACAGACTTTTACGTTACAATAGTTACCAAAGCCATTAAATAAAAATAAAAAATTCATACTTTTTTTATACTTTTTTAATATGTCCCGGTTACGCCTTCGTAAAAATAAACCCTATTGCTTTATTTCACACTATGTAAGATGTACGGATGTAATGTCTATTCTAATATTTCTCTGAAATAAAAAAGATCCCGCCTTTTTCGATGACAGTTAAACCTAAAAAAAGTATGGAAATAGCATAGTGGGTTATTATCATGCGATAGAATTTTTTTGTATACTTTCTACATATTTTATTATGTCGGTTTATATGCTCACTCTCACTTATTACAAGGAAAGCGTATCTACTATTACATAGTACGTAACATACTATATGCATTGCATACGGACATAGACAATTTCTATCTTTTTTCTCGTATCAATTATGGTGAATTTCCGTAAATGGCGTCTTTGACATTATGCATAATTACTGAAAATAAAGTATCTACGTAGCCTAATGTGAGTCCATTAAGCAACATAAAAAACCGGCCACATGCGACTCGGACTCTCGCACAAAAGGGTTCCGTGTCAAAGCGGCAAAAAACTAACTATCACGGTTCATGAGATACAGCGTGGAGACAGACTGATGGGCGGACGGACAGCGAAGTTACAGTAATAGGGTTCCCGTTTTACCCTTTAGGTACGGTACCCTAAAAAGTAATAAATAAACCTAGATATTTCCCGCATCAACAGGTTAAACAGAACATGATGCACTTATCCAAAGAGTAAATAAATTTTCATCGCTCTTTTTTTTTAAATAGAACGTCCTTGCTAAGACACACGGTCACAGTCGGTCATTTACCCGCGCTTTTGGTTGTTTGATGTAATCGTCTAAATATAATGGCGCGTAAAAGCATAGACTACGATCTGTTTTGCGATTCTTGGAAATTCTTATTTTGAAATACATATAATTATGTAACATATTGGATATTAATTAAAATTAATTCGTTTTATAATAGTAGTGGTTTGTTTTGCTTAAGTATAACATTATAGATATATTTAATCCCGAACACCGAGGGTTATAGAGAAGACATCCCGAACTAAAACATTGTACCAAAAGTGTCCAAAAGACACCAGACGTATTTTTTTAGGGTTCCGTACCCAAATGGTAAACGGGAACCCTATTACTGAGTCTCCGCTGTCCGTCCGTCCGTCTGTCTTGCGCTGTATCTCATGAACCGGGATAGTTAGAAAGTTGAAATTTTTACAGATGATGTATTTCTGTTGCCTCTATAACAACAAATACTATAAAAACATAATAATAATGTAATAAATGTTTAAGGGGGCTCCCATACGGAACCCTTTGTGCGCGGGTCCGACTCGCACTTGGCCGTTTTTTACCTATACCTACTATCGGATATTTATAAGCAACACCCGGCACCCGGCTATTACAGGTTATTTAGGAAGGTGTAGGCAACCTTTGGGTATAGATGAACCCCCAACTTGTTTTTTGTCCAACGAAGGAAGTATGATATACTTAAATTCAAGGAGGCTGTTAAAAATAATATCGTGTGCCTCATACAATTCAATTAAAAATAAAAGTCTAAGTAACATTATTCCAAGCTTGAACAAATTAGGTAAACTACCTACCTATAACAAAAAAAATGAATCACAAAATGGCCGTCAGTTCAATGAACTTGTTAGCGTTTACATCACGAGAAAAGCAAATATTAATTGTCTATGACTGACGTTATTTAATTTACTTCAGCATTTTGACAGAAAATATTACAATATCAATTCATCAGTTCCTTCACCTTGTAAACTTACCTAGTGGGCATAGACCATAATTTTACGCATTAAAAAAAACTGAAGTACTTGATCTGCATTAGAAATAAATACTCCAGGAACTGAGTAAAACGTTACTTTTTTAATATAGATACATAACTTATAATGTGTTCTGTTTTCCGTCTAAGAATAATACTAATTATAGCCAGTTAAAGCCTCAGAGAACTAAACCTCAAACGTTTTTATTTTCCAGCCAGTTCTTTTTGAAAAGAGAATCCTAAAATTGGATCTATGTCGTTTTAAATCCAAGCAATTATTTAGAACTGCGTGTCAACTCTTCCATAAAGTGGCCAGTCATTAACTCACGTTACGTGAAAGGTTTTCGTTTTAAATATAGAATCCGTACTTACGAGTATAAAATTATAGCAACCTCATTAGTCAAATTCAAAGAGATTCGATGTTCCAAATGTGTCAAAGTTAATTTTCGAACGCACCCTGTTTGACAGGTACCATCTATATCTGTGTGTACTTTCCTATATTTTTAATAATTAGTTAGCTGCACTAGTTCAATCAATGCGAGGATGTGAAGCAATGTGAAATTGTTTCGAGTTATGATAACTGAAATAAATGCACTAATGCGGTAAACACGCAACAATGGTTACCTTGTATGTAACCCATTTACATAAACGTTACCAATGATATTTTATGTATAGATGCGTTGTTCGTATCTAGAAATGGCACATGAAAATGAAGGTAATTACCTTCATCGTGTTTAGTTACGTCGGCAACCAAAGTGGTGACAGGTCGCTTCAAAATTTCGCTTTACCATCATTTACAATTTAATTATTTACTCACGATAAATGCTGTGGAAAATGCCTTCATGTGTTTTGGACGTTTTTAACAGAAATGTATTTTATTTGATTTTTATGTGGCTGGCAAACGATATTGGTCACATGATGTTAGGGGAGGTTAGGGCATTATGGTACCTACATGTTTTTCTAGTCATGGTATTAATTTAATATAAACATCGGCAAATTGTACATGTGTTCTTTATTAATTACTAGCTGATCGCCGCAGCTCCGCCCGCGTGATTTCCCGGTTTTCGTGGGAACACAATACCGGGATAAAAAGTAGCCTATGTTACTCAAGGTGAATGTAGCTTTCCAATGGTGAAAGAACTTTTGAAATTGGCACAGTAGTTTTTGAGTTTATTCATAACAAACAAAAATACAAATCTTTCCTCTTTATAATAGAAGTAAGTAGTTAACAACATCCCACGTTTGACCACAGATTTAATCTTATCCGTGCAATTATTGAAAAATTCATCAACTTTAGGATATATTTTGCACACAAAAGCTCAGAAACAACGAGAAGACAAAAATAAACAAACTAAGTATGTTTGAAGGAATTTAGCATGAATAAATATAATCATTTTATATTTTTAAAGGATAAAAATGTGATCTTATGTTCTTTTATATTTAAAAATTTAAGTTTAGGTTTTGGCTAACTATTATTTTCTAGCCTTCGGCTCGCTACCCGTTACATGGAACTGTTAAAGTTACTGACGAAATGCAGATGAAATTTTCGGGGTAATGTAGAGGATTAAATGATTTTTTTATTATATTTTATTTACTGATTATTTTGTTAATATGTATTGTTAAAAATATATTTCTTCTAATATATTATTATCTTGAATAAAGATGACAATAATTATATTAGTTTTGTAATTACTTATATTTCACGTATGTCTTAAAGTAATACAATTTTAACTACTAAATATATAACTACGTGAAATTCATGTGTCCTTTTCTCCTCCACATGCCTCAAAACCAATATGTCAGTTGCGCAGAATCACAGCGCAACTAATGACAGTAGTATTGTCTCACCGTTTTTAAAAGCCACAATATACGTGCATCCCGTGTCTAAATGTAATTATAAAACCGTCATTGACTTACACACGATTATTTGATGCTGTTTTTAGGGTGCCGTTTTGGTACGGAATCCTTTGTGCGCGAGTCCGACTCACACTTGGCCGGTTCTTTTCTTTTTTAAATCAAATTTTTGCTCTATAATAGTAAAAGGTAATAATAGGACATCTTGAATCTTGACCATAGAGTAAAACGGACACACGAGAAAATATAAAAATAAGTACTAAATTCAAATTACATTCGAAGTGACAGCTCTTTAAGCGCCATTTGCATCAACTAATACGACCTTCATGATATTTACACCGTACACGTTTGTTTTTTTTTATAATTTTCTGCCACAGACTAATTAGGAAGTTCAATGTCATATCATTCTATGGCTGTGTGGGAGGGGTAGGAACGACCTGAGACAAAGCTTACTTAGTCATCGCATTGTTATCAAACAATCAGATGATTTTGAGGCGCAGTAAATTGTATCTACACATAAAATAATACTATACTATTACAGAATATGTCCCAGATCATACAAAGAAACCGGCAAGCCGTTATAGTTTTCCTTCAGAGTTCACTACATGAACTATCATCATGAATTTTTTCATATTTTCAAGCTAGCCGTTTAGTTTTTAGAGGGGGAGGGAAACCCTGATTGTACAAAAAAGGGCTTTAAACTTGAATATTTCACAAACGGCTTCCTAAATCATAAAATGGTCTTAGCAACCTCTCAATGTTTTATTGAGCAGGTTAAATGTAAAATGTTCGGATGTTCGTTTCGCAGCAACCTCTTGACCGATAATTAAAATTTCTTCACCTAAATTAATACCTGATTTCAATTAAGGTCGTGACGAAGCTCAAATATTTAATTTAAATACAAAAAAAAAAAAAAAACGCTTCGCACTGTTTACAGCAGCTATTCAATAATACCCATAGAGATATAATACCCCACAATATGAGTTGGACGCGAGAAAAAAAAACTTCCTTTTATAGGGGAAACCCCGAAAAAAAATCCGTGAGTTCACGAGTCTCGTCCGTTGATCAGAAGGTCGTGAGGTCGTTGGGGCCCTAAAGATGTTGCAATGGTCCCTTCGCACCCCAATGTAATCGATATAATGCTTGAGGAGTCCATTGCCTGTTTGCTGGCATAGATCTAGCGTTTCGACGACTCACGTCAGTGTACTCTCCGGCCACCACTTCTGAAGTTAACACACTCCTAACACAATCGTACTCATCACACGAAGTTTTGCCCCAGGTATTGGATCCCACGACCTCGGCGTCCACACATATGTCAAAAATTGCTCCACTTAATATTTAAAATAATTTAATTCAGTTAGATGCAACTGGTGTTTCTTCATAATGTCATCGAAATGGGACGTCACCTTGGAAATGCCCTCAGATTTATAAATAAAATTGAGAAATTAACTTTTGATTCACGATGCGTGTGTGGGTAGACAAAGAAATACCTTACAGTTCACCTTGTTAAAATATGACAATTACACACGACGCCATCTTGCCCCAAACGTCAAATCAACGTCAAATCTGTTCGCGAATAGCCCCGTTACCATAGAAACCTGTGTGGGTGACCCGCGCGATATGAAACGGACGTCATTACATATTGTAGGAAATTTGGCATTGACAGGAAGCGCTCTAAGCAGACGTTAAATATTTATTATACACTAGCTGTTGCCCGCAGCTCCGCCTGCGTGTTATAGCTTTCTTGATCACGAGTTACTGATTTATTATGTACATAGTTGTTGAGCGATATTGTATCTTAAGATAAAATATTATAGTATATTAGCCGTGTACAGCGCCCCTTAGTGAGCTCCACTGCGGGTGACGTAACCTACGACAAACTTATTATTTGCGGTTGGTACAGTAAACGGGTCTAGGGATCGCACCGCAAAATTAAGTTTGTTTCTTATTGTATATACTTTTCCGGGATAAAAAGTACCCAGCGTGGTGCCCAGGATATTAAAGAATAATTATACCAAGTTTCATCGTAATCGAACCGGTAGTTTTTGCGTGATGCCTGAACAAACAGACAGACAGACAAAAAGATTTTTAATCACATTCTTGGGTTCTTCGGTGCCGACACCGAACCCAAGTATTTTCTAAATTTAATTAAAATTTAATTAAATTAATCTAAATTAAATTTTCTGTACATTGAAAATATCAAAAAAATAAATGGCAGGGGGTGTTACTAGACCGATCTAGTAACACCCTCTGCCATTTATTTTTTTGATATTTTCAATGTACAGAATTTTCACTTCTACAGATTTATTATAAGTATAGATATAGATAACAAAAACTGAAATGTCACCACCCGCGCCCTTTCCCTAACAAGGCAATGCTCTGACCACTGAACTACGATGATCATAAATCAAAATATATTGTTTGTACAGCAATACATTGAAAATATCAAAAAAATAAATGGCAGGGGGTGTTACTAGACCGATCTAGTAACACCCTCTGCCATTTATTTTTTTGATATTTTCAATGTACAGAATTTTCACTTCTACAGATTTATTATAAGTATAGATATAGATAACAAAAACTGAAATGTCACCACCCGCGCCCTTTCCCTAACAAGGCAATGCTCTGACCACTGAACTACGATGATCATAAATCAAAATATATTGTTTGTACAGCAATACATTGAAAATATCAAAAAAATAAATGGCAGGGGGTGTTACTAGACCGATCTAGTAACACCCTCTGCCATTTATTTTTTTGATATTTTCAATGTACAGAATTTTCACTTCTACAGATTTATTATAAGTATAGATATAGATAACAAAAACTGAAATGTCACCACCCGCGCCCTTTCCCTAACAAGGCAATGCTCTGACCACTGAACTACGATGATCATAAATCAAAATATATTGTTTGTACCGCAAAAGCTACTTGAGTCTTAAGTCTAGTTCGCACTGCTTTAGTAATTTAGTAGAGTAGCGTGTAATTTAGTGGCTAAACTACTCGCTACTACACAGACATCGTTCGCATTACGGTTTAGTACAGTACACAAGTGAGTGGTGTTGTGACATTTTATTGAGCGGAGTTTACGAAGCTCTTTCTTAGACGACTCGTGTATTTCGTTCGTGATCGAACTCCTCCTAAACGACTGGACCAATCTTATTGAAATTTGGCACGTTCTAGTGACCATCACCGTGAGTGCATATATCTGAATTCATAAAGATCCGTCCAGCCGTTTAGGAAGTCGACCCGGATCGACAAACTCAGCTCAATTATTGCAACAGCAGAATGCATTGCATACCTAGTTTATGTTTGCGCCTGGCCACTAAGGAACTCGACTAATCAACAGGTTCGGATTTATTTAGACGGTGATCCAGTGAGCACGGACGCGTGGTGGGAGGTGCTACTCGCCCGAAAAAATAGAGTAAAATGGATTGACTCGACTAAATCATTTACTAAATTACTCGACTAAATCATTTTTAAATTTTTGTAGTTCGCACATATTTAGCTACTAAATTAATCGCTACTCTTCTAAATAACTAGCCTAATCCGAACTAGGCTTTAGGGCTATCCGACTTGGATAGATTAGGTCGGTTACTTCAGTGATCTGTGCTCCCGCCGTTAGTCCTCGTGGCTATTTTTTTATACCCTGAAATAGGCTTAGATCAAACCGACTGATAGGTAAAATTAACTTAGTATTATTAAATAAATAGCTATGCTAGTCCAAGACGGCCAATAGCCCGAGACGCCCAGGACTTTAATTGGCTGTGCCATAGCGGCTGCCACATAAGATTTTGTTGCCTTTCATCAACATTTCACCACAAGGCAACGAGTATCAATTTTATTTCAAAATTACAATATAGCTGCTACTTTTTATTAAATTCATTCGGCCATTTTGGACATAACCCATTATAAATGTGCCCGGTGACGGCAGTAGGCTTACCCCCTATTACGTGGGATAATAAATACTGGCAAATTGTGGGTGTATAATATACGTCTGCCTACCCCTTCAGAAATATAGGCCTGATATGTGTGTGTGTGTGAGGTTTTTTTTACTATTATTTACTAACCGGTTTCACTTATAAGCATATTTATTCAGTTTTTTTTATTCTAAAAAAATATTGCAGTTAAGCGAGCGCAGTCGAAAGCGCCAGCTTGCAGACAATGAACGAGATTATTCTAATTATTTTTAGATGACCTCAGGCATCCTGGAAAATGTCTAAATGTGTACTGCTGCCCTCATCTGATTCTCGGCCTTGCATTTTATGACATATTAAGGTCTTTAAGATGAGCCAAGATTATAAACCCACTGAATTTAAAACATCCTTTCGTCACGAACGTAAATACTAAAAAAAAATTAGGACATCTTTACAGTACCCGGCGATTAATATTGCACATCGACCTTTGAAAAGAGACAAT
The DNA here is from genome assembly GCA_963556515.1 of Nudaria mundana. Taxonomy (NCBI): domain Eukaryota; kingdom Metazoa; phylum Arthropoda; class Insecta; order Lepidoptera; family Erebidae; genus Nudaria; species Nudaria mundana. Next base: position 3,853,521 of record OY748314.1, read on the forward strand.
CGGTTAATTTGGGTTTCGTAGAGCGTTATCTCTGTCGCACGAAATACTAACAGTCCGGTATCTATTAGGAGCTATTAAAACAGTTACGATTTGCTTCTTTAATAATTCTTTTTATTCTTTGTATAAAATACACCAATTTTTTTATAAGTGTTGGCTTTAGGTTCGGGTAAAATAAAAAAACATGTTCACATTTCACATTATGACTGACAAAACGTCACATAGGTAGTGTGCGACAGAGATAATGCTCTACGAAACCGAAATTAGCCGATTGTCTCTTTCCAAAGGTCGATGTGCAATATTTATCGCCGGGTACTGTACTTCTTTATGATTACTGAGACTTCGCTGTCCGTCCGTCTGACGCTGTATACCTCATGAACCGTGATAGTTAGAAAGTTGAAATTATCACAGATGATGTATTTCTGTTGCCTCTATAACATCAAATACTAAAAAAGGTTCCATAATAAAACGGCAAAAATGATTTTTTTTGCCGTTTTATTACGGAACCCTTTGTACGCGAGTCCGACTCGCACTTGACCGGTTTATTTTTATATTCGCGTAAAGTTAAATACTAGAAATGGATTCATCATTCACCGAGCCTTTTGCCAACTGAGTTGGGGTCGGCTTTCCAGTCTAACTGCGATTCGGCTGAACTTCGATATTTTCCGTGAAGCGACTGCCATCTGACCTCCACAACCCATGGGCGATATCGAAGTTCTGTAGTTAGACCGCGAGGATTTTTGATTTAGGGCTCCAACTACCTCTAACGACTGTCATAGATGTTCGTATGACAACCGGGACCGACGCGACGACGTGCTCTCCGAGGCACGGAGGGATCTCAGTGTCTTAAGAAATGGTCACCCATCCTGACTAGATGTTGCTTAACCTTTGCAATGTGTTAACATTGTCGGTTACCACTAGACCACGAGCTCTCCATATACTAGAAATGGATTATAGTTTCAATATTATAGTGATGTACCACATAGCTCGCGTTCTAAAGGCGGTATGTTTTATCAACCTTGGTCTACTTGTGACTTGGTATTGCAGAGGACAACTGCTTAAACGTTGCACTGTACTTATCCTTGTTTGGTTATGCGCCATACGACTGCTGTTTCTAATGTACATAATTGTACAGTCATGCCAACTCACGCCTATATCCCCGAAGGGGTAGGCAGAGGTGTATTACACACCCACACCTTGTCAGTAATTTTGTTGGCCCCACTCTGTAATTCAAACCATAACCCCAATAGCCAGGGCAGATACATGAAAGGGTTCCGTAATAAAACGGCAAAAAAGAACCATTTGTTGTATGGCAACCCCCTATTTATTACATTGTGTTTTTGAGCGGAGCGAAGCGTAGCGTATCTTAGACGACAAGTGTAAATCGTTTGTGTGCCAACTCCTCCGAAACGGCTCGACCGATTTTGACCAAATTTGGTATGCTGGTCGACATCATACACGGGAGTGCATATCTCTGAAATCATGAAAATAGAGCATAAAAAAATTAATGAAATTTGCTCCGCTCAACATTTGCAATTAGCAGCATGCATTGCATACCTAGTTTAGTATTTGTTGTTATAGAGGCAACAGAAATACGTCATCTGTGAAAATTTCAACTTTCTAACTATCACGGTTCATGAGGTACAGCACAATACAGACGGACAGACTGCGGAGTTTTAGTTATAGGGTTCCCGTTTTACCCTTTGGGTACGGAACCCTAGAATGTCTGCAGTCCGAGTACATTAAATACGTTAGCATAGGTATTTTGTATTTAGTACCTGCATGCCGTAGTCAGTTGAAAGTACAGCGTGATAACTACCTTAAAAGATTCCGGGTTCGATCCCCAAGCGGAGTCCAATATTTTGCGATCTACGGCGCACGATGACAGTGAGATGGAATCTTGTCACAATAACCTCATAGTTACGTCATCAATCACTAAAAAAGTACTGTTAAAAAAAATTGCGTCAAATGACGTCACGAAGCGGTTATTATAACAAGGTTCCATCCCACTGTCATCGTGCGCGGCTTATACCGCGCCATCTAGTGTCAAACTAAGCAGCACTTATGCTAGGTACCTACCTACTTAAACCCAAAAACTCCTATACAATTCACAGATCACTCAAATGTTTTTTTCACTCTAAAGTATTGATAATTTTCCTCGGAGCAAATTATATTCTCCTATTATCAAGCCTAATCTGTTCATACCATTTGCAAGGAATAGACAAAATGAATTAAAAAAGAAATAATCCGCGCCAATTTTTACGTCACAAACTTTTTTTTATTACGTTATGTTATTGACCGCACAGAGGTCAAGGTTATCCGTGCGTTCGAGAAAAAGACTTTTTTAATAACACCAACATTTTGATATATTGTATCTGGATGGATAGATGGCAGTATTTTTAATCCCACGTAATAGAGGGCATGCCTATTGCCGTCACCGAATGAATATATAAAAAAAGCAGCAATATTGTAATTAAAAAAATATGAAACCCGTTACCTTGCGATGAAATGTTGAAGAAAGGCAACAAAATCTTACATGCCAGCCGCTATGGCACAGCCAATTTAAGTCCTGGGCGTCTCGGACTATTTATATTTGCTATAATAGGGTACTTTAATCCCGGTACTGTGTTCCTATAGAAATAGGGAAGATGCCTACGACAAAAATAAATAATTTACATGTATTTTTGTTAAATAGCAAAATTCCAAAATAGATTCGAATATTCGAATTTATTGTCGTATTTAAATAGTCACTGAATTGACAGTAGTAAATAAAAGTGACGTCATAGGCTTATATATCATACAGTTTCTACTAGCCGTTATGTATGTACTGTTTTAACATTTAATAAATAAAAATAACGTGATTTGACTTTACCCGCTCGCAATAGGGTAACCCGGGCAATGGACGTGGGATCGGCCGCGGCCTTGGGCAGCGGAATTTAAAAAAAAAACCAAGCGGGCTAAATCGCTATCGTCAACATGTTTTATATATAGTAGCGTTTTGATTTAACTGTTGTGGTTTGAATATAAATTAGGAAGTTAAAAAAAAATCACCTGGTTTCCCCCAGAGCGAAGACGATATCTATTCTGGTGGGGTCAATGACATTACTGTCAAATCTGTCCACCTCCTCTAGGAAAAAGACCTGATGTAATATAGGTATGTGGAGTTCGATTTTGGCTGAGCGCGTGGCTGGTGGCTTTTTAGGTTACCTCTGGCGCTCCGCAAAAATCGGGTTCCCAGACACTCATATACCGAACAACGTTTCTTGTCCTGCACCTGGAGCTAGTTAGGAATAACTAGTTCTTCTGTGCGGGACTATCAACTAATCAAGCATTAACTTGACACTGACGAAATCATCGATGAACATCGATGGAGCCACGTTTTTAAAGAAAGAAGAAGTAGGTATGTTGTATAATTTGATATCATGCTCATAATATGGCGCATAACTGCACAATGGCGGATGGCGTAAGATTGAAATAAATAAAATCATTGTTTCATTAAAACAGGGCGTCTTTGTTTAATATTGTTGCACCATAAATATTCAATATGTTAGGTACTCACATCACGTGTCATGGGGCTTGTGGTCTAGTGGTAACCGACAATGTTAACACATTGCAAAGGTTAATCAACATCGAGTCAGGCCGGTCTTAGGATGGGTGACTATTTCTGAAGACATTGCCTCGGAGAGCACGTTAGCCGTCGGTCCCGGTTGTCATACAAACATCTATGGTAGTCGTTAGGGGTAGTTAGAGCCCTAAATCAAAAATCCCACCGGTCTAACTACAGAACTTCAATATCGCCCCACCCAAAACCTACAATTGAGTCCCAAGCAGTCACCTGCTATGTATTCCCCACATTATCACAGTGCTTAGTATTAGATATCTCGAAGTGCTCGCATTTAGCCCATTAGACATCACCCCTAAAAATGTGAATGGATCGTGCGTGGCTGTTCACCTCTGATTACCTCTTTAGGGATTTAGGCATGATTGTATGTATTTTTATAATTTATACAGTATTTCATTAATATCTAAAACACGGTGTTTGTTCTTAAAATCACTTTTAGAGCATATTTAACGTATTCACATTAGTGTCCATAATTGTGAAATAATGATAAAAAAAAAATTATTATGATATGAAAATATAGTATATTAGGATAGTTTTACAAAAATTATGATATGAAAATTCTTTGTAAAACTACGTGTATAAAGGTCAAGTATAAATGGCCATCTGCATTTGGATGTACGCCATGGCGAGGTAATGGCCTTTAATGTCATCCCAATAACATTCAGAACAAAAGCAGTTTGAAATATTATTTTTTGCGAACTTTTTAATCTAAGTATTTTTGGCGCTCTTTCGAGTTGTAATCTGTGCAACAATGACGCAAAAACAACAAACGACGATTTTATTGTCTATTGTACAGGTCAAGTTCATTTTCTTATGTTGGTAGCGAAATGCATTCTAAATTTAAATTTGTTTACGAAGTTTGTTTTTAAACCTTTACGTCTCCTTTCATAGATAGAATAGGTAGAGAGAATTAAATAGTTTGGTCAAATAATAGGATAAATGACGGCACAAAAATGACGGTCACGTCAAATAACTTTCTTTTTAGTAACCGTTACAACAACGAAAGGCCTAATTTGTATGAATACTAAACTACGATGTGACTTATTTATGGTATTGTCAAATCAGTAACTATTAGTGATGTGATCATAAATTGATGATTAAAAAACAATACAAGCACCATTTTTAGTGTTCCTTAGTAAAAGTCTCGGAACCCTTACAGTTTCGTAATGTCCTCTGCTTTCCTCTTAAACGTTTAGTGCTAGAAACATGAAACTTTGCATAAATATGTATATTTACTACGCCGACAAAGTCCTAAAATGAAAAAATTTTACCTCCCCTACTTGTAAAGTGAGTGTGATATTTTTTTCTCGCATCTACACCATCGTGTGGGGTATTAAAAACATTGAGAGGTTGCTAAGATGATTTTTTGATTCTAGTATCCGTTTGCGAGATATTTAGCTTTGAAGAGAACGTTTATGCGGAAACTAGGCGTCCTTTAAAATCTAAACGGCTGGCTTGAAGAAACTGAAAAAAAATCATGATGGCACTCCATGTTATGAACTTTGAAGGAAAACTATAAAGGATGGTTTAACTCTGTTAGTTCAGGAGTTATAGAGGATTTTGTGGGTTGCTACGGAACTCTATCTTATGCATGGCTTGACTAAGCTGGTTTTATTTTCTGTGCATATTCATAGCGGCTACCACGATATTTGGCGTACGTAAGATACTTACCTCACATGCGAGTGCTGCACATGCTGTGATGACAATGAGTGTCATATAGGCGATATAAACAAGTAAAAATATGGCAAAAATTTGCCATGTATTTTAGTTTTCGAAAGTTTTTTCATAAAATCTAAAAAATGTCACATGACATGAAGTTCAACATAATTTTAGAGGTCTTTGACCATGCTGAGTTGATTGCAGCTGGTCTTGAGTCTCTATTACCGTTCTCGATTTGACCTCGTTTTGACCTTGACCTTGAGATCAGAGGTCAAAGGTCAAGTTCATTTTAGAGGTCTTTGACCATGCTGAGTTAATTGCAACTGGTCTTGAGTCTAACTATTACCGTTCTTGATTTGACCTTGACCTTGAGATCAGAGGTCCAAGGTCAAGTTCAATTTAGAGGTCTTTGACCATGCCGAGTTGATTGCAGCTGGTCTTGAGTCTCTAACTATTATTGTTCACGATTGGACCTCGTTTTGACCTTGATCGATAAATTAAGTTATGACCAACATATAGATTATATCATCAGCAAAGCTTCAAAAGCTCTAGGCTTCATACAGCGAACTACAGCGTGTTTCAGTACAATAAAGCCTGTGAAGGTCTTGTATTGCTCTTTTGTACGTAGTCAATTGGAATACGGGTCACAGGTCTGGAACCCTCAATACGAGGTCTATAAGTCACGTATTGAGGGTATCCAGAAGAAGTTTCTTCGGTATTTGGACTACAGGACACGAGAACATTCGAACGATTATAATCAGCGTTGCCAACGCTATCACTTCCTCCCTCTGGAACAAAGGCGACACGTAAGTGACATCTGTTTTCTTACTAACGTCGCTAATGGAACAATAGACTGTCCCGAGGCTCTGTCCAAAATTGGATTGCGGACAAACCAGCTTGGTCTTAGACTACGACCTTTGCTAAATACACCATTCGCAAACACTAATTACAGGCGTAATTCCTTTTTACTGCGGAGTGCACGCAGCTACAATGAACTACCTTCCGACTTGCAATTTGATCTGTTTTGCACTAAGGCAAGCACAGTGAGACGGCTCTTAGCGGAACCATTTTTCACGGATACGATGTGAGATGCGGTAGTACAGTTTTTTTTTTTTTTTTTGTCTTGTTTTACTTTTTCTTTTTCTGTTATTCTTTCTATGGGGGTGTGGGATGCGGTGCTCGGATTGTTTTTTTTTTTTTTATATTGTATTTAGTATTTAGTGATTTGTTTTTATATTGTATTTAGTAAGGTTATAACATGTTATTTCCTACCTATGGAGGCTTGTTGTAAGCAATATTTGTATATATTTTTCATCACAACAAAATTGTTATTAGTCTGTAAGCCTTCTTCAAAAGTAAATAAATAAATAAATAAATAAATCTTGAGATCAGAGGTCAAAGGTCAAGTTCATTTTAAAGGTCTTTGACCATCCTGAGTCGATTGGCGTTTACACTGAGTCTCTAGCTCTTACCGTTCTCGGGTTGAAAGTTGTTCACGGACGGACATAACTGTTGTATAAGAGATTTTCGTTTCGAAAACTCTAAAAGACTAATTAAATACAAAAAAACCGGCTGAATGCGAGACAGACTAACGCACAAAGGGTTCTGTATCAAAACGGCAAAAAAAAAAAAAGTTTGTTGTATAGGAGCCCCCTTAAATATATATATTTGTGAAAATTTCAATTTTATAACTATCACGGTTCATGAGAAGCCTAGTGACAGACGGATGGACAGTGTAGTCTCAGTAATAGGGTTCCCGTTTCACCATTTGGGTATGGCTACCTCCGAAGATACTGACTAGACTTGCGGTTTTCAGACATAGATTAAACTCAACACAAGTCTTCTTCTTTTTTTAAAAACGTGGCTCCATCGATATTTATCGATGATTTCGCCAATGTCAAGGTAATGCTTGATTAGTTAATAGTCCCGCACAGAAGAACTAGTTATTCCTAACTAGCTCCAGATGCAGGACAAGAAACGTTGTTCGGTATGTGAGTGTCTGGGAACCGATCTTTACGGAGAGGTCTTTGCGCTAGAGGTAACCTAAAAAGCTACACGCGCTCAGCAAACATCGAACTACAACTCAAGTCACATTTCGTCAAAACATATGACGGAAAAAAGTTAATGTCATGGCAAAACAAACGTTGGCCGGGTCAGATATGTATTGATATAATATTGAGTCACTCGTTTATCTATTAACTGTTTACATATATTATCACTCTTATATGACAGTTATACCTAAATGAACAGTATTATGATAGGCGCCCTTTTTTTTTTTTTTATTCCGTGAATCCGCTGCCGCTCACATGTCCATTGCTGCGGGCGTCTCTGGTGACACTGGAAGGCATTTCCAGTGGCGCCCGGATTATGATACTCTTATCTATCTAAAATAATCTAAATGTATACACAGTGAAGTACCAAAGTTTTCAAAAAAAAATTTTGCGACTCAGTTTCGATAACAGAACCGTCTGGAAGTCTTACTTTGAAAAACAAACACTTTTTTTATAAAATTCTTTAAAGAATCAAAGAATCAATTTCGTTTATTCAGTTTAGGCACATAAAGAGCACATATGAATGTAATGAATTTTACAATTTATTGACAAGTAATATTATAAAAATACTAAATTAAGTACCTACATAACCATTTTAAAATGATTTTTTAAATTAATGTAGTTTCTTGTTTTTAATTCCGCGGCACGAGGCCGCTGCAGCCTACGTCTATTGTTGAGCGCCTCTGAATTTTTTTAGGCAGTGAGCTATCACGAGTCCTTATTTGATGTCTAGAGACTACATAATTTTTTTTTATAAAAAAATCTTTAAATTTATTTTTATCATTTATTACTTTCACGGTGTATACAATATGTTACCGTAAGATCTCGTTAGGTAAGTTACAACGCGTTGTGACTAAAGTCCTTTGAAACGACGCGTTGTAACAAGTAAGAAAGCGTAGGAAAGGCATTAGTTAGAACTATTCCTAAATTTTGATATCAGTTACAACTATTATTGCCGCATTAGCCTAAAAATAAAAACAAAAAAATAACAACGTGATGTTTTCGCCTTTTTGGTACGGAACTCTTGCACTCTCTTAATTTTGTACGCTGTAACAACTATTCGCGACATCTTTATTAGAATATAAGATAAGTTTTCGAGATATGTCTATATATTATCAGCCAATTCGGTCTTTTTAGCTGTCATTGACCTTGTAATAATTTTTTAATGCGTATTATCTGTGACAGGTCAAGTTCATTCGTGATGTTGGTATTACAAGTTATTGTACCTATTTTGAATTTGACATCTGTCACAATTTAGAAAAGAAACTAGAGCTCCCAACTAGTCCCAGGACTTGTGTTTCTGGCGAGCGCATGGTTGGTAGAGGTTACCTCTGGCGCTCGATAAAAACCGAGGTCCAGATGTTGAAAAACGTTCCCTTGTTCCACACCTTGTAACTAGTTGACATTGGTAAAATGATCGATGAACGATGGAGCCACGCACCTTTTAAATATGAAGAAGAAGGATTAGTCCCAACCACATCATCAGTTTCGTCCTTCAGCCGCGAGAATTACATTGACAGATTCCGGAATCTGCACTCAGACGCGATAATCTCAACTCCTAATTTGGTAGCTACCTCAGATCAACCATCTATAGCTAGATGGCGAGTTTCACCCGTTTTTTTCTTCGTGGCGACTACTTAGCAGCTCTGATATAGGTTGCGCAGCATATGCGTTCCACTAGCTGCGCCACATTACATTGAAACACGTGAAAAACAAGATCTCAGAACAATAACTACAAAAAATATAATTTTTTGCCACACAAAAACTTAATCTGAGATGCTGTAGTGACGACATTCTGACGAGCAGAATGCTTGTTAATGGTTCAGACCGGTAATCAGCGCTCTATATATACGTAGTTTAGAGATAGTTACCTTGAGGTACTTACTTACCTAGTAGATTATAGGCAGTTATAGCCATGCACCTATCTCGCTCTACAGCCTGATACTGTAATGCGGTGATTGCGATTCAACTGTTCCCAAAATGGCGACAGGCCTTACAGCTGTTTGACTCACGGCTGCCGCTATATTAGGTCATAATCCAATAATATCTGTTCAACCGGTATTATACCTACATGTACTGTTTGTTGATTTTATTTAATTCTATATATGTGTACCTCTGTCAATGATGCACTATATTGGTATGTTTCAAGCGTTTTGGGGTTACAAAAAGCGTAACCGGGGCGCTAGACGGCAAATTAAAGTAATAAATACCTAGAATCAACACCTTGACAGTGACGTTTTGTTGATAATTGTGTACCAAATTATAATCTTATCTGTACAATAATGTTGCTTTTGTATGTTCACACTGAGATTATGATTATCGTATTGAATGAACGATAAATAGTTCAAATCGTTGTAAAGTCTAGCTGTATTTGGTTACATAATATCAATCAAATGTTGCTAAAGTCGAGCTCTGCCTGTTCTGAATGTAACTTTTTGACAATATTTTCACAACTAACAACTCAATTCGAGTGTATGTTTCTTTTTAATGTTTCTTACCACATATCTTTGGCCTGGGTGAAACGATATTGATTTTTTTTAATTGTAATCTAGGTACTACTTTCCAAGTATTCCGACAATTATTTGTTCTCATTTCGGTAAATTGAAGTCGGTTGTTGCGTTTATTATGTTTTAATTAATTAGCAATTTTAGGGTTTGACCTCAGACTAGCTCAGACGCTGAATCGAAAGACCGTTTCAAACCACATTCATTGAGAATTTTACATAAATAACACTCACTAGGGAAATAGCATCCGTGTGTAAACAGGCACTATTTTCTTTGAACGGGTTTGAGGTATTAAGATAAATTATCTGTGTATGTACTAGTAGACGCTTAATTTATGTTTTTTTATAAATTACGTTCGTCTTGAATTACGTTCAGTTACCTTCATACTATAATAACTATTGTACTTTAATCTACATAAAGTATTCTAAAATACATGATACCAGAGAAAATAATTACGTACGTTGCAAGACACAAGACCCGTTCCAAATAATGTTTTCTAAACGAAAATTCAGGGAAAAATAAGATTAAAGTGATTCATTCGTTGTTTTGTGTGTGCCGATTTGGCAGTATGCTCGCTTCTTCAGTTGAGAACGCGCGCGTTTCTGAACGTAAATTATCGTAAACAAAGAACATTGTTTAGCACTGATTCGTATAAGAGCGGGATTAGTATTTTTTTTTTCAAGTTTTTAATAAACATAGACAAATAGAGGTTTAGTTTTATTAATGTTGTGAAACCGTTTAAAAATCAAGTGTATTTATGTCTAATTAACAAAAATGGCATACGTATCGTGATATCGTGACAAAATTAAAGGAGTTCTGTAGTGTTTTTTTTTCTAAAGTGTGGATATTTTTAACATTTGACATCACGTTTTTTAATCATCAGATAAAAATACTTTGATTTTGTCATCAAAATAGTCAATTTTGTAGTCCAGGAGCCTTTTTTGTGAGTTTGTTTATGAACATAATAATATTTCTATTCAGACTTCTGTGTTTGTTATAGTTTACTAGCTGATGTCTGCGACTCCGCCTGCATATAAATATTATTATTATCAAGCCTATTATTATATCCTCCAAGGGGTAGGCAGAAATGCAATACACTTTACAATCATTAAGGGTTAAATAATTGTCAGAAAAAGCAGACCTATTGTGGCAATTATTTAACCCTTAATGATTCCTGTATATTAAATATGTAAATAATTATTGTTTGCTGTAAACTGTTTAGGGTATGGTGAGATTGACATGCCCGTTGTGGACAAATGCTTCGACAAAATAAAAGAAAAATGAAACCTATACCAGCCTATATCCTACGTCATATAGTTCTCTAATTCCCAGTTTTCCAATTCACATTACCGAAAAAAAAGGAGCTTAAAGCAGTCAGGGATAATATAGTCAGGGACATACTAGTGGAAAAAAGTCTGAATCGGTCCAGTAGTTCCAGAGATTAGAGCACATACATTTTACAAACAATCCTGCCAGGAGTATGTACGAGTATGATGTACGAGTATGTCGTACATACTCCTGGCAGGTTGAAATTCCCACCAAAATAATCTGTCATTTTAGTAATTCTAAAACGACACATAGTTAGCTAATTATTTTTTTAATACTAAAAAATGTACTCTTAAAAAGTTTCAACTTGTCTCAAGCACATTTAATTTTTATATGTATGAAGTTTTGTAAGCAGCTGGCAAGGGTTAACGCCCTCACAAATAGCCTGACTTATTTTTTTTTCGAAACCTATTCTAATTTTTTTTAATGTAATGTGAACGTTATGTAAACTGTTTTTTTAATTAAAGTAACTTCAAAAAGTGGCAGATTGCACAACTTTTGGAAAAAAAATGCTTGGTCGTATAGGGGTTGTGAAATAATATATATCCAGCCCATCCTGCCTATGTAGGCAGAGGCGCATTACACATCCACAATTTACCTGTATTTTAAGTCCCACGTAATAGGGGGCAAGCCTATTGCCGTCACCGGGCACACATAATTGGTTATGTCCAAAATGGCCGAATGAATTTAATAAAAAGTAGCAGCTATATCGTAATTCTGAAAAAAATATATAAACTTGTTGCCTTGCGATGAAATGTTGATAAAAGGCAACAAAATCTTACGTGCTGCTATGGCACAGCCAATTACAGTCATGGGCGTCTCGGACTAAACACCTGTCTTAAAATGTCAACCAGCTCTGGGTCTAATACTGAGACCTTTGAAATGCTTGAAACTCGTCTGTTGATCGGGAAGTGCACCAACTTGGTAATGAGGTTATAGGCCCCCTTGGGCCCCTTCAACATATAGGTGTCATAAATCAGTTTACCATTTCCACCGAGTTCAATTACTTCCAAATTACTATAGATATAAAAATATCTGTCTTAGGCCGATACCTCACCGAGACGCCATGGCGACGTCGCCAGTCGGTCGCCAACTAGTTCTCATTGAGATATATGACGGCTAACTCACTTGGCGACCGACTGGCAACGTCGCCAGTCGGTCGCCAAGTGTCATATATCTCAATGAGAACTAGTTGGCGACGTCGCTGGCCACGTCGCCATGGCGTCTCGGTGAGGTATCGGCCTAATGCACGGATATCAGCATTTTATACTAAACATTTACATTTTAAACTACCTAAGCTATTAATTTGTGTTAAGTACTTACGTAATTAACATTAATAATTCTTAGCCGTCATATATCTCAATGAGAACTAGTTGGCGACCGACTGGCGACGTCGCCATGGCGTCTCGGTGAGGTATCGGCCTTATAGCAACTTTCAAACTAATTTGTTTATGTCTAAAGTCTAGTTTTCAGTACAAAATAGCGTGCTATTAAAGTTAATTAAATTCTAGTGAAGTAAATATACCTATCCACATTGTTTTCGTCCATTTTATAGTATATTTTGTTCGTACTTAATAACTTAAATTATAATTGTAAAAACATTTGGACGATTTTAATGTCGAATATACCTCGGAAATTGTGTTCTGTTTTCAAAATAATACATCACAAAATTATTATTTTTTTATTAATTCGAAAACAGAATACATTTGATTCATTTATTACCAACAATATCAAAGAAATAATCATAGACAACAAGCAATATTCATTTTAAAACTTTTTGCTAGCTTTGTTTGAAAATCGAACAAGCAGACTATTGAATTTCGAGACAAGTAATGAACATTTTTAATTTTTCGCTTATGTAGTATAAACAAAATCTAAACCAGTCCACACACTGACAGACTCAGAACGTTCCGAAGTCCTTTTTTGTTCGAATTAAAACTTTGTCGACTAACGTCCGTAGCCAACTTCAACCTTATCGAGACCGTCTTAAAGATTTAAGATGAAATCAAACTCATCTGCAACTGGTGCACCTGCCGATCAAAATACAAAGCTCTGGCATACGGCATACGAAATAGTTCTTATTTAGCGTCAATAGGCTTGCCCTCTATTAAGCGGAACCAATGAATGTGACAGTGAACTGCCTAGTTTGCGGCGCCATGATACATTTTAAAGAGGCAAAAATAATCCCAGTAATAAAGATATCAATAAAACAAAACCATTTTGTGATCTATAAAACAGTAAAGTGGCGCCACCTATTAAAATTTTCTTAGAACTATTAATTGTCTTGAACAGAGAAACTATTGTTTCATCTGTGTGGCTTTTATAAGTATTTTCTATCTATCGTCATAAAACTGTTTTCAATAACGTCGTAGGTATCTTATACATCTGTCTCCACATTATCCAGCATTTTGAATCCAAAGTCCAAATATTTAAATATAGCCTTTTACAAAAATTTTACTTTTAAATTTATCTTTATTCTGGATCTATCAATATGAAAAATGAGCTACAGACGCAATTTACTATCAGTTTTGAATTTGGATGCAAACAAATTCAATTTTCGTCTACTATCATGTGTGTTCTTTATTTGAATTTTAAATTATCCAATTGAATTGTAAAAGTTTTCACAATGTCAAATGTACTTCAGGCTTAGGTGCCCGCGTCATGCATTCTAATACATACATAGTCTAACACCGCGAGTTTTTTTCCAAATTAGGAATATTTAAAAGTACCGTATTGTTTAAATTTTGTAATTTAAATTAAAGGAGAATAATACATAAGTTTTATTTAAACTTCATAAACAAACTCACAAAATAGTTATCCGATTATAATTGGTTATTTTGAAATTCAATCGTTTTACCAAAGGACTGTATCTTAAGTTTTTTCTTCAAAACTAATAAGGACTGCTGTACCAAAGTGCATTCGTGTTTCAGTAAATACAGGACAAGTGAAGTGATCTGGCAAAAAGCCTAAATAAACTAAAAACTGTAATAAAAAACGAAGTGAAAATGTATCTAAACACGAACATGTATCCATGGAAAAGCGCGCGAAAGTGATATTTAATCAAAATGTCGGACAAAAGACGGAAGAAGACAACAAGTTTCATCAAAATCCCAAGGACTATTTAACATATAAATATAAAACTATCAAAATTTGATCTCAAAAGTGCTCAATTTTAGTTAAGCAAGATGATTTCTTTGAAAAAGCTGTACGGTGATGAGCTCCTGCGCCTTGCGTTAGTATTAAGCTTGTTAAAAGCGGATCCTAACGATTACTTGGAGAGAGAGACTCCGCAAATGATAACTGGTCTCCACATATCCAACGGATCTGATTGGTCAATAGACCAAGAAGCCAGGACATTTATTAGACCAAGATTTGTCCATCCAAAGTCTTTAGATAACATTCTTATTAATTATGAACGCGAATTGTTCGAGGAGTTAAATTCCCTCGGACGATATGGTAATTCGTATTTAGAATATAATGACCGGATATGGCGTAATAGACCAGTACTTCATACATATTTAGTAAACAATGTTGCCACTGATACAGTCGCGCCAGTGCTGGCGACCGCGACGGTCGCTGACAGCGCTGAAGACTCTGTGTCAGCTGACGATAATGTAGCTCAGGAGGTCAAAGTTGAAGAAGATGAAGATAGCAATGAAGAAGTTCAACCTGATGCTGTTGTTACACTATCACCAGATTTTCTTAACAATCACACTGAATCTGATATATTTGCTGAAATTGCGTCCAGGTCGTTTGATGTCAACGAGTTATTAGTACAACCTACAGAAATGCTAATAAAATCTGAGGACAGGGACACGGATTTTGAAGTTCGCGTCAAAAAAGAGCAAGACAGCGAGGATTTATACAGCGACAATGCTATCGATTTCGTGCCTTATTTCAATACAAAATCTGAATTGGACCTTGGGGATAGCCATTCAGTGTTTCAACAGAACTTAGCTGATTTAGAAGAATATGGAGATGAGGCTAAAGCATTGAAGAATGATCTAGAATATTTAGATGTTAAACAACAGCAGGAGAATTTAGAACAATATTTGATGGAAAACACACCATTGTATGCGGAAGTTTATGAACTTGCACCGATTTTTGAAGAGGAGTTAGCGTTAAATGTGAAGCGTGAAAGAGCTAGTACTAGTTTCACAGCTAGCTCTAGTGGTGTTAGTGATATGGAACTATCTAGTGATGCGACAGATATCAAACAGGAGCCTGACGAGGATCACCACACAGGCGACGAGTTGACTCAAGCGGTGAGTTTAAAACATAAGTTTAATCTTTACATTCTCATAAAACGTCTTCCACTGTCAATTCGCTTATAACTTTTAAACTACTGATCGGATTTTAATGCAGTTTTTAGCAATAGATAGACTGGTTTAAGAGAAAGGTTTATATGTAAACTAGCGGACACCCGCGGCTTCGCCTGCTTGACAAATTATACACTAAAACCTTCCTCGAACACCATTCTATCGAGTCTGCTTTGCGATTGTAATTTTTTTTTTACACTTGGTAACGCGTTTGATTTTTCGCGGTAATTTTGTCTATGCTCAGGCGCCATTGCGCGTGAATTAAGGGACCCACACAACAGTCCAACTGCAGTCTCAGGTCGATAAGGTTGAAATTGAATACGAATGTTAGTCGATAAGGTTCAATATCAAATAAAAAATCGCCTGAACGATCTGAGCGTGCTGGCGACCTGTCAGAGTTTAGGCTGTTTTAAATACACTTAAATGGATGCTGAGATCCATTAGAGGTCCCATCAACATCTCAGATGCCTAAGTTAACCTCATGTGCAATTGGTGCGTCTGCATTTACTGGCGAAAATTTACCGTATAATACGCCTCTGAGAGGAAAGGTTCTATTTTTAACTGCCTTTAAAAAAAGGAGGTTCTCAATTCGAGTGTATTTTTTAACTTTCTTATATTAATTATCTTCATATCTTTCGACACGGAGAATCGATTTTCAAAAAAAATGTTGAAAATTTATAATTGGTCCCAATTTGGTCCCATTCAGTTTGATGAAGTCAGGTTTGTGTCAATGTTTAACAATTTATCTGTCTGTCTGTTTGTCCGTCCGTCGCGTTTTTCAATTTACATACATTTGCATGAAATATTAAAATATTAGTTTTTTTATTTTTAATATTTTATATCGTTTTTTTTTATTTGAGGCGATACAAAGTTCGTCGGGATAACTAGTTTTTATTATTATAGCGGTCTCGCTCGCCGATGGATCACTGCCTTTATAATATAACATGTGTACCACACGTGCTCTAATGTATACACACCTCTTGTTTATGTATAAAATTTAACAACACATATTAATTCAACAATATATTATTCAATTGCTTTGTATGTAGATTTTTCTTTAACATAATGTATTATTTTTTAATTCTACGAACGCGAATAATTAACTAAAATGGTGGACATTTGTCAATACAATTCTCCGCTACATTAAACTGTAGACTGATTTGAAATATCAATCAAAGAATCAAAGAATCAATTTCATTTGTTCAGTTTAGGCACATAAAGAGCACATATGAATGTCAAAGTTTTACAATTTTGTCAATTAATATTATAAAAATACTAAATTAAGTATGTACATAAATAACCATTAGAAAATGATTCTTTCGCTGGTTCGGTAAGTTGGTTCTCCTGAGAAGAGACCAGCAAGAAACTCAGGTAGATTATCCATTTTCTTTTTTAATATTGTTTTGTTTACATTGTTACAATTAGTTTCTATTGTATTATACGAGTGGCCAACAACAGAAGATTAGGGTGACCATGCATTTTTATCATTAAGATATTTGTCTACATTATAGTAGCCTTTCATCATCAAACATTTTTTAACTACTATTTTAAACTTATTAAGAGGCATGTCAACCAAATCCTGAGGAATTTTATTATAAATTTTTATACTAAAATTCCTCAGGATTTGGTTGACATACAGTCTTGAGAATGCCACACTGTCTTAAAGAGGCCAGACTGTCTCAAAGAGAACAGCTTTTCAACATCTTACCCCATTGTTTTATCATGGACTTTCGCCAGGTAACGCCTGATTCCATTCAATAAAAAAAAATTAATTAATATAGTTTAAAATTACGTAGATAGTATTAAACCTATACCCGTATAATATCTAATATATAAAATTCTCGTGTCGCGGTGTATGTAGTTAAACTCCTCCGGAACAGCTTGACCGATTCTCATGAAATTTTGTGTGCATATTGGGTAGGTCTGAGAATCGGACAACATCTATTTTCATCCCCCTAAATGTTAAGGGTACCACCTCTAAAGCAAAACAACGTTTGCCGGGTCAGCTAGTAATCTATAAAAAAGAAATTTGCCCGCCAAAATATTCGTAACGATAATGGTATCGTCTAATAACGCATCAAAACTCTTCATATAAAGAGGTCAATGAACTGCAAATGTCCGTAAGTACGTGAATATTTCTACATTTAAAACTAGGTACATACGCATTTGAAGTTAACTTCTTAGTTTTGTTTTTTCACTGCACTACGTAGGCATTGTGCACGTGTTCATACAGCCTGAGTCACGAAAGCAGGTGGAATATAGTGGAAAAAAATAACTTGATAGCTCAAATATCGAAGTTAGAATATTGTTTGTGGTGATTAACTGATTACACAATAAATTACTCTTCTAACATCAGTCATTAGGTTGGGTTGACGAGTTAAAATTTGTGATCCTAATATTTATTTTTTAATTCCGCGAGACCGCGGCCTCTCCCATGCCCATTGCGGGCGTCTCTGGTGACACTGAAGGCATTTCCAGTGGCGCCCGGCGAACTTTGACCACCGGTGTGGCCTTTTCGGCGGATTCCTAGCCTGGCTTTACGCTTGTTGGCTTTGTTTATAGAGCTTGAGCGACATAATTTTACTTTTTTAAGGTGGTAAAAGGGAACCCTATTACTAAGACTCCGTTGTCCATCCGTCCGTCTGTCACCTGTATATATCTCATGAACCGTGATAGTTAGAAAGTTGAAATTTTCACAGATGATGTGTTTATGTTGCCGCTATAACAAAAAATACTGAAAAAAAAGAGATTATAATAAGTATTAAAGGGACTCCCATACAACGAAAGAGATTATTTGCCGTTTTAGTACGCAACTAGTTTATTTGTGCGCGAGTCTGACTCCTACTACGTAGTAACTATTTATTAATCTGTGCTCCTACTTAGCCAGTTTAAAAAAAAAACAAATCTAGGCTCAATGTCGTTTGTCAATATACTTTTCTTTTAAATTTAAAAAACTTTAACTAGGTGCGACCGCGACCTGTTTTAAGATATAAAGAGTGGGTTCACATCAACAGCACATTCTACGTTAGCCATAAAGGTACTCAATAAAAAAAAACAAAAAAGGTTCCAACTTCAAATTATTACAACCTATAATAAAAAAATAAAACAAACAAAAAGGAAAAAATAGTTCGCTGTAAACAGCAAGGTCACGCTAGCGACATTTAGGTCAGAACAGAATCAAATGTTAGTACTTCTAATTCTCTGACATCGTATAAAACGATTCAAGTTCCTCCATGACACACATTCTAGATCTCTGAGGTCATCAGAAAATTTAATATTGGAAATGCCGGTGCATTCCACAAGTTTCTCTGACAAGTGCTTCACTATTCAAGCAATTCGTCTATGGAATGCCCTGCCGCTATATATAAGACGCGCTCAAACACCAGTATCTTTTAAAAATATGGTAAAACTAGTGGTCGCCCGCGACTTCGTCCGCGTGGTAATTTGTATTTTTTCCCGTTCCCGTCGCGTCGCGCCGCGTCATATTTTGAACAATTCACACAATATCTTTATAAATTGTAGCCTATGTGTTATTCTGATGTATAAGCTATATTATTGTAAAGTTTCATTAAAATCCATTCAGTAGTTTTTACGTGAAAGAGTAACAAACATCCATCCATCCATACATACATACATACATACATACTTACATACTCACAAACTTTCGCGTTTAAAATATTAGTAGGATTTACTATCTCACTTCCGTTAACTAGAAACTCGCTAACGCTATCTATATCTATTCTATCTATCTATATATTAAAGTATTCTTTCATATTTAAAATCAGGCATTTTCCTCACTAATATTTTATCTTCTTATCTATCTCTTGAACTTCACAACGATCTAATCTCTTTGTAAACCTTTTATTTTTATGTATAATATTTATATTACATTGTGCACAATCCCTATCAATTTCAACAATTTTCTTTCCATCCTAAGGTTGTCCGGAAGAAATTGCACTTTAGCAATAAGGCCATTGTACATTCTTTTTAAAAATATGTGTAAATATTTGTTTCTCTTTTATTTTTTGTGTACAATAAAGAGTATTTTATTTGATGTATCTCTACCAGCTGTTGCCTATTTACACAAGGAGGTAGACACAGGTGTGTTACACATCCACATTTTGGTAACAGTTGGTCCGACGTAATATGGCAAGCCTATTGCCGTACACATTCACACAAATAAATAAACACAGGTCAAACACTAACACAAAAACCGACTTAAAATAATTGTCGTAATGTCGAGAAGCAGTAGATTAGAAAAATTCAAAATCATTCACCAACTCGAAAGCACACATGCGCTATAAAGTTGAATATCTCGCAAACAGATAATTATATCAAAAATCTGACTTAGCAACCGCTCAATGTTTTTATAAGACCTATCTAATGATACCCCAATACTATTGGGGTAGACGCGAGGAAAAAAAAACTGTACTTGTAGGGGAGGTACCAAAAAAAAATTATTTTTCTTTATTTTTTTGTAGCACTTTGTCGGCGTTTACTACGCCAATATAAGATAACCGGAGAACGTGCATGTTGAAGAAGTGAAAGAAGTATGCCAGGATCGTTGCAAGTGGAATTTACACAGTCTCTGCCTACCCTAATAGCAAAGATTTGTGATTGTATGTATGTAATTCCAGCTAGAACGAATATTACTCTCAATTGCAACAAAATATGCCGAAAATATAATGTTTTCAGGTCCCTGCTCCCAAAGGCATTGGCCTTACATTGTTTCGAGGGTCTTGTCTGGGACCCGCGCCGTCTACAGGTGCAATGCCCGGCGGCGTATGGTTACAGAAGGGTTTAGGGTTAACAAATCTCTAACAAACTTTACTCTGGCGGCTAATATAACCTTCTTTTATGAGCATGGCTCCATGCATTCAGCCTTGATATTGTCAATGTCAAGGTAATGTTTGATAGTTCCCGGCACAGAAGAACTAGTTACTTCGAACTAGTTCTCGGTGTGGGACAAGGAAATGGAAACGTTGTTCGGTATTGTAAGTGAGCGTCTGAGCGCCAGAGGTAACCTAAAAAGCCACCATCCATGGACTCAACAAAAACCGAACTCTCCGACTAAGGAGGTTGGTCATGAAAAAAAAAATCTTAGCCTCGGCGCAAACAACGACTGTCAAGTCAAATCACTTTCTTTTATTAAATATCAAAACGGTTAGATTCATAGAAAATTGTATGAAATACTATCCTATGACGTCACTTTCTAATCAATAACTATTTGTATTTTGATTGATGATTAAAAATAAATACCTACGAGTACAAGAAAGTTAAATAACTAGGTATGTATGCATTCTGCTGTTGCAAAAATTGAGCTGAGTTTGTCGATCCGGGTCGAACTCCTAAACGACTGGACCGATCTTTATGAATTCAGATATATGCACTCACGGTGATGGTCACTATGACCGTGCCAAATTTCAATAAGATCGGCCCAGTCGTTTAGGAGGAGTTCGATCACGAACGAAATACACGAGTCATCTAAGAAAGAGCTTCGTAAACTCCGCTCAATAAAAAAAAAAAAAAAAAAAAAATAGATTGAATGTCATAGTCGAATCTCTTTTGAAAGTTTTAACAAATACATTTAAATTATTTATTGACTGAGGAAGCGAAGCGACCGAAGTCTCCGTTTCAACTTGCAGACTGGGGAGAATTTCTTTCGTCTGTACCTCTACATCTCTACATCTACGGGTTCTGTCAGATCATGTTCGCGGCCGTATTTATATACCGATTTGCATGAAACTTTACACACACACTCCTTGCTTACAATGAATAACATGTGAATGATATTTTTTGGATTGGATGAAAAATGAAAGAGTAATAAAGAAAATTGAAAAATAAATTTTCTAAACAAAGCTCCCGAAGTCTACGGTCTGTCAAGAATGCAATCCGTAACCATAGCAACCCATATAAATAAAATCAAAAGTCATGCAAATAAATACAACTAATAATTATGCAAGTAATATTTTTTTTTTTTACTTTTTGTCAAATTTCTAATCTTATCGCACCACTTGAGACCATGACCTTTACAACGGTGTGCCACACTTGACTGTGCGACTCTTAGTTTAGGAGTAGAAGCGGCTTCACTGGCGTATTATATATATATAGATTTAAGAATAAACAAAGCCGCTCCCGAAGTCTACGGTTCACAGAACCGTAGACTTTTAGTCGTAGGCAACTGTCCTATTTGATGAAAAAAACAACTGACTTAAAAATACCGAAATGGGACCAAATAATTGTCAGAATGGGACCAAAATGAAATCGGACCACTTGGGAAGAGCTTTCAATTATAAAAAATCAAAATCGTTTCACCCATTCCATAGATTTGTCTAATTTTATTATATTATGTCAAACATAAAAATACATACAGTCGAACTGTGGAGCTCCTTTTTGGAAGTCGATTGAAAATAGGCGATTTGACGGACTATCTATATTTTTAGTACCATATTTCGACACCTTAGTACAGAATTACAATGTTTTTATAACCTAATCAAATAAACAACAAATTGAGTTGGGTTCCCGCCAATTGCGCGTCGAACGAAACGCCGTGTGTATTGAAAATGAAAGTTGTATTACAAACACGTGTTTAAAACGTAAATATACAATATTAGTGAGTGCTATGGGGTCTTGTCAACATCTCAGGGCCCAGGACATCATTACCACGTGGTACACCTGCTGATAAACAAATGAGGCGAGGACCTTGAATACTGCAAGGAAACTGCAATAGGTTAAATATGTTAGGACAATTCACACAACGCCATCTTGTCTCAAACTAAGCTGAACTTGTGATATGAGTACTAGATAAACTGATACTAGGTATGCAATGCATGCTGCTAATTGCAAATGCTGAGCGGAGCATCAGAAATCAGAATCGGACACTTAAATTAATTAATCGAATGAAAAAAAAATCTATTTTCATTGTTGACGCGCGTGTTTCCATGGCAACCATTTAATCATCTGGTTTTTCGGTGATGTCCAGGACATTTTTGGAGAGTATTCCTCTGTGGTCAGCTCTATTTTCATGATTTCAGAGATATGTACTCCCGGGTATGATGTCGACCAGCATGCCAAATTTGGTCAAAATCTGTCAAGCCGTTTCGGAGGAGTTGGCACACAAACGCTCCGCTCAATAAATACTTATGCACATTTTTTTGCAAATACATACATATTATACGTAGGAAACATCCAGACTTCGGTACAAACGTATGTGCCCGAGAATCCGGCGTCGAAAGCGGATACACTAGCGACCACGCCACCTTTCGAGTGACAGGCTTTCGAGTCGAATCCAATATTTGTGTCATCCACAAATATTTCTTTCCGAATTTGGGTGTTTTCTATGTATGTTATGTATTTATTTAGAAATATACAGGTGAATTTTTCAAGTGGGCTTGGATGGCCAAATCCAGTATAAGGAATAGCGAAAAAGGCTCAAAGGAGTCACGAGCCCGATTTTGATGAAACTTAAAACCTCATCATTAGATTTTTTAAAAACCTATAATCCTGGCTGGGAATCGAACTCATTGATTTAAAAAAAAAATCACACTCTTTATTATTACACCATACGATAGTGTTGCTGTTAAGGATCAAATTCTGGGAAGTAATGATATACGGCAAATTTAAGGAAAACTTAGAATTTTAATAAAATTCATAATTCTATAATATTCTATTATATTATAATTCTATTATTCGTGCACGAGTCCGACTCGCACTTGACCTTGACGAGGCCGCTCTTTTCCAATAATCAATAAGTAATAATTACAGCATTGATATATAACAAATTCTACAATAATGTTATTGATTCAAATTACTTGTACTTACTGCGTATGTTGGTATGGTAAACAAGAACGCAATATGAAAAATTCAGTTTCGTTTATTTGCCGTTAGAGGGCGTTTTTTTAAATATTAATAATTATTATAATTAATAAACTATCTTAGGTAGTGCTCATAAGCAACCTGTGCGCCCATACAGACAGACAAAAAAATAACATAATATTTTATATCTGGTAGGCACCATAACATGTAACTGTAGCTTCCGAAAAAAAAAGTAAGCCTTGCGCGGGCAAATCAGCTGTTCTATTACGTATGTTGGTATGACTCATGAACTCTCATGGACTTTAAGTTGCAATGCAATTTATTATTATATTACGAAATGTTGTGTAATTTTACACGTTTCGGACAATCGATTTTATTATTATTTTTTTAAATCTTGTTAGATAGCTTGTATTATAGTGATTTATTTAGCACAGCGAGGGACCCCTTCTGGCTTCGCACGAGTTCAATGTCAATCAAATATTGTAGAATCACTCAATTTATTGATAAAATCTGAAAGAACTGAACTGAAAAGTTTCTTTGGCGGAACGCGCTAATCTCAGAAATGATTGGTTTGGGTTGAAAATTATTTTTTGTGATGAATAAATAGTTCATTTCTTGAGTTTACAAAATCGTAAACACGAACGAAATCACGTGTGTTCGCTTGTCTTATTCTATTCTATAACCGAACGTTATTATGTATTGAAATGTTTACGCAGTGCGTCCTCTCCGTACTATTTTGGCTAAAGTACCTCTGACCTTGCATCGCCTTGACCGCCGTTGACCTTGCCGCCCAGAAACTCACGTTTTTCCTTGAAATCACACGTTTCTAGAAAATAGATTGACATTTTTATGTGTTTCAGCGCCATCTGTTATTTATTTTCGGTACTAACTTTAATGGGGTCAAATACTTTGTTGTGCTTCAGTGTTAGAATGAAATAATATAATTAATCTTTTCGTCGCTCGAACTGCGGAGATTCTATTTGTTATGTATTTGGTATGTAACAACTGTCCTGGCTGTGGGTTTGGTTTGAATTACAGAGTGGTTTTGAATAAACTATAATGCACGGCAACGGCAATAAGCTTGCCCCCTATTACGTGGGACCGACAATATTACTGGCAAAGTGTGAGTGTGTAATGCTGCTCTGCCTACCCCTTCGGGGATATAGGCGTGATGTATGTCTGCCTGTCTTAATGATGTTATAGTATTTCTTTTCTCTCTGTTTTTGTTTCTACCACTGGCCTTCTCTGAAAACCAGCGCTGTCTGCCTTGCGCCACGTAGACAGCATAACGCTGAGAGACGGCCATGTACTCCACATATTATGTATTATTAATATTAAATTTTTTTTTATTGTTATTTTCCTTTTTTTTTCAAGCTGTTATTGTTTTCGTTGTTTTTGTTATTGACCGAGCGAGCGAAGCGTCTCAGTTTTAACTCGAGGACTGGCCGATTTGGCGTTGTTGGTATGTGTGTCAGTTCCGGTCTACAGGCCGCATTTTTCAGCCGATTTTCATGAAACTTGGCACAAGTGTTCTTAGTTGCTAGGCGCAACTTTTGTCGAAGGGATTTTTCGATTGGTGGAAAATGGGGGAGAAATGGGGGGGAAAATGCGAAAATAACGCGAGGTCTACTGTTCACAGAACCACTAGTTTTATATAAGTGGAGTAATAAATGTTTTTTTCTTTTCTTTCTTTCTTAATCTTTTTTCAACGACTCCCAAAATAGGAGGAGGTTCTCAATTCGACTGTATGTTTTTTTAGTGACCTTTGTCTTAGGACTAGGTGGAACGATTTTGATTTTTTTTAAATTGAAATCTACTTCTTCACGAGTGGTGCCATTTCATTTTGGTCCCGACAATTATTTGGTTCCATTTCGGTAATTTGAAGTCGGATTTTGTGTCAATATTTTACGTGCTTTTTTTATTTTTGTTTGCAATAACGTTTTTATCGAGGCTCGTTATATTAAGCTTACACTGATAGTAAGATGGAATAATAAGAAGTCCGAGACGCCCAGGACTTTAATTGGCTGTGCCACAGCGGCTGGCACGTAAGATCTTGTTGCCTTTCATCAACATTTCCTTGCAAGGTAACGGATTTAATTTTTTTTTTTCAAAATTACAATATACTTAGCTGCTACTTTTTAATAAATTCATTCGGCCCTTTTGCACATAACCCATTATAAATGTGCCCGGTGACGGCAATAGGCTTGCCCCCTATTACGTGGGACTAAAAATACTGGCAAATTGTGGGTGTGTAAAGCACCTCTGCCTACCCCTTCGGGGATATAGGCGTGATATGTGTCTGTGTCTGTAGTAAGATATATCTCGGTAATGTATAGATTACTTTAATATTGTGAGTCTGGAGCGAAAGTGTACTGTTGACCTCTAAAAGGCGCCTGCGTCATACACCTTACCTTGGATAGGGTCGACAGGTGCCCTCACTTACTGCAAGGCTTGTGTAGCCTAAAGGTAAGCGTCCACATGTCCGCATCGTAAGGATCGGACGTATCACATTAAACGGATTAATTTTTCACAGTGCGTCCACTGTATCGGTAGCGATCGGATTTGCCGACGCATCGTGCCAAGTCCATGCTGTTAACAACGCGTGTTGACAGGACGATCGTCAAATGCAAATGGCGGACGATGCATCAGCGGCACGCATCGCAAAAGTTGCCTCTCGGAGCAACGCCGTCGACATTGCCGATGAGCCAGATTCGTGCGATGCGTAGGATACGTATTGGTGGACGTACTTGTTTGACTTTCAATAGAAAGAATACTACGATCCGTTTGATGCGATGCCTCCGTTGCGTACGATGCGGACATGTGGACGCTTACCTTTAATAGGGCTTGGTTATAAGGCTGCCTTATAACCAACTAACAGATGCCTACGACTTCGCCAGCTTCACTCATCATCATCATATCATAGTATCAAACACAGAACATAACCTCTTCTACTGTTGTATAAAACAAGTCGTTGCCGTCCCTATGTATGCATCGCTACCGACCGATCGAAACGATTGATCTGTAGTGTTGCCGCTCATACACGAAGCGATTGGTCGTTACGATCGGTCATTTATACATTTGAAATGGAACGATAAAGACGTGCTCAAAAATTCAATACGTGTCCTGTAAAATGGATAACGAACTTCTTTTCTCGTCTGTGGCGGTAACTTTGATTATGTTACAGAAGAAAATAAGAAAACCTAGAAAAGTGTGGGTTAAGAAATGGCTATTAAAGCGATATCAGTATTCGCATGTAAATATTTTAAATGAATTAACGAACAAAAATCGAATCGTTGATCGCAAGAGCCAATACACTATCGATTCATCGTTACGATATTCATGATTGCATGGGTTTTGTTGCGATCTCCGATGTCGTCTGCGATCAAGTAAATCGTTAACGATCGTAACATACATTACAGATCCGTCGTTTCGATCGGTCTAAAGGGATGGATCGTAACAATGAATCGTCCCGTATATGGGGGGCTTTAGATCTTTAAAACTACGCAACAGATGTTTATGCGGTTTCCACCAATGGATAGAGTGGTTTTCGAGGAAGTTCTTGTGTTATTCATCAAGCGAGTGAAGCTGAGGGCGTCCGCTTATTGCGTATAGAATATTCTCTGCAAGAGAAAATGTCCTAATAAACCTTGTGAAATAAACGTCTTTTCTTTCTTTCTTTCAAACCGGAACAGATAGTGATTTTTTTGTATTATTTTATACATTATTATAACGTATTGTAATGTATAGATTGAATATGTATGTATTAACGGTACAAATGTACACCTACCAATTACTTATTTAAACATGTGACGCTTCTATAAAAAAAATCTTGTTTTTACAATAAAAACCGACTTCAAATTACCATAATTGGACCATATAATTGTCGGAATGGGACCAAATTCAAATAACACTGAAACTCTAGCTTTCAAACAAAAATCATTGTCGAAAGTTATGAGGTAACAAACATTAAAAAAAACAGTCTGATTGAGAACCTCCGCCTTTTTACAGCATGTTCAAAAAGTAAAATCTATTAATCTATGACGCAGTAATCAAAGTTTATAACAGCGACCTCTAGCGCGGTATCGAGCATTCAACTCTGGTGTCAACGCACGTTTTTTAGATTCGGAAATATGTGTAGGTATGTGTGAACTAAATAATGTGTAACTAATACCCCACGGGTCTGCTCGCTTTAATGTGTACAAATAAAAATATTGTATACTCTGTTTTTTAATTCTAAATTAATAGTTTTTTACTGTTAAATGCATAATATCAAAGTCTGACTCAGGATAAAAAGTTTTAAGTCACTCCATAGAACATCAGCTTTCTGGTAGTGGCAGTTCCTTTAATATCGGTCCAGTTGACAAAGTCCGCTTGACAAATTTTACACAAAAACCTTCCTCGAGAACCACACTATCCATTGGTGAAAACCGCATCAAAATCCGTTGCGTAGTTCTAAAGATCTATACGGTCGGAAGCAACATTGTTTTATACTATGTAGTGATATTATGCTTCCATACTATGCAATTATTCAAAATCTGTTCATTAGAAATCACAAACAGACATTCAATTTTATTTAGATATTTAATGAGATGTTATCGCGCACACATTCTACCTAAAATATTTTTATATTTATTACATGTACTTAATTACAGACAAACACGATTTCTATTGTTTTCTAAGTTATGATAAATTGCTTCTATTGTTCATTACATTGTATGTATATTAAGGAAATTTCAATATAAATACATTGCCACAAGCATATACTTATTGAAAATATTATGTACTGCCTTGTTTTTATTAAAGAGGAAAATTACTTGTACTATTGTCTTAGTATTGAGGATGTTTTGGTACAAATCAGTCGAAAACATGAACTATTTTCTTTACGGCGTTTGTCATGCCATCTGTTGTTGAATAGCACGTACCATTTTGTTGAATGTCTCTTGTTTTCAAAAATTTCAAAAGATGGCGTTAATACAGAGTAGTGTAAAAGTGACAATAGATGGCGCTATAGAAAACTTTATTTCTGTAGTAAGATAATTGTACACTAGATGTCGCTACCGATTGTAATTATGTACTATATCATAAAAACTATTTTTTTTTACCATGTAATTTGTATCCATTATGCAATTTTCTTCAACCGGCAACATGTTTTTTTTTCCATTTTTTAGTTGGAGATTATCTGTGTCATATTTCTGTGATGATTTGTTGTCCAGTGATTAATTAGACTAGGTTACCTAAAGCACCACTGATCGTGGGTGCGAATCCCACCGAGGACAAATTTTGTATGTATGAGCACAATGGCATACAGTGGGTTGTTCTGTGTGAGGGTGTAATGTAGAAGTCATTATAAGTTTCATATTTTCTACTTATACAATAGCTTACTTTACCCGAACTTATAAGAAAATACATACATGCGCTTAAAATATAACCCTCGCTGACGTATTCGGGTAAAAACGTCAAATAACAACCAATTTGAGTACATATTTCTTGCAGTAGGTTGAAATATTAGATGCACATAAATTGAACCTGTTTAACTTGAAGCGACCCCTGCCGAGGAATTAAATTGGGCGGGAAGCTTATCTTCCTATATAGCAGAAAGTTTTGATCTCTATTGTTAATAAAATAAGGTCGAATTCGGAATGTGCAAATGTTGAACATATAACTGTTAACAATTGAAATTTTATTAGTTCAATATTTGAATTTATTCAGAAGCATAGTGTCATATCTTTGTTGTATCATTTGTTTAATTTCGTTCTTATTTCTTATTTTATAAGGTTACATATTAAATGTTAAAAAATATTGTTTTATTATGACAGGTTTCAAGTCTATGGTTAGTTGGTTTTTAATTTGAATTTAGAATTCAGACAATCAAAGATGGTGGCTTTTAATTGATATGAATTCTTTTCAAATCCCGTTAATGTTTTGTATAAACTCGAAAGTTTATATGTATAGTAAAGTTTGTCTGTTTGTCACTCTTTCAGACTAAAGCACTGAATAGATTTTAATGAACCTTTACAATCATAACCATAATAACATTGTATAAAACAATGTCGCTTCAGTTGCGTATATATGCTTAAATCTTTAAAACTTGGCAACGGATTTTGATGCAGTTTTCAACAATGGATTAGTTCTCGATAGTAGTCTTTCTTCACTCTTTTTCAAGCGGGAAAATCCGCGGGCGTCCTGTACAATTTTATAATAATAAGTATAGGTACTTATAATTTTTATTTTCATCGACGTGGAATACCATAGGCAAAAAAAATGGGCGGTCGAGGGACGAGTGCCTGGTCAGGAACGAAGTTCTTTACTCAACTTCAACGTAACCCAACCTGCGTTTGGGGTACTTTTCGCTTTACTAACGACGCCGACACTTAATGTCAAACGCCGCGTTAGAGAACGTTGTTCCAATAAAAAAAATAGATACCTTTTTCGATTGATCGATTTTTTTTTTTCTGATAAATCGAATGTCTTAACAACTTTAAATTACGTATTTATTTGTGTTGTAAGTATCTACTTATACTTGGTCATACTTAGTACTACATATTTCGACATACATAGTCCGAGACGCTCAGGACGCTGTGGTACAGACCATTAAAGTGTCTGTGCCACAGCGGCTGGCACGTAAGATTTTGTTGCCTTTCATCAACATTTCATCGCAAGGCAACGGGTTTCAAACTTACTTTTCAAAATTAATTCGGCCTTTTTGGACATAACCCATTATAAAAGTACCCGGTGACGGCAATAGGCTTGCCCCCTATTACGTGGGACTAAAAATACTGGCAAATTGTGGGTGTGTAAAGCACCTCTGCCTACCCCTTCGGGGATATAGGCGTGATATGTGTGTGTGTGTGTTTGTGTGTAAAATACTATAGATATTGGATTCAGTACAAATACAACGCGGAATGTTGGCACTCGAATACTATCTAGGTAATTATTACAAATACCATCTATAAAATAAACAAGATTGTACATTGATGGTTGACATAGAAATAATTAATAATAAATAATAGAAAAGCATCAATGTACAGCGCTGTTGTCGCATCCCTCGAGTCAGCAAGCGGAATAGGAACTTGGTACGGATTCCATGCGCTAAGGTTATAAAAGGAATGTGGAGCCTATAAAACTTTTTTTTTAATGAAATACGATGAAAGATAAACTTAAATTCACATTGTTTTATTCACGTATAAATAAACGTATAAAATAAATTATATAGATAAAAGATTACAAAAACGCTAGTACGAAATAAAATCAACAATTATATTTTCACACACAACCTGTAACCTAAAACAAACAATCAATCAAATTAATTTATGGGTAGGTGCACATACCTACGATACTTATGAAAAATTTGAAAATACTAGGTGGTATTATGAAGTCGATTTAATTTGGTCACTCAATACCAAAGTATTAAGAATACAAAGTATTTAAGCATTATCAATATAATATCTCCTTTACTTGTAAAATATTTGGCACGGCTGTTATTTTTTATTTATTTAATCCTTTTTTAGTAACATAAATAACGTCCTTTTTATAATGCTATGAACAAACAACAGTAGAATTATTAGGTTTAAACATTTCATCTTCTCTTTCACGTGCTATAATACGCCTCCATTTTTCTTGTCTTATTGCATTATGGGGAAAACTTAAAACAAAATAAGATATATTCAAAAAATATATCAAACAGAAAATAAATAAATGACGACTCTATCTTTCTGTATGAGACTTGTTCTAACATTGCGGTGTGAAGTTGCGCGCTTGTTAGGTGTGAAGTTGTTCAACTTCACCGAGCAAGCGCGTAGTTTGCACAGTTAAAAATAACCATAATATTCTTAAACAGTGCATTATTGCACATGAAAAGCAATTAACAATGTGAACTGATTTTTACTTGTCGAAAGTATGATCCTCTAAAAGAGTAGTTTTTTGCTATCTTTAAGCGAAAACTTTGTCATCGTGAAACGTCTTACTACCAGCGCGGTCGCAAAGCGACTGAAGCGTTAAGTCGGTCCACTAGCGATAGGGACCGAGTTGAAGTGGTGCCGTTTTTAAAGCACTGATCGCAGGATATTAGGATTGGATGACAAATGAAAGAGTAATAAAGAAAATTGAAGAAGAAATTTTCTAAACAAAGCCGCTCCCGAAGTCTACGGTTCACAAAACCACTAGTGTATTTATTTTTATATTTTTATTACTAATGCAATCTTAGTTGCTAAATCAGGAGGAATACATGTGAATATAATAAATTTATTTACAATAAGAATTACAATATACAAAATAAACATAATTATAGACTAAAAATATTTACATTACAAAATATCGTTTAAAAAATCCTCCGCGTCATTGCCGACTGGGAAGGTTCCCAGAATGCTGGCTGTGTTGCCACGTTGGATGGCGATACTTATTCTTTGGGCCAGAAAATAGCCAGCCTTCTGGTCCTGAGAAGCATCGATTAGGCGTTTAGCAATGTCTCTATAAAGGCGGCGAGCACTCGGACCCCATGACCCCAGTGTCTCAACCTATGTGAATTAGATATTATAATCTAGATTTTTTATTTCTTTTTTTATTGTCCACAGGACATGGATCTGATAGAAGTGCTTTGGAAGCAAGATGTGGACATGGGCTTTACTCTGCAAGATCCCATGCAACCGGTAATTATATGTAACTCTTTTTATTTTTGATCGACCGAGCGAAGCGTATACAATCCGAGCTTTTAATTTTGCTTTCGTCCGTCTGTCTAATCTTTATGTGTGTTCCGGGCTAGCAGCCAGTTTTATCCGATCTCCAATTAGGGTTCCGTACCATCAATAAATCACAGATGATGTATTTGTTGCCTCTATAACAGCACAAACTAAAAATCAGAATGAAATCAATATTTAATGGGGCTCCCATACAATAAACGTGATATATTTTCCGTTTGAATAGATACGGAAGCCATCGGGCACTACTCAGACTGGCATTTGAGCATTCTATGTCCACAGAAGTTCATGAAACTTGAAACTTTTTTTTCATAGGGTTTTTTTTATGGGGAAAAATTAAAAGTTAGTGGTACTTACGAGGAGGAGAGTGGTTATGGATTATCTATAGTTTTGCTGGGGGTTTGGATTGATGATTGGAAAAAAAAGGGGGTGGGGGGGCATTTTTTTTAACTCCGCGTGACCTTGGCCGCTCCTATGTCCATTGCTGCGGTCGTCACTGGTTCACACCAGAAGGTATGTCCAGTGGTAAAGACCTCACTGTTCTAGAAGGTCTATTGTTACACGTGCATCATCATTCACCGAGCCTTTTCCCAACTCAGTTGGGGTCGGCTTTCCAGTCTAACTGCTCGCGGCTGAACTTCGATATTTTCCGTGAAGCGACTGCCATCTGACCTCCACAACCCATGGGCGATATCGAAGTTCTGTAGTTAGACCGCGAGGATTTTTGATTTAGGGCTCCAACTACCCCTAACGACTGCCATAGATGTTTGTGTGACATCTATACTAATATTATAAGAAAGAAAGTTTTGATTGTTTGAATTGAATTATCTCCGTAATTGTTGAACAAATTTTAGAAACTCTTTCCCAAATAATATGTTTTATTTATATTTCTCTCACAGTGGTTACAATTTAGGTTTGTTTTTGTGTTAATTTATTCATTTGCGAGAGCTGGAGTCTGTACTGGGTAGGAAACCTGTGTTACGGATCTCCAGGTATATTGTACCTAGGTACATTTGTGTTCTAATTTAGAAGTGAACAAACAATAGTTTTGTAAGTTGTGACTAGTGGGTACATTTAGAAAATGAATGCAAATGTTTAGTGAGGTTGTTAAAATATACCTAAATATGCACACACACATATCACGCGTATATCCCCGCAGGGGTAGGCAGAGGTGCATTATACACCCACAATTTACCAGTATTTTTAGTCGCACGTAATAGCCTATTGCCGTCACCGGGTACAGATGTTCAAAATGGCCGAATGAATTTAATAAAAAGTAGCAGCTATATTGTAATTTTGAAAAAATATTAAAACCCGTTGCCTTGCGATGAAATGTTGATTAAATGCAACAAATTCATACGTGCCAGCCACTATGGCAGAGCCAATTAAAGGGCGTCTCGGACTAAATATGTGTAAGCAAAGAATAGCTTTGTGTCATGAATGGGAATATGTAGCTACATTATCACTGAGTATTAAGGCTTATTTTATCCCGGTAATATGTTCCCACGGGAAACGGGAATTAGAAAACTAAAGCACGCGGGCAGAGCCTCGGCTATCAACTATTAATTTATATTTCTTGTTACAGAAAGCTCCAACAGCTACTAAGGTTCTAGGAGATGAGATTGACAATGAACTGAAGCTGGCAGAAGAGAAGATTGTCAAGAAGAATGTGGAAAATGCAGAAATAGAGAAGGTTAAAGCTTCTCTTCTTGATGGAGACATTAAAGAGGTAAATATTATATTATAATACATGATGAACAAATACAGCTAACTTTATTTAATAACTAGCTGTTTCCCGCAGCTCTACCTGCGTGTTATAGCTTTCTTGATCACCAGTTACTGATTTATTATGTATAGCTGTTGAGCGATATTGTATCTTAAGATAAAATATTATAGTATCTTAGCCGTGTGCAGCGCCCCTTAGTGAACTCGACTGCGGGTGACTTTTGTGTTCGGTGTCGATCTAGTAACACCCCCTGCCATTTTTTTTTTGGTATTTTCAATGTACAGAATTTTCACTTCTACAGATTTATTATAAGTATAGATATAGATTATTATTATTTTTAAATAGCTTGAAGATGTGTTAGACAGTGAAGTAAAACATCTTTGATAATGCTGAAAAGCGAAACCGGTCAGTAAAAATAAATCAAATGAAGTTGTGGAATAGAGTACAAGCGTGTTTGTTCGTCATCTATTACTACAAGTTCCACCAAGTGCCGACAATCGAAAGTATAACTAAATCCTACTAATATTATAAATGCGAAAGTTTGTAAGTATGGATGTATGTTACTCTTTCACGTAAAAACTACTGAACGGATTTTGATGAAACTTTACAATAATATAGCTTATACATCAGAATAACACATGGCTACTAATTTATAAAGATACGGCGACGGGAACAATACACGGACGAAGTCGCGGGCGACCACTAGTATATTATAATTTTAGCAAAAAAGACCTACTTAAAATTGTCGGAGTAGGACCAAATAGTTTTCGAATTAAAATGGGGGATACTTAAAAGGTAGCAAACGTAAAAATCTTACAGTCGAATTGAGAACCTGCGCTTTTTTTAAGTCGGTTAAAAACAGCAAAGATTTTATTGTCTCTTTACATTGAATAAGCGCCTAAACTATTGAACCAATTTTGAATAATTCTTTCATCTATACTTATAATAAATCTGTAGAAGTGAAAATTCTGTACATTGAAGATATCAAAAAAATAAATGGCATGGGGTGTTACTAGACTGACACTGAACCCAAAAATGTGATTAAAAAAATTTTTGTCTGTCTGTCTGTTCAGGCATCACGCAAAAACTACTGGTTCGATTACGATGAAACTAGGTATAATTATTCTTTATTACCCTGGGCACCACGCTGGGTACTTTTTATCCCGGAAAAGTATATACAATAAAAAACAAACTTAATTTTGCGGTTCGATCCCTTGACCCGAGTACTGTACCAACCGCGAATAATAAGTTTGTCGTAGGTTTTTTTAATTTTTCATATTCGGTTCGCCAAATTGACACCGCCCGCCTGGTGGTAAGTCGTGACGACGCACGTCTAGCGATTGTGGGCCACTCTCACAGCACATACGATAGAGAGTGGCCCTCAACTTGACGACCTACTGATGTGCCTCTTCACGCTCCGCTTAAAGAACCCAGGATTATATGTGGGAGGAAACACGTGCACAGGCAGGGCGTTCCAGGCCACTATCGTTCGGCAGAAAAACGAACGGTTAAAACGTTCGGTTCTCGCGAACATGCTATCCACTGTGTGGGAGTGGCATCTCTGCCCGCCACGCGTTGTTCGGGATCGGAAGGAAGAGGGTGGGATCAGATTGAAGAGCTCTTCAGAACAGGTTACGTCACCCGCAGTGGAGTTCACTATTAATGGTTTTTAGAACTTTTGTCTGTTTGTCTGAATGTTTGAACACGCTAATCTCAGAAATGATTTGATTTTTTGATTTGAACTTGCGGTTTGGTTTTCAATCGCTTCATAAATAAAAAAGTTATGTAGATCT
Organism: Nudaria mundana; assembly: GCA_963556515.1. NCBI lineage: Eukaryota > Metazoa > Arthropoda > Insecta > Lepidoptera > Erebidae > Nudaria > Nudaria mundana. The sequence continues at coordinate 3,889,026 of OY748314.1, forward strand.
AAAGTAACACGCAGTCGGAGCTGCGGGCAACAGCTAGTCTATAATAAAATTACATTGTTATCGAAAAAAATGTACTTTAAGGGGATTATTTTTAACCCACTTTCAAAAAAGGAGATTTATTATATTAGAGTTTTCAAAAGGAAAATCTCTTATACAACAGTAATGTCCGTCCGTCCGTCCGTAAACAACTTTCAACTCAAGAACGGTAAGAGCTAGAGACTCAGTGTAAACGCTAATCGACTTAGCATAGAACTTGACCTTTGACCTCTGATCTCAATGTCAAGGTCAAAACGAGGTCAAATCGAGAACGGTAATAGTTAGAGACTCAAGACCAGCTGCAATCAACTCAGCATGGTCAAAGACCTCTAAAATGATGTTGAACTTCATGTCATGAAATTGTCATGTGACATTTTTTAGATTTTATGAAAAAAACTTTCGAGAACTCTAAAATATATGGCATATTTTTGCCATATTTTAACTTGTTTTATTTCTCTTTAGCAAAGGTATAATAATAAATATGTTAGGACAATTCACACAACGCCATCTAGTCTCAAACTAAGCAGAGCTTGTGATATGAGTACTAGATAAACTGATATAAATACTTACATACATTTTTTTTGTAAATACATACATATTATATATGTATATGCTACTAGGTTGAATGTTACATTATTTACAAAGATGTACCTTTGTGAGAGACTTGAGACTGATATCTGAACTAGGAAGATCCTGTCAGACAGATTACCAGGTTTCCCACATATAATACGTCTCAGAATAATTTGGACAGAGTGATCTATAGTTAATACTATATAACTTAGCATGAACATAATCATAACATACATAGCATCACGCCTTTTTCCCCGAAGGGGTAGGCAGAGGTGTGGAAACACACCCACATCTCGCCTGCTATGTATGGTCCCATGTAATAGGGGGCGAGCCCATTGCCATTTACCGGGCACAAGTTCCAGATTCTGGGATAATTATCTGGATAAAATTCTAAAGAGAATTATACATTATCCACCAGACCCGGGAATCGAACCCGAGACCTCGAGCGTGGCAGTCCGTACATAGTACCATTGTGCCACCGAGGTAGTCGCAGCATGAAAAGAGAATAAATTAAAAAGAAAGATAACTAGGTATGCAATACATTCTGCTGTTGCAATAATTGAGCTGAGCTTGTCGATCCGGGTCGAACTCCTAAACGACTGGACCGATCGTTATGAATTCAGATATATGCACTCACGGTGATGGTCACTATGATCGTGCCAAATTTCAAAAAGTTCGATCCAGTCGTTTAGGAGGAGTTCGATCACGAACGAAATACTCGAGTCGTCTAAGAAAGAGCTTCGTAACTCCGCTCAAAAAAAAGATAGAAACAACTTGTGTGTGTGTATTTTCAGGTTTTCAATTCGTTGAGTTGTTTATGTTTCTCCTCATATATTTTGACTGAGTGAAAAGATATCGATTTTTTTTTAATAGAATTCTATTAAGTACCACTTAAATGGTCCCATTGTGACAAATATTTGGTCCCATTTCGGTAATTTACAGTTTTAACTTTATGTTGTTAACAGGACGACCCCTGGGCCGGCTTATCTTATATCGTCGACACAGAAACTGGTAAGTTCTTTTACATATACTCTCATGTCGAAAAATTCAAATTATGATTTCAAAAGTTGATAATAATAATAAATAATAAATTGTTTATTGACACGAGTAGTACTTTACAGAATGTTTCTTAATTATTAGTACATAATTTTATTATAATAAGTTCAGATACTGAAACACATACTAGGCCAGGGCCTGTATCATGGGAGACAGCGCTCTTTTTAACCCCTGACGGAAACCCGAGCGGGGTGTTATAAGTTTGACGTGTGTGTGTGTGTGTGTTTGTAAGTCTGTCTGTGGCATCGTAGCTCCCAAACGGATGAACCGATTTTGATTCTGTTTCTATTGTTTGAAAGATGGGTTAGGGGAGAGTGTTCTTAGCTATGTTTTATAAAAATCGGTTAAGCCATTTCAAAGATATGAGGGGTGAAAGTGGTGATGAAAAATTGAATGTGTTCAAATATACGCGTGTTGGGTATCAAATGAAAGGTCATAATTTATACATCACGATACCGTAAGTTTTATGAGAATCGGTTCAGCCATTCGAAAGATATGAGGAGTGGAATGTATTTCTAATTCTGTAACCTATCCGCGCAATTCGCATTAACTCTGAATTGTTGATAGACTATACGTATGTTGATATTAAATAATGAATTATGTGAGTCGGGGGATTTTTAAATTTTTAATTGAATTACTTGTTCAATATATAAGTGTGACAATTTCAGACACTATTGTTAAAGCTTGGGGACATTAAAGGTAAGTACAATTATTGAATTAACGTTACATTATGGTAAGAGTGGAAACTATTTAAGTATGGATGACAATTATTTCTAGTCGATGTGTGTGTTGATATAATAAGCCTATGATTATGCCTATATAACCTATTATTTTATTTAAATTCATTTATTTCAGCAACAATGCCTCAAGGGTGTTAGTAACAATGAAACTTAAAACTATGTTAAAACAGTTATTCATCATTCACCGAGCCTTTTCCCAACTGAGTTGTGGTCGGCTCGCTCGAACGTCGAACAGCTCGCGGCCGAACTTCGATATTTTCCGTGAAGCGACTGCCATCTGACCTCCACAACCCATGGGCGATATCGAAGTTCTGTAGTTAGACCGCGAGGATTTTTGATTAAGGGCTCCAACTACCCCTAACGACTGCCATAGATGTTTGTATGACAACCGGGACCGACGCGACAACGTGCTCTCCGAGGCACGGAAGGTTCTCGGTGTCTTAAGAAATGGTTACCCATCCTATGACTGGCCTGACTGGATGTTGCTTAACCTTTGCAATTTGTTAACATTGTCGGTTGCCACTAGCCCCTCTTAAAAACAGTTATTATATATATATTAACTAGCTGTTGCCCGCGGCTCCGCCCGCGTGGATGTCGGTTATCGCGACCAAACATACCATCATAAATGTCCTCTCTTAAGATCTAATCTATCCTTGTACCAAATTTCATCAATATCAGCCAAATTTCATAAATACCTAACAATAATAAGCTATAAAAATTTACCAATAATAATAAAAAGTGACATCTATATATCTCTGTTAAATTCGGTTTATTATATTTTTGGTCACATCTCCGGTTCTAATCAACCGATTGCGATGAAACAAACGTAAGATTTTAAGTCTGACCAAGCCCTGTCTAAAAAAACTCCGCATCAAAATCCGTTCAGTAGTTTCTGCGTCCATCGCGAACAAACAGACAAACAGACAGGAAATTAAAAAAAAATTTTCGTGTTCAGTATCGTTAACATAACATAACCCAAGTATTTTTTTTCAAATATCTCCAATGTACAGACACGACCACTTTACAATTATAGTATAATAGTATAGATAGATAGATTAGAAAGAAGAAAGAAAGATTGATATACGCACAATCCAGTCTGCTCGAACCACGCGCACGGCGCATCAGGGACGAGCATGGTACAGATTTTCTATGATTCTGCAAATTCTGTATCATAAAGTGATTTTTTTAGTTATTATAGTACAGTCTACTAGCAATAACAGGCAGTCTGTCGACTATACCGCTTTTGTTGTGTTGTGGTTTGCCGCCATATTATCGATAAGTTCCTCAAGTTTGTGTTTGTGAAATAGGTCAAACTCAGACACACATATCACGCCTATATAGCCGAAGGAGTAGACAGAGGCGCATTACACATCCACAATTTGCCAGTATTTTTAGTCCCACGTAATAGGGGGCAAGCCTATTGCCGTCACCGGGGCCTCTAGAGAGTTGGGTTATGTCCAAAATGGTCGAATAAATTTAATAAAATAAGCATTTAGATATATTATAATTTTGAAAACTAAATTTGACACCCGTTGCCTTGCGATGAAATGTTGATGAAAGGCAACAAAATCTTACGTGCCAGCCGCTGTGGCGCAGACAATTAAAGTCCTGGGCGTGAGGACTCAAAATGACTAACCGCTTGACAAATGAGGAATATACTAAAAACTTCCTCGAGAACCACTCTATCTGTTGGCGAAAACCGCATCAAAATCCGTTGCGTAGTTTTAAATACATTCATACATAGGGATCGGAAGCAACTGTTTCATAATATTGTGTTATGATTATAATTTAGTGAACAGCTTTTAATTTTGAATTACACACAGACACATTTTTTTTATAAAATAATAAATAAATAAATATTTTTGGACATTCTCACACAACGTCACCTAGCCCAAATTAAGCTAATATAAGCTTGTGCTATGGGATCTAGACGACTGATAAACATACTTATATATTTCTAAATACATACCTACATAGAAAATATCCAAACTCCGAAACAAACATTTGTGGATCACACAAAAAAATTGATTTGACCCGGAATCGAACCTGGCACTACAATTGTATTTATCTGTATATAGGTAGATTATAACCGAGCGACTGGTACGTTTATAAGGGGTGCTACTTTTCCACCCCTAGTTACAGATGTATTGAATATAAGGGGTGATATCGATATGGTTAATGCTATTGTTGGGCTTAAAGTAGGGGTGTATATTTCAGAAGGGGCCATAAGGTAGGATGTATTTTTGTCTAGCTGTTGCTCACGACTTCGTTTGCTTGACGCGGTATCTTAAATAATTACCTATATGACGAAAAAAAATAATAAAAATTGCTTTCCAACTTCTTTTCCGGCCAAATCTCTAAAACGACTTGACCGATTTTAACGTGACTTTAACCGGCAGATAGCTTATGAAATAAGGTGTAACTTGGGCTACGTTTTTTTCCCGGGAATGTGTTCCCGTGGGATACGCTCAGTGTGCATATACCAGCTTATTGTAATGCATAACACATAGAAAAACATCTTAAATTCATTACAACTACAAGTAATAAAGATATTTAGTTTAACCCGGATATCGAATCGAAGACTAGCATCGCGCAATCATAACATGGCATAAAACAAACTCGCTTTCCTTCCCTATGTATGCTTAGATCTTTAAAACTACGCAACGGATTTTGATGCGGTTTTCACCAATGGATAGAGTGGTTCTCGATGAAGGTATTTGAAGCCGTGGGCGTCCGCTAGTGTATAATACACCTCTGCCTACCCCTTCGAAGAAAAACATTACTTTTATAAGCATTTTGCCGCTTAATATTACTATGATATACATTTTTTCTGAAATTTTTTATTTTACTTCTGTCTACCCTCGCTGTCGTATTGTTTCAATCCCCCAAGGGACTCGAACCCCCTGCCTCCGGTAACGACTGCCTATCATTATTCATATGACTAAGCTGTTTCTATGCGTGCGTCGAAAAAATACGGTTTTTACTAAATCGAAATAGCAAATGAATCGAGAATGTTTTGAGGTTTTGGTTTTACACACACACACACATATCACGCCAATATCCCCGAAGGGGTGGTCAGAGGTGCATAACAAACCCACAATTTGCCAGTATTTTAGTCCCACGTTATAGAGGGCAAGCCTTTTGCCGTCACCGGGCACATTTATAATGGGTTATGTCCAGAATAGCCGAATTAATTTAATAAAAAGTAGCAGTTATATTGTAATTTTCAAAAAAAAATTTAGACCCGTTGCCTTGCGATGAAATGTTGATGAAAGGCAACAAAATCTTACATGCCAGCCGCTGTGGCACAGCTAATTAAAGTCCTGGGCGTCTCGGTTTCGGTTTTTAAGTTAAATATTACTATAAGAATGCCACAAATATGTGTTTCCGATATATTTTCAGACTAACGTATGCTCGCGACTCTGTATTTCAAAACTTACATGAAAAACTGGCGGCAAATGCGAATGGGACTCGCGCACGGTTTCTATATATAAAAATGAATCCCTATTTCCCTTGGTCACGACTTCACGGGTGAAGGGCTGGACTGATAACGTTAATTTTTTTTCTTGTGTTCGTTATCATCAGAAGGTTCTTATGAAAAAAAATTGAACGGTCGGGGGATCAGGAACGAAGTTCTTTACTCGACGACGACACCAAATTTAAAAAAGAGCGGAGTTTATTTTAGCTTCTGCGGACCACCGGTTGGGAACCACTGATAAGCGTAACGTGACGATTTCTACTAAATCGCACTACCCGCGCCCTAAGCCGCGTTAGAGAATTTCGTTCCGATAAACACAGAAAATGAGTTACGAAGTTCGTCCGGACAGCTAGCTTTTGACCGAGCGAGCGAAGCGTCTATATTTCGAGACTCGACAATTTTGCTTTCGTCTGTCTGTCTGTGTGTTCCGAGCTAGCAGCCACAGTTTTTACCCAATTTCCACGAAACTAGGCACTAGTATTCCTTGATTTAATAATTTTTTTTTCAACGTGAGCTTTTTTTATAGGAAGGGAAATAGCATAGACAACACGGGTCGAACGGTACGATACGTAAGAACTAACTTCGTTGCTTTATGGGAAATAGAATGTCCTAAATAATGATTTGAATGTTTGCGAGGTCTACACTTCGACCATTGTCGACCTATTCTTCTACATCTATACACTACAATTATAAAGAGGAAAGATTTGTATTTTTAAATAATAAACTCAAAAACTACTGTGCCGATTTCAAAAATTCTTTCACCATTGGAAAGCTACATTCACCATGAGTAACATACTACTTTTTATGCCGGTAATGTGTTCCCACGGGACCTGGGAACGAGTAAACTAAATCACGCGGTCAGAGCTGCGTCGATCAGCTAGTAGTTTATATAGGTACTTACTTTATATACTTCTAGCGGACGCCCGCGGCTTCGCTCGCTTGACAAATTTTATACTAAAACCTTCCTTGAGAACCATTCTATGCATTGGTGAAAACCGCATCAAAATACGTTGCGTAGTTTTAAAGATATAATCATACATAGGGAACGGTGGCGACATTGTTTTATACTATGTTATGATATGATTTTGTGTGATTTTTGTGTGTAACAACACTCAAACCGACTGTTTCTTAATCACTAACCACTATGCAATTGGAAGTTTATAATCATATCAGCCTACTAAGCATAGGCCTTAACCAAAGAGGGGGGATTTTAGGCTATATACCACACTGGCTGGGTTGGTATAGGTTGCAGTGTCGAGTAACTTGTCAGGGCCTGGTATCCCACAAGATAAGTTAACTCTAATAGACTCTTTGACTGCCTCGGTGGCTCAGTGGTATGGGTATGTGACTGCCGTCCTTGAGGTTCCAGGTTCGATTCCGGGTCGAATCAAATTATTTGTGTGATCTACAAATGTTTTTTTCGGAGTTTGGGTATTTTCTATGTATGTTTATCAGTCGTCTAGATCCCATAACACAAGCTTATATTAGCTTAATTTGGGCTAGATGACGTTCGTGTCCAAAAATATTATAGTGGGTACCAGGGTTTCTCTTTTGGTGTTGTTTCATTGTGTTTAACTGTTCGAACCCGGGACCTCAGGGCACGGCAGTCGCATACCCATACCACTGCGCCACCGGCAGTTGCCATTCGCAAAAACTCAATCATTAATCATAAACAAAATTATATAAAATTAATGATTCTTCCATAAATGTTGGATATATTCGAAAAATTTTGAAAACCCCAGATGGGAAAAGTTTGATTGCTTTAAAAAAAGTCTATTATCTTTGAAATTTCCGAAAAGACACGTTTCCAACTACTCGAATAGGGTTGCCACTGATATTTTAAATTGGATAATTTTGCTATTAAAATCAGATAAACCTCAAATACCGCCTAAATTATCCCACAAAACTGATTTTTATTCCTATTCTTTTTCCGTTCATGCGGTCAGGCTGTGGAACTCAGCCCCCCCTGACATACAAAGCTGTAGAACTCTTACTCTATTTAAAAAGACAGTGAAATCACACTACCTCTCCTCTTTATCTTAGTTATATATATTGGGTAATAATATATTGTAGTCTCTTATATATTTAAGTATATTATAGTACAGTATGTATCTATTTATGTATATATTATGATGCATCTTTAGTTTATGTAAGTTTATTTTTATTGCACTGCACACACGTTGCCTTGTCACCTTTACATCTCTCTGGTCTGCTGGTAAAGAGAATCCTTTAGGAATAAGTAGTGCCCTTGTACTAACTGCTCGCTGTTCTCTTTGTTTTTTTTTTACATTCTCACACAACATCATTTTGAATCGACCCGGAATCGAACCTGGGACCTCAGTGCCGGCAGTCGTATACTCATACCACTGCGCCACCAAGGCAGTCAAAGTATTCTTCTTATTGTTTTATTTTTATCTGTGTGTTGTACATAAATAAATAAAAAAAGAAAAAATAAAAGATACACTTTATTATTATATTTATATATTATTTATACAAATTATGTACAGAAAAACCTTCCTCGAGAAATCATTCATTGGTGAAAGTGGCGTAGTTTAAAAGATCTGAGCATACAAACGGACGGAAGCGAGTTTGTTTTATTTACAATAAGAATAACAATTTATATAATTATGAACAAAAAATATTTACACTAGAAAATGTCGGCAATGACGCGTTCCGAGAATGCTGGCTGTGTTGCCACGTTGGATGGCGGTACTTATTCTTTGGGCCAGAAAATAGCCAGCCTTCTGGTCCTGAGAAGCATCGATTAAGCATTTAGCAATGTCTCTATAAAGGCGGCGGCGACTCGGACCCCATGACCCCAGTGTCTCTACCCCAAACGGCTCAAATATGTAATCACCTGCTCGGTTAGCATTTGTTTTATAATATGTAGTGATAGTGATGATGATAAATAGACGCGGAGGAGGAGGAGGCCGCGTGCATCGACTAGACGTACCTATCATAAATTATGGATAGTATACCTACTAGTGGTTCTGTGAACAGTAGACCTCGCGTTATTTTCGCATTTCCCCCCCCAATCGAAAAATCCCTTCGACAGAAGTTGCGCCTTGCAACAAAGAACACTTGTGCCAAATTTCATGAAAATCGGCTGAGAAATGCGGCCTGTAGACCGGAACTGACACACATACCAACAACGCCGAGTTAAAACTGAGACGCTTCGCTCGCTCGGTCAACTAATAATAAATAAAGAATAATAAAATTGAATTGAATTGAATTGTTTTTTAAACTATGTTTCTAGAAGGCTGGCAGCATTGCCACGTTGTATGGCTATGTTCCTAGAAGACTGGCAGCATTGCCACGTTGTATGGCAATGTTCCTAGAAGGCTGGCAGCATTGCCACGTTGTATGGCAAAGTTCCTAGAAGGCTGGCAGCATTGCCACGTTGTATGGCAATGTTCCTAGAAGGCTGGCAGCATTGCCACGTTGTATGGCAATGTTCCTAGAAGACTGGCAGCATTGCCACGTTGTATGGCAATGTTCCTAGAAGACTGGCAGCATTGCCACGTTGTATGGCAATGTTCCTAGAAGGCTGGCAGCATTGCCACGTTGTATGGCAATGTTCCTAGAAGGCTGGCAGCATTGCCACGTTGTATGGCAATGTTCCTAGAAGGCTGGCAGCATTGCCACGTTGTATGGCAATGTTCCTAGAAGGCTGGCAGCATTGCCACGTTGTATGGCAATGTTCCTAGAAGGCTGGCAGCATTGCCACGTTGTATGGCAATGTTCCTAGAAGGATGGCAGCATTGCCACGTTGTATGACAATGTTCTTAGCAGACTGGCAGCATTGCCACGTTGTATGGCAATGTTCCTAGAAGACTGGCAGCATTGCCACGTTGTATGGCAATGTTCCTAGAAGGCTGGCAGCATTGCCACGTTGTATGGCAATGTCCCTAGAAGGCTGGCAGCATTGCCACGTTGTATGGCAATGTTCCTAGAAGGCTAGCAGCATTGTCACGTTGTATGGCAATGTTCCTAGAAGGCTAGCAGCATTGCCACGTTGTATGGCAATGTTCCTAGAAGGCTGGCAGCATTGCCACGTTGTATGGCAATGTTCCTAGAAGGCTGGCAGCATTGCCTCGTTGTATGGCAATGCAATTGGGTGCAAAGGGGCCCTTCTTACATCTATCGGGCCCCAGCGACCTCACCTGCTAGTGGCGCACCTGCTGATTAACGGACGAGGTTCGTATATTACGGTACCCATGTGGTGGCTTTGGCCCCTACGTGGATACCAGGTGGTACAACAGTGTTGGTCCGGGGGGGTACCACCGTGCAGCTGTGCTAAAGCCCCCCAAGTAACCCAGCCCAGGCTGGGTTGCGTTAGGGGTTCAGCAGCTGCACTGCCGGGCCCGGGGCGGTGTATGGTGCGGCAGGCAGGGGTCCAGTGGGGGCGAAGCTGAGTCTAGTGTGGGTCGATTCGCCGGCCAGGGAGACCCTTAGCAACGGCGTTGCCGCGGCCGCCCGCAACATAGTCATGGGGCCCGCCTGGGACCAACCACCCCAGTAGGCTGCCCCACATGTTGCGCATAATCCTGTTGTGGGGTCGCCGCTCCGGGTGGTAACCGGTGTGGGGTAGCGGCGGCCTTGCATCAGGGGGGTTTGGGAGCCCTTCCGTCCGGCGGGTCGGCTCCGACCTAACCACACGGTTCTAGACGAAGCTAGCCTCTGCACTTTGTCACTTACTGCCGCACCAAATATCGCCCTGTCTTCACGCTTCCCCATATTTCAAAATGACAGTGCAACAAGAGAATAGACGGTACACAGCGGCCCCTAGAAACCCCACAAAGTTGACTTCGTTTGAGGTGGAGTTCGCGAATATCCGCGGACTCCATGCAAACCTCGATACCGTCCACCATCACCTGGAGTCGGCACGGCCTTCTGTGATGTTCCTAACGGAGACACAGATACGCCGCCCTGACGACACGTCGTACCTCTGTTACCCGGGCTATATCATTGAAGAACAGTTCCGCGATAAAGCCGGGGTGTGCGTGTTCGTTAGGGCGGATGTTTGCTGCCGCCGGTTGCGCTGTCTGGAGAACCCCTCCTACTCCGTCCTTTGGCTGCACGTGGATCATGGCTCCATGAGCCAGATCTACGTGTGCGTCTACCGCTCCCACACAGGGGACACTGGGACAACAAGGCTTTTCGAATACCTCAGCGAGATGGCTGACGATGCGCAGGTGCGGTTCCCGAACGCTGACCTGGTTTTCCTGGGGGACTTTAACGGTCATCACGTTGAGTGGCTGGGGTCCCTTAGGACCGATCATGCGGGACGAACCGCCCATGCATTCGCTCTCTCCCACGGGCTGACCCCAGATGGTACGGGGGATCACCCGGATACCTGACAGGTCAGACCACACGCCCGCCTTGCTGGATCTACTGCTGACGAGTCGCCCAGCCGAGTACAGTGTGTCGGTACGCGCCCCACTGGGCACATCCGACCACTGTGTGGTGCACGCCAGCTTCCAAGTGCCACCGCCTGCTCGTGCTGAACAAATGACTCGACGACTATGGCACTACTCGTCGGCAGACTGGGACGGTCTCCGCGATTACTTTGCGTCCATCCCGTGGAGCCAGCGCTGCTTTGTAGGGAAGGCGCCTTCGGATAGCGCTGCTGCCATTGCTGGCGAGATCAGTCTAGGGATAGAATATTATATCCCTTTCACTGATGTCGCCAGCATCCGCAAAGCTCGCCCCTGGTTCGGGCGTGAATGTGCCGAGGCTGTCCAGAAAAAACAGTCGGCATATCGCGCCTGGGTCAGGGCTCGGGCGGCACGTGACCCGAACGTGAACCGCCTCAAAGCAGCGTACAATCGGGCCACTAGGTTCAGCAAGAGGGCCTTCAAGAGAGCGGATGCCCAGCGCGTCGCGCGGCTTGGTCAGGAGCTCACATCCCATCCCACGGGCAGCCGTGGATACTGGCAACTGGCCAAAGCCGTACAGTCAAATTTTTGTCAACCCTCGCTGCCACCACTGCGTTTTCCTGATGGATCACTGGCTCACAAAGCCCAAGAGAAGGCGGACATGCTCGCAGACCTCTTTGCGGCTAATTCCCGGGTCGATGACCGTGGCCTGCAGCCCCCCGCCATCGCCAACTGTGGCCACACTATGCCTGATATTGTTATCAGGCAATGTGATGTACGGGCAGTGCTGCGGTCACTCGACACGCGGAAAGCCAGTGGCCCTGACGGCATTCCGGCGGTGGTGCTACGAAAATGTGCTGCTGAGTTGTCTCCTGTATTAACGCGTCTGTACCGCCTGTCATACTCTACAGGCCTCGTGCCGGAGGCCTGGAAGGAGGCGAACGTACAACCGATCCCCAAGAAAGGGGATCGATCCGATCCAGGCAACTATCGACCCATAGCTGTCACCTCAGTCATTTGCAAGGTGCTCGAGCTTCTTATTAATAAGCAGCTCATGCGATACCTGGAGGATCACTCGCTAATCAATGATCGGCAATATGGCTTCAGGCCAAAACGATCAACGGGTGACCTCCTGGCATTCGTCACGCATGTATAGGGTGAGGCTATGGAAAAGTTTGGCGAGTCCTTGGCTATTAGCCTGGACATCGCCAAAGCTTTCGATAGGGTCTGGCATGCTTCGCTCCTTTCCAAGCTTCCGGCATATGGTCTACCTCCTCAACTGTGCAGCTGGATTGCCAGTTTTTTAAACGAGCGCCGAGTGCGGGTCCTCTGCGATGGCCAGGCTTCTCGCTTTTTGCAAGTGAATGCCGGGGTACCGCAGGGGTCCGTACTGTCACCAACTCTCTTTCTTCTGCATATCAATGATATGCTTTCCCTCGGGAACATTCATTGCTATGCAGATGACAGTACATTGCACGGGAGTTACTCGGTTCGTCCGACGGCGGGGCGATCTGTGATAGAGGAGGAGAGACGACATCTCGTGGGTGATCTCGACCGAAGCCTCGACAGTATCTCCCAATGGGGTGCCGAGAACTTGGTCGAGTTCAATGCCCACAAAACACAGGCGTGTGCATTTACAGCGAAAAAATCCCCTTTCCTTCCCCTACCCACTCTTCAGAATGCAATATTACCAATGAAGGACAATCTAGACATCCTTGGCATAGACGTTCGTCGAGAGCTCAATAACACAAAATACATTGAGAGATGTATTGGGCTAGCTTCGCGGAAACTAGGAATACTGAACAAGGTAAAGCGATTCTTTACACCGCACCAGAGGTGTCTGCTGTACAAAACGCAGATTAGACCCTGCGTTGAATACTGCTCTCACCTCTGGGACGGCTCCGCGAAGTATTTGCTGAACGCACTCGACGCTATGCAGCGACGCGCTGTTCGCATTATAGACTGTCCGGAGGTAACGGGAAGCCTTGAGCCGCTAGCCCAGCGCCGAACAATTGCTTCCTTGGCCGCGTTCTACCGTATTTACCACGGTGAGTGTTCTGAAGAGCTCTTCAACCTGATCCCACCCTCTCCCTTCCGATCCCGAACAACGCGTGCCGGGCAGAGATGTCACCCTCATACCGTGGAAACCGTCTTCGCGAGAACCGAGCGTTTTAAACGATCGTTTCTCTGCCGAACGATGGTGGCTTGGAACGCCCTGCCTGCGCACGTGTTTCCTCCTACATATAACCCTGGGCTCTTTAAGCGAAGCGTGAAGAGGCACATTACAGGGTCGTCAAGTTGAGGGCCACTCTCTATAGTATTCCTGTGTACTGTGAGAGTCGCCCTCAATTGCCAGACGTCGCCTCAGCTTACCATCAGGCGAGTGGCGTCAATTTGTCGACCTAAATATAAAAAAAAAAAAAAAAAAAATATCTATATAGATAAATTATTATTTAGATATATATTATTATTTATAATATTATTTATAACCAATATATATATATATATTTATTTATTATGCAGTATAGAGGCAAAACATACAAAGTGCCAACCCTAACAATTTATAGAATAATGAGCAGTGACCGTACCAGTATAACTTGGCCTCCAACGTCAATCTGCGTAGAACAAAATGCCTATATAAAGTATCAAATTGATGTATATAGATGGCTCTAGCTAAAATAGTTTTTGTTAGATGGGTTCATGTTTAATTCTATTGATGAATTTTAGGGTTCCCTGGGTTAATGTATAACCTTATTTAAACTTAACAGGTGTTGCTTTTAAAACCATTTTTTCGTGGTCAGTTTTTTTGTTTGTGGGGAAAATGGTATTAAAAATGTTGCAGTATATTATCGTGTCTGCTAAATATTGACGTATAATGTATATTTTTACTAGCGGTAATATATATATATATATATATTAAATACTTTTTAAAATGCTACTTGTAAATGTTATATAATGCTTTCTGTCCATTACTTATGTCTTCGCTTTTTTTTTTTTTTTTTTTTTTCATTCCGCATTCTTAGGGCCGCGGCCGCACTAACGGCCGTTGCCGGGCGTCTCTGTTATGTCTTCCCTTATTTAAATTTCTTAGTTAACTTATATTTTTCTTATGATATTAGTATTATCTCTAAAAGATTGTTTTTATGTTTCCTCACTAACTTCACTCAAACACCAATGACTACCCACTTTCACATCTCATTTCTTACCATTTATGTCCATCCAAAGGTTGTCTGTAAGAGATCGCTTTTAGTGATAAGGCCGCCAATTGTACATTTTCATACGATGTTTCTCATATTTATTTGTATTGGTGTACAATAAAGATTATTCAATTTTATTATTCTATTCTATTCTATTCAAAATCCGTTGCGTAATTTTAAAGATCTAAGCATACATACGGACGGAAGCCACTTTGGTTTAAACTATATCTATGGTCGACTTACGGCGTCGTCGGAGCGCCATCTTCCAGCAGTTGAGGAAACGAACCGCTTATCAACCGACTTCCAAAAAAGGAAGTTCTCATTTCGACTGTACGTTTCTTTTTTATGTTTGTTACCTCATATCTCTGGACTGGGTGAATAGATTTTCTACTTCCGAAGTGGTTTCATTTAAATTTGGTCCCATTCCGACAATTATTTGGTCCCATTTCGGTCATTTGAAGTCGGTTGTTGTGTCAATTTTTGTCGTGTGTTTAAAAAAGAAATTAATAATTTATATTCCAACCAGCGGACGCCCGCTGCTCTGCTCGCTTGACAAATTATATACCTACACAAAACCTTCCTCGAGAACCACTCTATCTATTGGTGAAAACCGCATCAAAATCCGTTGCGTAGTTATAAACATCTAAACACACAAAGAACGAAAGCAACTATATAGTTTATACTTTCGATTGTCGGCACTTGGTGGAACCTATAGTAACTAGTACGGTGTCTGGCTTGTGCTTCGCACCGCACCACGCCATAGTATTTGGGCTATAACTTTGGACCCTTTAGGGCTAGGTCAAATTTTCGAATTTTTGGCTTGCCTCCAGATCGAGTGCTATCCATAGAGGGGTCAACCATCATTGGAGCATAAGCAGTTCTCGAGAGCTAAGGGGGGGACATTCCCCATTTCTATATATAGATACATGTACATGATGAACAAACACGCTTGCACACTATTCCACAACTTTATTTAATTTATTTTCACAGACCGGTTTCGCTTTTCAGTATTATCAAAGGTGAAATTAATAAGTTTGATAATGCTGAATGGGGAATGCAATTTTGTCCCCCCTTAGCTCTCGAGAACTGCTTATGCTCCAATGATGGTTGACCCCTCTATGGATAGCCCCCGATCTGGAGGCAAGCCAAGAAATCGAAAATTTGACCTAGCCCTAAAGCCTAGTTCGCACTGCTTTAGTAATTTAGTAGAGTAGCGTGTAATTTTGTGGCTAAACTACTCGCTACTATACAGAAATCGTTCGCATTACGGTTTAGTACAGTACACAAGTGAGTGGTGGCGGCCACTAATGAACTCGACTAATCAACAGGTTCGGACTTGTTTAGCCGGTGAACCAGTGAGCACGGATGCGTGGTGGGAGGCGCTACTCGCCCGAAATAATAGAGTAAAATGGATTGACTCGACTAAATCATTTACTAAATTACTCGACTAAATTTTTATAGTTCGCACATATTTAGCTACTAAATTACTCGCTACTCTTCTAAATAACTAGCCTAATGCGAACTAGGCTTAAGGGGTCAAAAGTTATAGGCCAAAACCTATGGCGTGGTGCGACGCGAAGCACAAGCAAGACACCGTACTAGTAGTGTACAATTGTGTTTGTCCATCATGGAAGCAACTATGTTATGAAGTTACTTTTTAATTATACGGAACCACAGAATCTGTATCATAACGCACTTAACAACAAACTCGAAACCGACTACAATTTTACAAGTCATGACGTCGGCACTGTTCTCTGATTAATACTTTTTTTGTTACTTTTTCTTTTATCTTTTTTTTTAATCTCTTTTTTTCTTGTCGATTGCTCGTATTATGTATGATATTTTTTGAATTGTGCTTTCGAGACGTATGATTTTTGTATTGTTGTTTAAGGGGATGAATAAATATTTTAATTAAATAGTATAATAGTGTGAATATATCATCAAAGGATAGGCAGAGCATATAACTACATTCACCGAGCCTTTTCCCAACTCAGTCGGCTTTCCAGTCTAACTGCTCGCGGCTGAACTTCGATATTTTCCGTGAAGCGACTGCCATCTGACCTCCACAGCCCATGGGCGATATCGAAGTTCTTTAGTAAGACCGCGAGGATTTTTGATTCAGGGCTCCAACTATCCCTAACGACTGCCATAGATGTTCGTATGACAACCGGAGTCTCACGTGTCTTAAGAAATGGTCACCCATTTTCCCCAGCATTTACTTAACCTTTGCAATGTGGTTAACCTGTAACTATTAGTTCTATTTCTGCTTCGGTAGCGTAGTCGGTAGTGCATCGCCTTTCGACTCCGGAGACTCGACTTCGATTTCCGAGTCGAATCAAAAATTTGTGTGATCCACAAACGTTTGTTTCGGAATTTGGGTGTTTTCTATGTATATTATGTATGTATTTAGAAATTTATAAGTATGTTTATCAGTTGTCTAGATCCCATAGCACAAGCTTATAGCTTAGTTTGGGCTAGACGACGTTGTGTGAGAATGACCAAAAAAAAAAATATAAGTCCCACGTGATAGGTGTCAACCCTATCGCCCGTTCCAAACACAAGTTTCTTTTAAAGTTTAATCAAACACCACTTTCTAATGAAAAGCATTACCCTTTTCTTATCAATCGGATAATTAAAAAAAAAATCTCAACCCAGGTGTATATTTAAAGCGGCTTACAAAATAAAGCCATCACGGCCCCAGCCGGTATTGTACACACACACAATACATATGTACTGTACAATACACATATTCTGTGTTATTATTTTGATATGATTAATGAAAACGTGGACGTCTCAATCCTCTTGGGGGTTGAATCATTAATAATTTATTGTACTCGCGATGTAGGATTCCAGTGTTTGTCAAAGTTTGTGGTGTGGTTCTTAAAGTTTGGTTAACACAAAGGCACACGTTTTTAGATTTGTGAAATGTCCATTATAACATATTATAAAACAAAGCCGCTTCCGCTTAGATCTTTAAAGCTACTAGAGCTACTAGAGCGGTTCTCAAGAAAGGTTTTAGAGTTTTCGAAACGAAAATCTCTTATACAACAGTAATATCCGTCCGTCCGTGAACAACTCTCAACTCGAGAACGGTAAGAGCTAGAGACTCAGTGTAACCGCCAATCGACTTAGCATAGTCGAAAACCCCCCAAAATCAACTTGACCTTTGACCTCTGATCAAGGTCAAGGTCAAAACGAGGTCAAATCGAGAACGGTAATAGTTAGAGACTCAAGACCAGCTGCAATCAACTCAGCATGGTCAAAGACCTCTAAAATGATGTTGAACTTCATGTCAAGTGACATTTTTTAGATTTTATGAAAAATCTTTCGTAAACTCTAAAATATATTGCAAATTTTTGCCAAACTTTTAACTTGTTTGTGTATATAATTTGTCAAGCAGGCGTCCGCCAGTATAGTTTAAAACAAAGTTGCTTCTCGTGCTGCTTAGATCACTATTACTCTATAGATTTTGAGTAAACTTATAAAACGCCTCATTTTACGGTAGAGGTTAAAAATATAGGTAGCAAGCTGCGAAGGCTATCAAATCAAAATTCCACGTTTTATTCAAGGACAACTAGCAATAGGTACAAATTATATTCTGCCGTGCATACCTAGAAAGCGCGGGAAAACTTTTTTTTAAAGTCAAAATCATTGTTTACGCGGTAAGTATTTTTTTTTTTGGATTTTATGGCTTTGTTTCACGACCTTTAAGACGAAATATGCGGGAAACATGTTCTAATCTATACTTCTATAGTACTATTACAAAAACTACTGAGCCGATTTCAAAAATTCTTTCACCATTGGAAAGAAGCTACATTCACCCTGAGTAACATAGGCTACTTTTTACCCCTGTAGTGTGTGAACCGGGAACGAGTAAACTAAATCACGCGGGCGGAACTGCGGCGATCAGCTAGTTAACTTTAGTTTAGTTTATTTATGATTAGTTTTAGTAATAGTCTGAGACGCCCAGGACTTTAATTGGCTGGCACCTAAGATTTTGTTGCATTTCATCGCGAGGCAACGGGTTTCAACTTTAGTTTTAAAAATTACAAGATAGCTGCTAATTTTTTATTAAATTCATTCGGCCATTTTGGACATAACCCATTATAAATATGCCCGGTGACGGCAATAGGCTTGCCCCCTATTACGTGGCACTAAAAATACTGGCAAATTGTGGGTGTGATTTTCTAGTTTATGAGATAAATATATGTAGCAACTTAAACATTACCTATAAGTAGGTACAGCAATATCAAAAAAGCAAAATAGCTTGTAATAGTTTTCTGTAGGCGAGGAACTCGACACATACAGTCAAGTAAGGACCATAGAGTCTAGTGTTCTTGTAATCGATCCGTAGGCAGAGGTATATCATAATTTATCATACAGCCGATATTCCTCAGCAATTTTATTCGTTCCATGTCATAGGGAACAAGCTTATAGCCGATAGCTTGACAGTTATATGTTAAACTGAAAAAATATAATGAAATAAACGTCAAAAATTGACACAACGACCAACTTCAAACTACCGAAATGGGATAATTGACCGAGCGAGCGAGGCGTCTCAGTTTCAACTCGAGGACTGCCCGATTTGGCGTTGTTTGTCTGTATGTGTGTCAGTTTCGGTCTACAGGGGGTCTGTGGGGGGCCCCCACAGGTTGATTGCCTCAGACCTACTCATAGAACCTAGATATGTAGGGAAGTAGTTTAGTGCCTTTTTGGCGCCATCTTGTTTATGAGTTTAGCATACTATCGATTTTTACCAATTGCAGTTGCTACGTAGTAGTACAGCAGTAGCAGGGCCTTTTACGTTAAATTACGCGATTTAGGCCCCAGTTCAAAAAAAAAGAAATCAGAAATTAAAAAAAAAAAAATTAAGAAAATTCAGAAATCGGAATATCAGCTAGCGAGTGAGTTATATACCGCGATAGATAGTCTCGCTTCTGCTCAATTTTGCACCGCGACCCGCCGTGCACATCGAGTATAGTTTTTTGTTTGGCGAAGGAACTTAATCACGTACAGCCTCAGACAGAATTTGAAGTCTGCACCTAGATACATAATAACTAGGTATGCAATGCATTCTGCTGTTACAATAATTGAGCTGAGTTTGTCGATCCGGGTTGAACTCCTAAACGACTGGACCGATCTTTATGAATTCAGATATATGCACTCACGGTGATGGTCACTATGACCGTGCCAAATTTCAAAAAGATCGGTCCAGTCGTTTAGGAGGAGATCGATCACGAACGAAATACACGAGTCGCCTCTAAATACATACATAACATACATAGAAAATACAAACAAACATTTGTGGATCGCACAAATGATTTGATTCGACCCGGAATAGAACCTGGGACGTGTGAGCGACGGCAGTCGCATCGTTCTTTTGCCTTACCTATTATTAGCATTAGACTAAAATAAAAAATATCTAGTGGTCGCCCTACGGTAAAATGGCGACCTTGCGAATATTAAAAAAACGTGGAGATCGAGTAATAAATGTGGCCGCTCGAAAAAACATTAAAAACATTATTTCAAAGAATCAAATTGAATGTAGCTTTCCTATGATGAAAGAATTTTTGTAAACGGGACAGTAGTTTTTGAGTTTATTCATTACAAACATACAAAAGTTTCCTCTTTATCAGTAGTATAGTTTATTAATATTATTTATTATACAGCCTAACATATAGTATGAAGTCTTTACTTACATTTAAACAAGCTTAATGTTCCTACCTAAGATAAAAACCTGAACACCAAATGCCCAAGAAAATCAATAATTATCCCCACAATACCAAGATGGCGGTATTTGATTAAAATAAAACATTAATAAAAGCAAGTAAAAGATTAATGTCCGACCCCCGACAAAGACTAATAAATTAGATAAGTATGTAACATTCTGTAAGGGCGAACTACCCTAGACGCCATTTTGTTGAACGAACGCCACTGATTGGTCGGTTCGCTGGTAATCAATATTTGTATTTCGAATGCCGCAAGGTCATATGTCAATGTTTTAGCTTTATAAGAATTTAGACCTTATTTTTATGGTATTAGGTACAAAAATCTAGTTGCTGTTTGAAAGATAGGGCTTTGGATATCGTAGGTATTTCGGCTCGGTATTAAGAAAGGAATGATTTTATTTAAGTACTAGCGGTCTCCCGTGACTTCTTCTGTTGATAATTTGGATTTTTCCCGTTTCCGTCGCTTGTAATTATAGTCCGAGACGCCCAGGACTTTAATTGGCTGTGCCATAGTGGCTGGCACGTAAGATTTTGTTGCCTTTCATTAGCATTTCATCGCAAGGCAACCCTATTACGTGGGACTAAAATACTGGCAAGTTGTAATGTGTAATGCACCTCTGCCTACCCCTTCGGGGATATAGGCGTGATATGTGTGTGTGTGTGTAATTATTGTTCTCGTCGCGTCACCCGTAGTAACATCTAGCTTCGCAAATAATTATTTTAGAACGAATTTCAATTCCATAAAATTTGTTATAGTGAGTTAACCTTAATAGATAGATATATGCTACCACGGACGTTTTTTTAGAACTTTTAAAGAGGAACAATTCTTTAGTACATCATTTTAACATAACATTAACCGTTTAGCCAGTGCACGCAACGGAAGTTCTTAAAAGAAATATATGTTTTCCCCGTTTTTGAAACATATCACACTGCTGCTCCGCTCCTATTCATTGTAGCGTGATGTTAAATATCTATCTCTAAATATCTAATCAAATCTTGCAAGTTGTACAGACTTCCTGGTTTCCGATTGAACTGAAACCGTATAAAATAAATATTGTTGAACATTCTCACACAACGTCATCTAACCCAAACTAACTATAAGCTTGTGCTATGGGATCTAGACAACTGATAAACATACTTATATATTTCTAAATACATACATATTATACATAGAAAACACCCAAACTCCGAAACAAACATTTGTGGATCACACAAATATTTGATTCGACCCGGGAATCGATAGTAGTGTAGATTAGAATAAACTTTATTGTACACTAATTAAAAAATCATAGGATATAACAAATACAGGATGTGTAAAGGGCGGCCTTATCGCTAAAAGCAATATCTTACAGGCAACGTTAGCAAACCTAAATAAAAAATCTTTTCCAAAAAAATTATATCAACCTGATTTTCGAACCGACGAACGACGTAAAGTCAAAAATGATCAAATCTCAAAAATTTAAGATAACTACAACGTACATTTAACACTTAAATTTTACACCAAAAAAAGGGTTCCGCAGTTTTTCTGCCCGCAACTAATTGCATTTCGGTAGCCGAAAGGTTAGAAAAAAAAAAGAAAAGAAAAAAAATGTGTTGTCTGTGCTCTTAAGATAAGTAAACTGTCAAAAATGATGTCAAATTGGTATTAAGAAAAAAAACTTGATTCTTTGGTAAGTATATTATTCAAGTTCGGTTTTTGCAGGGCGCTTGGCTGGTGGCTTGTAACGTTACCTCTGGCGCTCCGCAAAGATCGTGTTCCCAGACACTCACATACCGAACAACGTTTCTTGTCCTGCATCTGGAGCTAGCTAGGAATAACTAGTTCTTCTGTGCGGGACTATCAACTAATCAAGCATTACCTTGACATTGACGAAATCATCGATAAACATCGATGGAGCCACGTTTTTAAAGAAAGAAGAAGAATTAGAAGTGTATTATTGGAAGTTTACACACGCAAAATTACGTCTTAGCCCCGAAGGGGTCGGCGACTAAGACTAGAGGTGGCCCTGTACAAGTCTGAGGCTCTGTGTTTACAAGGACTTCGGCAAGATCCCTCTCCAGGATCAAGCATAACTGTAGAAAGCGTCAGCATCGAGCCGTCGATGAAATACTTGGGCTTGTATTCGATAGCCCATGGAACTTCGGACCACATTTCCGAAGTTTGATTCCCAATGTGAATGTGACCAACCTAAAGGGATCCAACGCTTTTTGCATGAAAACAGTGGAGATCTCGGCTGCCTGAAATACAAAAATGACCAAACTTAAAACTCAGAGACATCAACATTCACCGAGCCTTTTCCCAACTGAGTTGGGGTCGGCTTTCCAGTCTAACTGCTCGCGGCTGAACTTCGATATTTTCCGTGAAGCGACTGCCATCTGACCTCCACAACCCATGGGCGATATCAAAGTTCTGTAGTTAGACCACGAGGATTTTTTATTTAGGGATCCAACTACCCCTAACGACTGCCTTAGATGTTCGTATGACAACCGGGACCGACGGCTTAACGTGCTCTCCGAGGCACGGAGGGGTCTCAGTGTCTTAAGAAATGGTCACCCATCCTAAGACCTGCCTGACTCGATGTTGGTTAACCTTTGCAATGTGTTAACATCGTCGGTTACCACTAGACCACGAGCTCCCTCACTCACTCAGACAGACATATCACGCCTATATACCCGAAGTCCCTACAATTTGCCAGTATTTTTGGTCCCACGTAATAGGGGGCAAGCCTATTGCCATCACCGGGCACATTTATAATGGGTTATTCCCAAAATGGCCGAATGAATTTAATAAAAAATAGCAGCTATATTGAAATTTTGAAAAAAAAATGTAATCGTTGCCTTGCTATCAAAAGCCAGCCAGCCACTATGACACAGCCAATTAAAGTCCTGGGCGTCACGGACTAAACTATCTCCATAGATGCTGTATGTATCTTAGCCGGGACCCCTCCATCCAGCCGTTGATGCGGCCGCGGCCATAGCACGTGGACTTAAAAAGCCCCGAACGTTCAAACAGCAGTAGTATTCTCTTATCTGTGCCTATCCGGGTATATCAGTGGCAACGCTAAGCCACCGAAACATACAAATAAGTAAATACTTAATAATAAATTAACTCATAATTTTATAACGTCTGCCACAAATCGGGTCTTATAAAAAAAAAACTATCGTTACCAATCTCCATACACTTCAACCTATGAGATGAAATTTAAAAAAAACACTACTTCCGGAAGCCGCGCGCTAGTCACGATGACGCTCGACAAAATGGCGGGCAAGTCATTACATATCAGCTATTTTACAGTTTTCGCTGTTACAGTTGAATACTACTTAACAATGACATGTGGAATATTGGTTAACTGGATTTGTGGTTAAATTATCCACATCAATGTATTAATTTTGGTTTGTTTTTAACATTAAAACCTCCCTTTCGTTATCCTTATAAATAGAACTTGTAAAATGCGGGTAGACTACGTATAATTAGAAAAAATATTATTTGGGAGTAAAAGTTATTCTTTTTAATTTTCCGTTTATCTGTTACCCTATCAGCTATGAAAGCTGCTGTAAACATTTTCTTACGTATAAGTTGCGTTATACTAAAATTCGATGGGTTATTTGGCACATCCATGTCATCATAAGTTTTAGTCGATGGTCTGAAATTGACTCTAGCAAAACCGCATCTACAACTTAGTAAACAGTATAATGAAAAAAAAAAGTTTTAAAAACCGAACAATCTTTTCGCTACACGTCACTATTTCAAATATATCGAAAAAAAAATTCTGTTTCCGTTCAAAGTTTGAATTGATAATCAACCGTACAGCGAACTGATTCCAAATTTAAAATATCATTTTGTCAATAAACCCGCACATACAAACCAGAGATTATAGAAGCAGGTTAAATAATTATAACGTTTCAAAAAAAAAAAGTAATAATAGTAAAGTGATGACAGTTAAAGAGTTAACGATATTGCACTTTTACTATTTTGAATGTATGTAAAATGCTGAACAGCGATGACTGGCGGCCATCTTGTGCAGTCATGGTGACGCTGACTAGACTGAGTGAAAGTGTTTCCTTCGCCTTGTTCACCTTTCGTGTTTGGAACTTGGTTTATTGAGAAATTTGTTGTTTGATTATTTAATTAGATAAAACATTAAGTATGTGTTTTAATTATTCATATATTGTTTTTCGAATGAAGTTCTCTAACGCGGCTTACGGGATTCAGTAGAAAGCTGTGGTCCGCAGAAGCCAAACTATGGTCTGCATTTTTTTTAAAATGTTATGTTGCAGTTGCGTAAAGAACTTCGTTGTTCATTTTTTTATGACATTTTCACACTACTCCGGCCTCCGGAGTCACCACAGAAGCAGTCTAATATGCTCGGAATGTAGAGATTCTATTTAATGGTATGTAACTACTGGCTGTTGAATTTTTGGTATGAATTACAGAGTGGTTAGATAGATAGAGCCCCGGTAGTGACAATAGGTTTGCTCCCTATTACGTGGGACTAACAAAATTACTGGCAAAGAGTGAGTGTGTAATAGGCAAGCCTGTTACGGTTACCGGAAACTAGACGGACACAAACTGCGTCTTTATCCCCTGAAAGTGTGAGGACAGAGGCGCTTATACTCGTAAAGCTAAAAACCCTACAATTGTATAGACCTGATCTGGATACGGATCGGGCCTATACAATTATACACACAGATCGGGATACGCCGTATGTGAAGGAACGAGTTTACCCGTGCCCGCGTGCGGACCCCATCCGCAAAGCGTGTCGATGTCAATGTCAAATTACATACAATAATGAAATGCGTTTCATTTCGCGCGGGCCGCCCGCGGGCAGGATGCTTTGGTAACTGGCTAATCGCGAACTGATTTGACGTTGACATCCACACGCCGCGTGAGACAACGGATGACCAGGAAAAGTGCCCATTTTTTCCCGCGAGTTTGTCCCGCAAACATCGGGACGTCTGGCAACCCTGGTTACATAGTACTAAGTATTAAATTAGATGTTAAAGACAGTTCTGGGGTTTAGTTTACCTAGTTGTGAAGGCGTTTGACGAAATATCTCTGAAATGGCTATCACTTGCAGATGGTGATGTTATAAAGTACTCACCCCTTTATCACCAGTTCTACTTAAACTATTTCTTATCCCGCGAATCTGTTTCTGTGGGAATTGGGAATTAAAAAAACTACACGCAGACAAAACAGTGGGTATTGGATAATATTACCTATATATACATATTCGATACTATACATAGAAATAGACAACTAATTCCCATCTGTCCCTCGCTCCGTTTTTAATTAACTTTTTTATACGGCTATGTGTAGGCACAGGGCGGTCGCCCGTTACGGCCTATTGATTAGATGCCATTGTTTGTTACTGCGGGAGTTCGTGTCTATGGTACACCGGGAACGCAACCATGCTATTTATTACAACTGGAAAAGATTTTTTTCCAAGGAGGTTTTTAGAGACATTTTTTTTAAGAGTGAATGCAATCGCAAATACTTGCTATTTACTTTTGTTAGGATTGGGTTCATGTCAGTATTTCTATCAGGCGAACTTCACTTTGGAGAATACGAAAAAAAAAAGCTGGTGAAGCATCGGAGATGACATAAAAAGTATTTAAGTTCTTGTTTTTTTAAAAACGTGGCTCCATCGATGTTCATCGATGATATCGCCAATGTCAAGGTAATGCTTGATTTTTCTCGCTCAGAAGAACCAGTTCGCGGTGCGGGACAAGGAAACGTTGTTCGGTATTGCAATTGAGCGTTTGGGTCTGGATGTTTGCCCAGCGCCAGAGGTACCTAAGTAACCTAAAAGGCAACCACGCGCTCCGCAAAAACCCAAGTCCAAATATTTTGGTTAAAAGTAATCTTAACCGGAACCTTAATCAGAGTAGGGGGAGAAATGTGTTTGTGTGTAGGTATTATTGGTCGTCCAATATTGGTATTGAACATTTTGACTCTTGTTTTATTCGAACACCGGAAAAAAGACAATAACGTCTTCGCGGTTCTATTGTTTTTTTTTAGGTTTTAGGCTTGATTACATGATGACTTTTCAGCCATAAAATGTTTTTAACGGCGCATTACTTGGGAACATCGAGACAACTGGTATATTCTTTAGGGATCTGTAGGTGTTAGTCGCCATAGACAGTTTTTTTTTATAATTTTGTAAGCCAAATGGTCCGATATCCTAATAAACGGAGACTATTGCTGGAACCGACAAATTATATCTTTAGGTACTCCAGAACCTCATAATTTATTGTTTGGCAGGTGCACCACTAACATATCAGTTTGATATAGACCAAATCTTGTAGAAATCCCAACCAAAAAAACTTCTGATTCCGTGAAAATGTTATTTACCAAGCAAAACCAAATTATTAAACAAGTCAAACATAAAATACGGATATATAGCTTACATATTATACATTTAATAAATATCCTGCCGAGAAAAAAGCAATTGAAGTAGATAATATACAACATATATCTGTCCCTCTCACTAATATGTTAATGCTACAAGCTGAACTGCGATAGGTATGGTTTGTACGAACGCCGTTTGACTCCGCCTACAGGCGCAATAGGCAGACCGGTTGGTCGAGACAATGTGAAAAAAAGTTAGTTTGAAGCAAGGGACAAAAAGGTTACACTGCCCCATTATTCGTCAGAGGCTGCAAGGAATGGTGTCCTGTGCCTTAGAATTAAAAAGTGAAAATCATAGTGCATAAACTGCTAGGTCATGGATGATTGCATTTTTTTATTTAGTGCAGTGCAAAAGGATTTTATTGTGTGTGTTCTAAATTTGAAATTACAGGATTGTGTCGTTTGAGGTATGTCACTTTATTTTTTTTTAGATATGTTATGTAATGGCATTGAGATTTTTTGGTTCTAAATTGTAATTAAATTTTTTTATCGTAAGATTAATTTGATTAGATATTGTTTGAATCGCAAAATTAGTCACAGATACGAGTAAATAGTTTAATTTTTCACGATAAATGTCTAGTTTTGTAGGAAAATCTATTGAAAAACTAAAATAATATTACATGTAGCATAACATTAAAGAGCTTATTTTAAAATCTACTAGCTAGATTCCCAGTTATCGTCTCTGTTGTATAGTTTCCCTCGGGAATACATTATCAGAACGAAAAGTAACCTATTAATACAGCTAAATATTAGTTGTCCTAACATATTTCTTTAAATAACTTTCTGAATCGTTACAACGGTTTCAAAGATTACTCCCCTCCAAATTTTACCTCTTTTAAATAATTCCTTAATTAAATGGGTATTAGATTGCTTTTTAACCAGTTTATTTAAGAGGTAGGCAAATTAATAATTTTATTATGCTTTATATGAACTTTAATAAGATTAAAAGTACACCCGCTTCGATTTTTTTTTATTAGCTATTCTAAGTTACAAATTTTCAAAAAAATGCCGCCGATTCTTAAAAACTCAGTAATGAATTATTGATGACCAATGTATACCCTCCAGAATCTTCTAGGGCAGGAACTAACTGACTAGAGATCTGTATTGGATTTTTGTAAATCAATAATATTTATTTAATAAATCCTTCTTTATTTCCTGCGTCAACGAGCCAGACAAAAGAACTGTTGACCTTCTGTTTCCATATATTTTCCAATGTATCACTCATTTTTCTTATGTTTTTCCTTAATAAAAACCTTCTCCGAAAAATAACAAACGCAACAAAATAAGAATTAGCGTAATTGGTCCATTTGTAATCGCGTGATGCGATAACCAAGGGAAATAGGGATTTATTTTTACATAGTCTTATAATATAAAATGCTCGTGTCACAGTGTTAGTCTCTACCAATTTTTATGAAATTTAATATGCATATTCAGATTTTTTATTAAATTTAATATGCATATTCAGTAGGTCTGAGAAAAGACTACTACCTATTTTTCATACCCCTAAGTGATAAGGGTTGTCCACACCTAACATTATTTTTTTATTATTTAATAATATAAAACAAAGGGTAGGCAGAGGTGCATTATTATATCCACAATTTGCCAGTATTTTTAGTCCCACGTAATAGGGGGCAAGCCTATTGCCATCACCGGGCACACATATAATGAGTTATTTCCAAAATGGCTGAATTAAATTTAATAAAAAGTAGCAGCTATATTGTAATTTTAAAAATAAAAATTTAAACCCGTTGCCTTGTGATATAATGTTGATGATAGGCAACAAAATCTTACGTGCCAGCCGCTGTGGCACAGCCAATAAAAGTCCTGGGCGTCTCGAACTTTTTTTTTCTTATGAAAAAAAATGCGTTACGAATTTCACCTGGCCATCTAGTTACTACACTACCTAATACATTCTGCTGTTGCAATAATTGAGCTGAGTTTGTCGATCCGGGTCGAACTCCTAAACGACTGGACCGATCTTTATGAATTCAGATATATGCACTCACGGTGATGGTCACTATGACCGTGCCAAATTTCAAAAAGATCCATCCAGTCGTTTAGGAGGAGTTTGATCACGAACGAAATACACGAGTCGTCTAAGAAAGAGCTTCGTAAACTCCGCTCAATTACTTACACTATATTAATCATATATATATTAATACATATATTAATCAAGCCAATATCCCCGACGGGACAAGCAGAGATACATTACACAGCCACATTTTACCAGAACTTTTGTAGATCCCACGTAAACATAATAACCAATTGCCGGCATTATTCATCATTCATCGAGCCTTTTCCCAACACAGTTGTGGTCGGCTTTCCAGTCTAACTGCGATTCTGCTAAACTTCGATATTTTCTGTGAAGCAACTGCCATCTGACCTCCACAACCCATGGGCGATATCGAGTTCTGTAGTTAGACCGAGGATTTTTGATTTAGGGCTCCAACTACTCCTAACGACTGCCATAGATGTTCGTATGACAACCGGGACCGACGGCTTAACGTGCTCGCCGAGCCACGGAGGGATATCGGTGTCTTAAGAAATGGTCACCCATCCTAAGACCGGCCTGACTAGGTGTTGCTTGAACTTTGCAATGTGTTAACATTGTCGGTTACCACTAGACCACGAGCCGTCGAGACCGATCCAATAGAAAATCAATTACCGTTCCGAAATTCGAACTTTAATTCCAACAGCCAGGAACGATGTTATACAATCACTGCAGTCCGATAGGCATAGAGTACTTAACCCAGGGAATGTGTTCCAATGGGAATTATATTGCGGAAATGGACGTAACAAAAAATCTTATTCTAACCGTAAAAATAGTTTGATTACGGAACCAAACCAAACCCCGGAACACATACTCGTACAACCAATCACTTTTCAATTAAATTTTAATATTTTAATGAATGATAGTTTCGTTTTTTTTTACACACACACATAATCACGCCTTGCCCATATCACACAATTTGCCAGTGTTCTTAGTCCCACGTAATAGGAGGCAAGCCAATTGCCATCACCGGGCACATTTATTATGGGTTATGTCCAAAATGGCCGAATTTATTTAATAAAAAGTAGCAGCTATATTGTAATTTTGAAAAACTAATTTGTAACCCGTTGCCTTGCGATGAAATGTTCATGTAAAGGTGCTGCCACATTGCTGTATAAAAATGTTCACAAACTTTTTCTAACATAAAAACATTTATTAACAAATGTTAGGAATTGTTACATACCTACACTGATGAAAAAGGTTTACAAACATTTATAACATTTGATTTTTTTTTTAATTGCTAGAGTTTCATAGAAACATACTCTCTAAATGTGTCATTGTCATCCTTGTTCGTGTTTCTAGTTTCAAATATGTTCTTTTTTAATTCTTCTTGTTTCTTCTCGTTCTTCTGTCACTTTTCTTTTGCGAAATGGTTTTGTTAGTTACAACTTGTTAGTTACAAAATGGTTTTGTTTATTACAACTAGTTTAGAAATGTTTACTAACATTATCTAACATGAAAACATTTTCTAACATTGTGATCGTATGTTTCTTAACAAATGTTTACTAACGTTTGTAAACATTTTTAAACAACAGTGTGGCAGCACCTTAAGGCAACAAAATCGTATGTGCTAGCCGCTAAGTCACAACCAATTATTTCAAATCATTAGGTATCTCGTTTTCGTTAATATTTTTGTTAGTCCAAAGTCGTCATAATCCAATGAGTCTTTTTATCAACGCAGTTGGGGTCGGCTTTCCAGTCTAACAGCTCGCGGCTGAACTTCGATATTTTCCGTGAAGCGACTGCCATCTGACCTCCACAATCCATAGGCGATACCGAAGTTCTGAAGAATTTTCGCTTAACTACCTGGTTTAGGCCTTTAACTATCCGAAAAAATATTTTGATTTTTTGATTTATTTTATTTATTTATTCAAGGACGTTTTACATTTTTTATATTGTACAGTTGGCGGCGGTAAGGGTGCAAAAATTAAAAAAAAATCTTAACCACCCGTGCTAGTCGTAAACTGTGGTACGGCGTGGTAAGATTCTTGTTATAATAATACACTTTAATTAGCTAAAATTAAGGATGATTTGAATAGGACACTCGAGCGATGAGTCCATCATAGACACAAAACGACACATGAAAGATGTAGACAAAATACGAGGGTGAATTGAAAAGTAATCGGCCTAACCAAGAAAATAAATACATATTAAATGAAATATATTTTAATTTTTCAACGTAATCACCATCAAGTTCAATGCACTTTTGCCATTCCAAGTATTTAACCCGTTGAAAAAAAAAATGATTCTTCCTTAGAGTAAAAATATGCGTCTACTGCTGCTTTGACCTCATCATTTGTCAAAAATCTTTAACCTCCCAAGTGCTTTTTTAGGTTAGGGAACAGAAAAAAGTCTGACGGTGCCAGATCAGGTGAATAAGGTGGATGCGGTAACAGTTCAAAGCCACAGTTGTGAATTTCTGCCATTGATTGGACAGACGTGTGAACACGAGCGTTATCTTAATGAAACAGGACTTTTCTTCTGATCATTCCTGGACGGTTTTATTTTATTTCCTCTCGTAAACGACGTAGTAAGGTGCAGTAATAATCAGAGTTTATACTCTGACTCCTTTCAAGATAATCAACCATAATCACACCCTTTTTGATTTTTAGAACTAAATGGATCAGTGTTAGGCCGACTACTTTTCAATCCACCCTCGTATATCTGCCATAGATGTTCATATAATATAGCAACCGGGACCGACGGTACTAACATACAGTAATGCAAGTTATCCATACAAATTTTTATCAATATTTATCTAAGTTATCAAAAACTTGCGTGGACGTCCCACGACTTTGCCTGTGTTATGTTATATTATACCTACTTATAACCTATAAACTAGTGGTTCTGTGAACCGTAGACTTCGGGAGCGGCTTTGTTTATTCTTTTTCTTCTTCAATTTTCCTTATTTGCTCTTTCATTTGTCATCCAATCCAAAAAAAATCATTTAAGTGTTATTCATTGTAAGCAAGGAGTGTGTGTGTAAAGTTTCATGAAAATCGGTTGATAAATACGGCTTCAAACATGATCTGACAGAACCCGTTACAGACGAAAGAAATTCTCCCCAGGCTGCAAGTTGTAACGGAGCCTACGGTCGCTTCGCTCCCTTAGTCAATAATCCTTTTACGCCTTACTTTTAGGGTTCCGTACCCAAAGGGTAAAACGTTAACCCTATTTCTGAGACTTCGCTGTCGGTTCGTCCGTCTGTCTTGAGCTGTATCTCATGAACCGTGATAGTAAAGTTGAAATTTTCACAGATGATGTATTTCTCTTGCCAACAACAAATACTAAAAAGAGAGATTTTTTACCTTTGTGCGTGAGTCCGACTCGCATTTGGCCGTTTTTTTGGTCCCACGTACCTAATTAATGACGAGCTTTTTGCCGCTTACTGGGAACTTATGTTTGCTAGAGCCTCATTCAATGTTTGACAGGTGCACCACTAGCATGTGACGTTAACTTGGCATCAAGTTCTTAGTAATACCTCTGTGCACTCAAAATTATTGAGCAAAGTGAGCGAAGCGATCGAAGATCAATCTTAGGCGACTCATGTATTTCGTTTGTCCGCATACTCCTCCTAAACGCCTGAACCGATCTCCTTCAAACTTACTACAGTGATAACGTGATGCGTGAGGGTGGGTGGTTTGTAACAAAAAAAATTGAAAATATATAATACCATCTAGGAGTAATTACTAAAAAACCACAATAAAAAAAAATCGTTGTTCGAATATTTAACACTTAGCTCAGTTTTTTGCAACAGCAGCATGCATTGCATACCTAGTTTATTCAATCAAGATAATATAAATCCCTCGAGGCCGATCAATTGCAGTATCAATGATTCGTACGCTAAAAAAGAAAAATATTTTGACATATCAAATGTCAAATTTGATCGATCCGTTGCTATGAGAATGCTACTGTGTACGCACGATGTAATAGATACTGAAAATATAGAAAAAACATACAAAATGGCGGATCTTAACCGTAACTTATTTATATTCGTGCGTTCATCTTCGTTTTTCTATTTTTTTTTTTGAATTTTATTATATCGCACTGAGTAATAAGGTTCCAAGTCTAATGCTTGTTCCGTTTTTTATAAACAATTTGGCTTATGAAGCTATATTTTTCAAAGAGTGAAACCGTTAAGCAGTGAATTTATTTACAATAAGAATTACAATATACAAAATAAACATAATTATAGACTAAACATATTTACATTACAAAATATCGTTTAAAAAATCCTCCGCGTCATTGCCGACTGGGAAGGTTCCCAGAATGCTGGCTGTGTTGCCACGTTGGATGGCGATACTTATTCTTTGGGCCAGAAAATAGCCAGTCTTCTGGTCCTGATAAGCATCGATTAGGCGTTTAGCAATGTCTCTATAAAGGCGGCGAGCACTCGGACCTCATGACCCCAGTGTCTCAACCCCAAACGGCTCAAATATGTAATCACCTGCTAGATTAGCATATTTACGCCGTTTAAGGCCTTCAGCCGATGCAGCAGCAGCGCCGGCACATCCGGATGTGCTTGGAAGGTGTGAAGGTGCTAAGGTGTCAACGCATGTAGCGTCCCACACCAAAAGCCTTCCCATCTTCCACGGTAGCAACGACATACCGTCCGGTCTCTTTCCATCGCTTCGTGCTAAACCATTTGGTTCACGTACGGCCGGAAGACCTGCGGTGGCAAGAGCCCTACGAATTATGTCGTTTAGAATAGCGTGCCGAGGTATACGACCTGCGCTTCTGCTACAAGAAAGGCCATGGTGTCCCAGATTATCGATGGCTACTCCACAGGTGCAATGATGCAGGGATACACAAGGTGTACCGTTAAGTTGAATAAACCACAACGCATTACTGAAAATTGCATTCAAATCGGTTAAACCGTTTCTGATATTAGCGTGTTCAAACATTCAGACAAACAGACAAAAATTCTAAAAACCATTGTTTTGGGTTCTATTGCGTTCATAAAGCCCCCCTACAACAGTTTCTCTATTATATCTTCGATGTACAGATGTTAAGTGGTCGATACTTACAATTTTATTGAGCAAAGCGAGCCGAAGGCGAGCGGAGCTCTCAACGGGTGACTCAAATTACGATTTATGTTAAATTGTTTCTCGGCGAATACTCGGCCGATTTTGGATTTTCTTGCACTCATCAAAAGCTTACAGAATTACCCAGGTTCTTACGAAGCCAGAATTTTGAATTTAAACTCGCTTAGCTCAAATATATGCTGCAGCGTAACGGTACGTTTCGCGACTGCGGCGACCTAGTTATATGTACTGATGATTGATTGCCGGTACTTATGTATTTTAGATGTAAGGCATAGGTATAGGCTAAGAAATTATGTAAAAAATATGTATGTATGTAATCCGTATCTTAATCCTTAAGTTAAATAGGTAGGTTATTTTTTTATCACGTTAAAGTGTTCCCGCGAGCACCAGGCACGAGAAAATTATTTCACTGAATTTATCTAACATAACCATAGATCGTTTTATCCACTACCAACCTAACACAAACCTTAATTCAAAACTTACATCGATAAAGTCAACCGCACTCGACACAATTGGTGAAAAAAAAAAAAAGATACAGACACGACTTTTAAAATGAGAACGGCCCACACTCGTTCGAAATGTAAAAGGTTTGAGGACCTTCGGAAAAAAAATATTGTAAGAAAAAGAACTGGTTTTTGATTTTTGAAACGTTCGGTGTTTTGAGTGTTAGCTATTTTGAAGATGCGGTGCATTTGAGTTGCGTTTTCCGAATGCGTTTTGGAAAAAGTATTTATTAAGTCGGTAATTTAATAAACACACACATATCACACCTATATCCCCGAAGGGGTAGGCAGACCCCCAATATAGGGGGCAAGCCTATTGCCGTCACCGGGCACATTTATAATGGGTTATGTACAAAATAGCCGAATGAATTGAATAAAAGTAGCAGCTATATTGTAATTTTGAAAAATAATTGAAACCCGTTGCCTTGCGATGAAATGTTGATGAAAGGCAACATAATCTTACATGCCAGCCGCTGTGGCACGGCCAATTAAAGTCCTGGGCGTCTCGGACTAATTTAATGGCTTACATAATAGAAGTCCTAATAGACTCGCCCCCAGTTACGTTCGTAAGAAAATGTCTCTATCTAATACCCCCTTGCGGATATACTTGATCATATAATGTAGGTACTCGTATGTAGATTTAAATGGAATTACACGATCTGAACCTTTATTCCGCTGAACCCTTGAACCACAACAATAGCGTCCGGTTATGATTCCGCCACCCAGGAGGTCGCGGCTTAGTTATACACTTAACCCGAGAACCCCTACTGAGTGAACCTTTCAGTTTGAATACTATTGTATACTACATATATAATATATTAAGTGACACGATACATGGTAAATATTTCAAAAAGAGTTTTTGAAATATTTACCATGTATCGTTTGGTTTCCAATTTTTCTGCACAGTTGCATAATTTCTCCGTGATCATTGCGCTTGCAACAGTGCCGAAATATCGGAAACTTTAAATAATATATGGTGCAAAACATAGTAAATAGTGGGAAAAATCTAATTGTAATGTGAGTGGTCGCCGCAGGGTTATCCTTCTGAAGCGCCCGGCAATGGAAAACACGGCGTGTGGTAAAAAAAGCTTTATAGGTACCTCATTTAATATAAAAACAATAACCATTCTGTATTCCGAATCTAAATTCCAACAGCCAAGATCGATGATAACTAATAAGCTAACACCTATAATCTTTATAATCCGGACCACATAAAATCTCACATTTTCTCCCGAAAGATAGAAATAGGCATTTATTAAGTCCACATTTCGTACGAAGAAGTAAGGAACGATTCTATTGTCAATTTCGGGCATTTCGGGTATGTTTGCCAGCTTAGAGCTTCGTCTGTATGTCAGGAGGTGCACCGAGTGCTGGTGATGATGATGACTTAAGCCTCGGAGATATTAAGAGGCGTCTAACCCCCTTTATTATGAAAATATTTTCTATATTAATAAACATTACCTGTGGGATAGTTCGAGCCCTAAAAAATCGACTGTCCGTCACTACAATACCTAAATTTTTAGATGGGTGGGATGGGAAGGCGAACACAACTTGGATAGGAAAAGGCTCACTGGATGATGATGAGGAGATTTAGAATATTAAAAAAATACATTTCAGGTATTTGTTTCCTTTTTTTATTAGTTGAAACTCTTGTATTCGTCGTGTTTTTCGTTCACTATGTGCACAGGAATACATTTTCTGCTCTAGTAATATTTTTTTTGCGGTTGTACGGCAGGTGCAGCACTTGCATCCTTAACTAAAAACTGAAAAATAATGTCCTCGTACAACAACATTTAATACAAAATCAATAACCATTCTGTATTCCGAATCTAAATTCCAACAGCCAAGATCGATGATAACTAATAAGCTAACACCTATAATCTTTATAATCCGGACCACATAAAATCTCACATTTTCTCCCGAAAGATAGAAATAGGCATTTATTAAGTCCACATTTCGTACGAAGAAGTAAGGAACGATTCTATTGTCAATTTCGGGCATTTCGGGTATGTTTGCCAGCTTAGAGCTTCGTCTGTATGTCAGGAGGTGCACCGAGTGCTGGTGATGATGATGACTTAAGCCTCGGAGATATTAAGAGGCGTCTAACCCCCTTTATTATGAAAATATTTTCTATATTAATAAACATTACCTGTGGGATAGTTCGAGCCCTAAAAAATCGACTGTCCGTCACTACAATACCTAAATTTTTAGATGGGTGGGATGGGAAGGCGAACACAACTTGGATAGGAAAAGGCTCACTGGATGATGATGAGGAGATTTAGAATATTAAAAAAATACATTTCAGGTATTTGTTTCCTTTTTTTATTAGTTGAAACTCTTGTATTCGTCGTGTTTTTCGTTCACTATGTGCACAGGAATACATTTTCTGCTCTAGTAATATTTTTTTTGCGGTTGTACGGCAGGTGCAGCACTTGCATCCTTAACTAAAAACTGAAAAATAATGTCCTCGTACAACAACATTTAATACAAAATCAATAACCATTCTGTATTCCGAATCTAAATTCCAACAGCCAAGATCGATGATAACTAATAAGCTAACACCTATAATCTTTATAATCCGGACCACATAAAATCTCACATTTACTCCCGAAAGATAGAAATAGGCATTTATTAAGTCCACATTTCGTACGAAGAAGTAAGGAACGATTCTATTGTCAATTTCGGACATTTCGGGTATGTTTGCCAGCTTAGAGCTTCGTCTGTATGTCAGGAGGTGCACCGAGTGCTGGTGATGATGATGACTTAAGCCTCGGAGATTTTAAGAGGCGTCTAACCCCCTTTATTATGAAAATATTTTCTATATTAATAAACATTACCTGTGGGATAGTTCGAGCCCTAAAAAATCGACTGTCCGTCACTACAATACCTAAATTTTTAGATGGGTGGGATGGGAAGGCGAACACAACTTGGATAGGAAAAGGCTCACTGGATGATGATGAGGAGATTTAGAATATTAAAAAAATACATTTCAGGTATTTGTTTCCTTTTTTTATTAGTTGAAACTCTTGTATTCGTCGTGTTTTTCGTTCACTATGTGCACAGGAATACATTTTCTGCTCTAGTAATATTTTTTGCGGTTGTACGGCAGGTGCAGCACTTGCATCCTTAACTAAAAACTGAAAAATAATGTCCTCGTACTCCTACACCCGCTATTCTAAAGTCTATACAATTAATTTTTTTGCTCAACACCAAATCTATAGATAAATGATTTCAACAATTTTTTGTTCAAATATTTAATTATGGCGGTAATAATACACTTAATGGCAACACTGACATCATCTTTCCAATATAATAATTCATAACTAATAAATATATAAGGAAAAACTTAAAAAATATTATTATACCTAAAGAGGTTGAATCACTTTGCCGCAACAGGAAGCCATTACTGGCTATCTCTATCTCGCTCGCGCGCGTTCGATTCGATTTTTAAATTAATTCAAAATTGAAACAAAAACTCGCTTGTGAGAAAGAGACGGTTGTAGTTCTGTTGTTTCGTATGTTGAGGAATGTTAGACCGGTTTAAGGATTGGGCTCCGACCACTAGCATTACCACAACTCCCAAAGTTCAAATTGTTAATGTTGCGGTATGTAACTTTAGCAATGCCCTGTGGTTCTGTCTGCGTGGTAGAATTATCCTAGTCCCAATTCCGGGATTTCCGGGATTTCGATTCACGGGAACTAATTTCTGGGATGATTGGTAACACTAGGTATGCGCAGCATGCTGCTAATAGCAAATGTTAAGCGGAGCAAATGTTTTTATTACATATCAGAATCAGAAT
Organism: Nudaria mundana; assembly: GCA_963556515.1. Lineage (NCBI taxonomy): Eukaryota > Metazoa > Arthropoda > Insecta > Lepidoptera > Erebidae > Nudaria > Nudaria mundana. The sequence continues at coordinate 3,927,017 of OY748314.1, forward strand.
CGAACACTTCAATTAAAAAATCGGATGAAAAAAAATTTATTTTCTATGTTGACGCGCGTGTTTCCATGGCAACCATTTAATCATATGGTTTTGTGGTGATGTCCAGGACATTTTCGGTGATTATTCCTTCGTGGTCAAGCTCTATTTTAATGATTTCAGAGATATACACTCCCGGGTATGATGTCGACCAGCATGCCAAATTTGGTCAAAATTGGTCGAGCCGTTTCGGAGGAGTTGGCACACAAACGATTTCCACTTTTCGCCTAAGATTGAGCTCCGCTTCGCTCCGCTCAATAATAAAACTCAGGAATAGAGATACTAGTAAATCACCCCGGCTTTGCACGTGTAAAACAGTAGACCTCGCTCGCATATCGGTATCGTCATTAAACATCCATAAACAGAAAAATAAAATTGAAGTGTCTGTAATTCCAAATAATAGTTTTTCATCAAATATATAATTATTAAAGTACATACCTATAAACGATCACACACACATATCATATATATATCCCCGAAGGGATAGGCAGAGGTGCATTACACACCCACAATTTGCCAGTATTTTTAGTCCAACGTAATAGGGGGCAAGCCTATTGCCGTCACCGGGCACATTTATAATGGGTTATGTCCAAAATGCCCGAATGAATTTAATAAAAATTAGCAGCATATTGTAATTTTGAAAAAAATTGAATTCCGTTGCCTCGCGATGAAATATTGATGAAAGGCAACAAAATCTTACGTGCCAGCCGCTGTGGCACAGACAATTAAAGTCCTGGGCGTCTCCGACATAAATAACGCAATTTAAAAAATTGTTTGTCTGTTTGTTTGTTCTGGCTAATCTCTGAAACGGCTTGACCGATTATAACAGGACTGTCCTTGGCCTTCTCCACCCCATTACCTTCGAATCAAAAAAGGTCAAGAGGTAAAAGTTTTTAAAAAAATTAAAAAATCACTGTCTTGTGCGAAGTTTCGTGGAGATCTGATAAAAACTGTGGTTGCTAGCCCGGAACACACACACACAGACAGACAGACAGACGAAATCAAAATGGTCCAATCTCGAAATGTAGATAAAAAAGAGGACCGATTTCATTGTTAGTTTTTTTTGCATTGACTAAATAGCCTCCGTAACTAAAGAGCCAATTTTAAAAATTCTTTAACTTTAAATAAATAATAAATAAATATGTTAGGACAATTCACACAACGCCATCTATTCTCAAACTAAGCAAAGCTTGTGATATAAGTACTAGATAAACTGATATAAATACTTATACATATTTTTTTGGAAATACACATACATATTATACATAGGAAACATCCAGACTTCGGTACAAATGTATATGTCATCACACAAAGTTTGTCCCGACCGGGAATCGAACCCGAGACTCCAGCGTCGTAAGCGGAAGGAATACCGACCACGCCACCGAAGCAGTCGTCTAAACTAATCTAGTCTAACGAACTAGTACGGTATCTTGAGCGGTGCTTCGCACCACACCACGCCTATAACTTTTGACCCCTTAGGGCTAGATCAAATTTTTGATTTTTTGGCTTGCCTCCAGATCGAGGGTTATCCATAGAGGGGTCAACCATCATTGTAGCATAACCAGTTCTCGAGAGCTAAGGGGGGACAAAAATTACATTCACCATTTCTATATATAGATATGTAGGTACTTATCTACATTATCCCCATGTTCCCATGGGAATGAGGAACTAGAAACCTATGTCACGTGAGCGCAGACGCGGTGAACAACTAGTATAGTTAAAGACAAGATGGCCGCCCGTACCGTTAACGAATACTGATTGAAATAAATTGTTCTCAATTTAAATTCTCAATTACTATTGGTTGTTTAAAATTATTGTCGGTTATTGTCATTTGGTGAACTTTATATATACATATAAATAAAATGTTATTGTCTGTTTGTCATTTCAAATTATTTAAAGGTTAAAATGCATTCAAAGTAACTACTATTTACTGTAAACCTAATGGTACCTACATATTTAACTAGGTATGCAATGCATGCTACTAATTGCTAATGTTGAGCGGAGCAAATTTTCTTAATTTTTTTTTATGCTCTATTTTCATGATTTCAGAGATATGCACTCCCGGGTATGATGTCGACCAGCATACCAAATTTGGTCAAAATCGGTCGAGCCGTTTCGGAAGAGTTGGCACACAAACGATTTACACTTGTCGTCTAAGATTGAGCTACGCTTCGCTCCGCTCAATTAGTTGATCGCCGCAGCTCCGCCCGCGTGATTTAGTTTACTCGTACCCGTGGGAACACATTACCGGGATAAAAAGTAGCCTATGTTACTCGTGGTGAATGTAGCTTTCCAATGGTGAAAGAATTTTTGAAATCGGCACAGTAGTTTTTGAGTTCATTCAAGCTCTATCTTAGACGACAAGTGTAAATCGTTTGTGTGCCAACTCCTCCGAAACGGCTCGACCGATTTTGACCAAATTTGGCTTGCTGGTCGACATCATACCCGGGAGTGCATATCTCTGATATTATGAAAATAGAGCATAAAAAAAAATTAAGAAAATTTTCTCCGCTCAACATTTGCAATTAGTAGCATGCATTGCATACCTAGTTTAGTACATGGGCACACTAAAAGTTTTGCACTTCTAGCTAATTGGAACTATTTGAATTTCGAATGTTAATTTTTTTTAAACGTTGCAACCTACTTAGTAGTAAAAAAAAAAAACAATTGGCGGGAAATCATTTGTCAATTGTTTTTTATCACACATCAAAGTTCTACGTATGCAACGAAAATGGAATTAAGTCGAAAAGATTTTAGAGCGATGATTTTTTATGATTTTAAAAGTTCTCTCTCTTCGCAAGACTGTGCCGCTCGTCTTCAAAATGCTTTTGGGAGAGAAGCGCCTTGCAGCACCGTGAGGCGATGGTTTGCTGAATTTGAGAGAGGTCGAGTTTCTTTACATGACGAATTTCGTGAAGGGTGGCCTTCAACTGCCGTCAACGAAAATAATGTGGCTACTGTTAATCGGTTAATTGAAGAAAACCCGCGGATTACCTATGAGACAATTCGAGGACTATTGGGGATTGGTATGAGTCAAATCCAGAAAATTTTACACGAAGAATTGAAAGTTCGGAAACTTTGTTGTCGTTGGATCCCTCATGAACTGACAGCAGAGCAGAAGCGTGCTCGCGTGGAATGGTGCTCACTGATGCTACTGAAGTACGATCTAATGCTGTTTATGACATTGTCATAGGAGACGAAACGTGGATTTATTGTTTTGAACCGGAAAAAATACAGCAATCTTGTGAATGGGTGTTTGAAAATGAGAACAAGCCAACAAAAGTGAGGCAGGCGAGGACGTTGGTAAAAAAATGATCGCGTTTTTTTTTTCTCTGCTACGAGTCCCATCTGTACAATTCCACTTGTAGATCAAAAGAGTGTTAATGCCGAGTGGTATTCTACCATTTGTTTACCCAGGGTGTTAGAAAAAGTTCGCGAAAGACGACCCAAAAGCCGCGTTCTCCTACATCATGACAACACTTCTTCACACACGGCCAACAAAACAAAGTCATTTTTAGCTTCCGAAAAAGTACAATCGTCACCCATCCTGCGCATAGCCCCGACCTAGCACCCTGTAATTTCTGTATTTTCCCCAAAATCAAAGATTTGATGAGAGGTTTCACTTTTACCAACTCCGAAAAGGTAGTGATAGCGTTCAATCAGCACGTAGAAAACATGCCTTCAGATCTGTGGTCCTCCTGTTTTAAAAAATGGTTCGATCGCATGAAAATATGTTTAAAATGTAAAGGTGAGTATTTTGAAAAGCAATAAACAAAATATTTTGGTTTTAACATGTTGTTTTTTTAAGTTACGCAAAACTTATGGTGTGACCTACGTATTTGTTGTTATAGACGCAACAGAAAAACATCGTCTGTAAAAATTTCAACTTTCTGACTTATCACGGCCCAAGACAGACGAACGGACGGACAGCGAAGTATTAGTAATAGGGTTCCCGTTTAACCCTTTGGGTACGGAACCGTAAGCTTATTACCTATTAAAAGGGAGTTGTGGTGGGAACTTGGATATTGTCCGTAAAGCGACTGCTATCTGACCTCCACAACCCATGGGCGATATCGAAGTTCTGTAGTTAGACCAGTCGATTTACGGCTCCAAATATCTGTAACGACTGCCATAGATGTTTGTATGACAACCGGGATCGAAACAACGTGCTCTCCGAGACACGGAGGGGTCCCTGTGTCTTCAGAAATGGTCACCCATCAGACCTGCTAGTATTTGCTTAACGTTTATAATGTGTTATTTTAACACACTAAGCTACGAGCCTCTTACAACATAATTGAGCGAAGTGAGCGAAGCAAGCGAAGCTTAACCTTAGGCGACTCATGTATTTCGTTTGTCCGCATCTCCTAAACGCCTGAACCGATCTCCTTCAAACTTACCACAGTGATAACGTGTGGTGTGAGGGTGAATTAGAATAAAAAAAATTGAAAATCGGACATACCATCGAGGAATAATCACCGAAAAACACTTCGCTCAGTTTTTTGCAACAGCAGCATGCATTGCATACTTAGTACACTAAGCTACGAGCCCCTTACCACATAATCTAAACGAGTAAGACCTTACTTATAACCCTTACTTTTCCGTCGGGGGTCAAAACCGACACGATTAAAAATATCTAGTACATAAAGTTAGTTAACAAAGAGCAATAAAAAAAAACAACTTCTCGTAACCTTGACAATGACTGTCACCGCTGAAAGTGAATTGATCTATACTACAGTGATCTATGGATCACTGGCGTGTCCGTCGCGCGTATTGTCAATTATATCGATCGCGCGAATTGATTGACAAAAAAAAATAAAGGAAGTAGACTATGGCATCGTGTTCTGTTTTGAAACGTGTCTAATTTGAATAGTAATGCGGTAGTCTACTCGTAATAGTGTTTATGATATACACACGCCTGCTTTCCTTTAGGTAAGCAGGCAGATTAACGCACACACTTGTTGTCTGGAGAAGATAGCGTTCAGTGATAAGGTCCCCATTTGTACGGTCTTTAGGGCATGTCTCCACTATTTTCAGTCATTCAAAATATGTAAGACAGTGTAGTAGAACCTGGAAGCGAGAGCCCTTGCGTCATTGTTACAATAGCTCAAGGCAGCATATGTTTCGATAAACCAAGGGTCAGCTGTCCCAAATTCGCCAGAATCTTATAGTACATGAAAGGTGCGACTTAAGCAACCAAGGTGGGGAACCACCACCATTGCGGCGGTGAGACTTATCATGGACGAGTGACTGCAGAGGCGACACTGTGACCTCACTTATCGCAGATCATTACCGGGCAGTCGGACGCTTCGGGAAGTATCTGCACCGCATCCATCGTAAGGTCACACTCCAGTGTCAACACTGCGAGGACTCTGGCGAAGATACCTCACTCCAACCTTGGAGTGCTCAGCGTGGGCGAGTCAGCACCGACCATGCTTCGAGCCATGGTCTCCAGCGGGAGTAGGTAGAACGTAGCTATGTCATTCTGCGAGCACGTTATGCTTGCGAAGGAGGTGGCCGAGGTGGAGAGTGAGCGTACCCTCCGCGTTGAGTTCCGAAGTCGGCGGCCAGGGCGCCGAAGATTCATCTACGATCAAGACCTTCGACCACCATAATCAAGGCCTGAAGACGGCGGGCTAGCAACCAGCCGTCCCCTTACAGAAGCAGGCTAGAAGGGTTGCATGCTGCATGGTGAGGCCCCGCAGCACTCAGGGTCACTCACCGACGTGGAATAAAACCCGATCCCACGGCTGCGGGATAATACCCAACAGCGTGACAGAGGCCACATAGGTGGCCAAAGTCCGCCGAAGCCACAGGGAATTCTTCCGAGTGTGTTCCAGGGGCGCACGGCAATGGATGCCCGACTTGCTCGAAGTGTAGTAGAACACCTTTGAAAATTGCCATAAAGGCGAAACCGGTTTCTCATAATAAATCAGTGGAATCTTCTTTCTTTCTAATCCCAACCTTAATTTCAACAACCAGGACCAATGTTACATTACAATCTCTGCAGTCCGACAAAGTGGGTACCGCAATAGTTGACCACATACTTGACCAATAAAGTAACTGATAAAATGTGTGCGTTGTAATCGTCTCTGTCTACCCCTTCGGAGAACTCAATCTTTTGTTGTCTACACAAATACCTTACTTCGATATTTTCTGTAAGTTCAGAATCAACTCAAAAGCTCCGTCCTGTCCCGTGAGACTTCGCTTTCCGTTAAAATATTTAAAAATCTATATTTTTTTTATAAAATCCCAATAAATCATCACTTTTACCGTGCAAATATGTACAAAAAATAACCCTTTCACCACTAGTGATATAATGTATTAGAATGTGGAACGGAACGGTCTGTTCGACCACCGCATAATTATTAACAGTAGCCAAAAGGGTTCGGCGGTAAATCAAAATTGGTTATTGTTTAAAAAAAAAACTGACAAACAAAATGGCGGGTTTATTGCGAAATTGTTTAAGCAAATTCTTTCGTAATTGTCTTTGGTTTTAAACAACAGAGGAGAATATAATAATGTTTTACAGTAAAATATTCGTAGAATTTTTATGTTAGTGGTAAAGAATTTTATGATAGATCATTAAATAATTGTTTTGTTTGAGTATGAAGGTTTACCGACTTCAGTAAAAGCAATTTAGGTTTAAAAATAACGGCATTAACAATAGTTTATCTTTGCTAATATTGTTTAAAATACAAACAAATATATTTATGATCGAGTTTAAAAAATGAGTTTTGTTTTTAACGATGACCGTAGCTCGGCCAGCGTGCTATAGTTTTCCGATTCCCTAACGCGGCAGCGGCCATTGGCCCCTGCCGCTCTCACGTCCGTTGCCGGGCTCTTCTGGTTCACACGCAGAAGGTATTACCAGTGGCGCCCGGTGGAACTTTTGTATGTGGCTCAATCGAGAGCAAAATTTCTGTATACACTTACCAAAGTACATCATAAAATGTTACAAAGTTCAAAATACAAGTAAATCAAGATGTCATCTTATTTAAAACAAACATCATCATAGCATATTAATCATGTCATCATCCAAATAATAATTATTATGAAATGTCCAAAATAAATATTGATTACTGGGATAAACAGTATCCTGAGCAATAATTCTGCTACATCAACAACCACTGAGCCGTTCTCCCAACCCAGTTGTGGTCGGCTATCCAGTCTAACTGCTTGCGGCTGAACTTCGATATTTTCGTGAAGTGACTGCCATCTGACCTTCACAACCATTGGCAATATTGAAGTTCTTGAGTCAACCCAGGCGTAGTTAATTGACGTACGACCTGTAAGCAACTGCTATCCTTAAAGTCCCGGGTGCGACTCACGGGTGAGGTCATAAGTTTATAACACCTGCAAATATTTGTTTCGGAGTTGTATATTAAATAAATATGTTAGGACAATTCACACAACGCCATCTATTCTCAAACTAAGCAAAGCTTGTGATATGAGTACTAGATAAACTGATATAAATACTTATATACATTTTTTTTTGGAAATACATATATATTTTTACAAGCTCTTTTCAGTTTCGATAATACAGCTACTAATGCTCTATAATGCAGCTATTAATGAAAGAATATTCTAAATCAGTTTACTAATTTCGTAGATTACGCCCTACATAGTTAAATTTTTAAAGTTACTTTATCGGTATGAACCGCAAGTAAAACAGTTAACGACATAACAATACTACACCGTACCATTCACACTTACCTTTTCAAGAACAATTATATTTTAAAAAAAACTTGAAGCAATAAAATTTTGACATTGTCACAATGAAACTAACGGGCCAGTAGCTTGTTCATAATGCGGCTTTTAAAATAATCCTTACTATTGTGATGGGTCTTTTAGACCACAGAGTCGACGACGACACTTTTTTTTTGACCACAAGCTTGGAAGGGTTGGCTCCTATGCTTAAGAGGATTATGTCATTGATTGTAATGAATTTAAGTTGGTTTGTTTAATATGTTTGTGCTACTGTTTAGTTTTACTGAAATAAACGTATGAGTGGGATAGAACATTGTCCCAAAAACCGCTCAGTGACGTCATCAATCGCTGAAAAGTACGGATAACGAATAGATAGATAATGTAAACGTCAGACGTCGTAAGACGTAGGACCGGTGTGTTGCTGTTTCCCACGTCTCGCGTGGCATACGTCGTATGTGAAGGACCAGTGTGTTTCAAGCTATATGCACTCATACCACCACGTTACTGAGGTAGACAATGGCAGCGAACCTCTACAACCAGTCTAACAGCTTCTCTTTTCCAGGCGAATACGTGATCCAAGGCGAGCTACCTTCTGATCTGGTGGGCAGCGAGGAGTCGCGGTTCGACCTGCTGGAGGAGGCTCTCCAGCTCGTGGAGTTGGGTGACGAGGTCGACGCTAAGGATGAACCACCAGAGGTAGGGGGCTTCAAAACGATCTTGATAGTTTTATCCTTAAATAACTTCACAATATCAATCGCAAAAGAGTTAGTTCTTGGGCTGGACTTGAACGATTCCAGGAGGAACGTTCTAACAACTGACCAATACACCACTAGCACAAGACTTCTAATATTGCGATCAATATCGCGACTTACGGCGTCGTGACAGCGCCATCTATCATCAGTTGAGAGAATATGGGACACCGATTGAAGAATACTAGACTATGAAATGCTATTTGCATTGCATAGGCTGCATAACCACCGAACCGGTTTTGAAAATTCTATCAGTAATAAGTACCTATCTAACTACATTTATATAGTATAGTCCCATAGGATAGTCCGAAACGCCCAGGACTTTAATTGTCTGTGCCACAGCGGCTGACACGTAAGATTTTGTTACCTTTCATCAACATTTCATCGCAAGGCAACAGGTTTCAATTATTCGGCCATTTTAGACATAACCCATTATATGTGTGCCCGGTTATGGCAATAGGCTTGCCCCCTATTACGTGGGACTGGCAAACTGTGGATGTATAATGCACCTCTGCATACCCCTTCGGGGATATAGGCGTGATATATGTGTGTGACATTAAGATAGTGTAGTAGAAAAACCTTTGATAATGCTGTAAGGCGAAACCTGTCAAGATTTTCATAATAATTCAGTGTTATACAAGTGTGTTGGTTCATAATTGTCTTTTAAAAATGATTTGCTACTCGATTTCCTCGGTAAAACTCGACAATGGCTGGATCGATTTAGCTGATTTTGGGCTCGAAATATTCGTGGAAGTTTAGGGACGGTAGTAGGGTAGTTTATTCTGAGATGGCACGAAGCAGGTCGTATAATAATAGTGTTGTTAGTTTGATTTCGTTCTTCAATATGTTTGTGATTGTTACAGGCGGTAGAGGGCAGTAGTAGCGGCGAGATGCTTCACCCGGCGATGCGGCATGTGCCGCATCATCCACTCGCGCATTATCACAACCAGGTTAGTTTTATGTATAATCAATTTATTAGGTAGTAGCTGATCGCCGCAGCTCCGCCCGTGTGATTTAGTTTACTCGTTCCCGGTTCCCGTGGGAACACATTACCGGGATAAAAAGTAGCCTATGTTACTCAGGGTGAATGTAGCTTTCCAATGATGAAAGAATTTTTGAAATCGGGACAGTGGTTTTTGAGTTTATTCATTACAATGATTTGTATTTTTGTGTGTATTTACACAAAAATACAAATCTTTCCTCTTTATAATAGTAGTATAGATATTGAAAAAAACCGGCGAGTCAGACTCGCGCACATAGGGTTCCGTACCAAAAGGGCAAAAAAAATCACATCTGTTGTATGGGAGCCCCCTTAAATATTTATTACATATATTCTGTTTTTTAGTATTTGTTGTTATAGAGGCAACAGAAATACATTATCCGTGAAAATTTCAACTTTCTAACTGTCAGGGTTCATGGGACCGCGAAGTAATAGGGTTTCCGCTTAACCCTTTGGGTACGGTACCCTAAAAAGATCAGATATTGTGTTCCTAGAGCGCGCCTCGAGAAGGCTAGAAAACGTGCCAATTGGTACGTTTCTCCTTAAGCCCGAAACTTTTTAAATAACAATTGAAGCGCAAACGTTACAATTATAACTATCTTTGTTACTCACGTTAGTTGTCCCATCTTTTCTGTACTTATTATTAATGTTACTTGTCAACATTGTGCTCTATATCGACCTTTGTGGTTGGCTTTCCAGTCCAACTGCTGCACGACTCTCAGAACGTCATCAAGCCCAAACTAAGCTATAAGCTTGTGCTATGAGATCTAGACAGCTGATAAATAAACTTATATATTTCTAAATACATACATAATATACATAGAAAACACCCAAACTCCGAAACAAATATTTGTGGAATGAAGGGTATACTCGGTTTAAAACGGCTGTTTAAACCAACGATGTTCTATTGAACTCTGTTCGTTTTAAACCGTAGCCAACAAAGCGCCGCCGCCGCCCGCCCTGTTGAATTTCCTTGAACTTCTATATTTTCCGTGAAGCGACTGCCATCTGACCTCCACAGCCCATGGGCGATATCGAAGTTCTGTAGTTAGACCGCGAGGATTTTTAATTTAGGGCTCCAACTAACTGTTAAGATACTCGTATGGCAACATGGCATCCTGACTCGACAATAAATAAATATATTTGGACATTCTCACACAACGACATCTAGCCCAAATTAAGCTAATATAAGCTTGTGCTATGGGATCTAGACGACTGATAAACATATTTATATCTATATATTTAATACGAGAATTTGTCTGTCTGTCCGTCCGTCGCGTTTTACAATTTAAATACATTTGCATGACATGTTAAAATATTCTTTTTTTTTTATATATATATATTTTATATATATATTTTTTTTTTGACGCGTTACAAAGTTTGCTGGGATAACTAGTATTTCTAAATACATACATACATATTATACTTAGAAGACACCCAAATTCCGAAACAAATATTTGTGAATCACACAAATATTTGATTCGACCTCAGGGACGGCAGTCGCATACTCATACCGCTGCGCCACTGAGGCAAATATGATATAACAATACTATCCTTCTTTCATCTCGAAGTTTTGTTTGTGTCGGAAACTAATACGATCCTGAAAAACAACATACCTAGCTGTTACTTTTTAACTAAAAAGTAAGTAAAAGTCGGTTGTATTCGAATCGAGTCGGAATTTAAACCGCCTCTAATGATAAATGAAACACGTGTCACCAATCATTGTACCACACACGTAGGCTTAAAGTGTGGTCCAAGTAACGAAACACTGCGGTTACAATTTTATTTTCACTAAAAAATAAAATCATTAAAAAAATACTTTTTTAAATCAAGCTTTTATCATCATAATATTGCATTGTCATGCGACTTACATACGCGGGCAAGGTTTTAGCTCAATCTGAAATCAGGAAGTGTATTAAATTTAACTTGCAAGATTTGATTACACACAGACCTCGGGACAGGTGAAAGTAAATAAAAGCTTGTAATAGTATAAATGTTGGTAAAGAATATAATAAGAATACAAAATGCATAACAAGAAAACTAGGTTTGAATATGTACAAATGTCGGCCTTAACACTAAAAAGTGATTTCTTACAAGCAACCGTAGGATGGACAAGTAGAAAGTGCAGAATTTAAGAAAGAGCGTTGACTTTGATGAAGAAATAAAAATAAAACCGTTACTAAAAGGGCTCTATTAACATGCACAAGTCATACCTACTCGCCAATCGCCTGTTTCCCCAAAAAGGATAAGCCAAAGCATATTATACCCCCACTTCTCGCCAGTAACTTTATCGGTGCCATGTAAGCGACCCTATTGTCATTAATCGGGCACTATTTTATTATTGCCAGAGCCTTGTTCATTGATCGGTATAATGTATTTAGTGTCATCAACAAGATAAAGTTAACTTAGACATAGGTATGTCTTACATCTACTTCTAGCCAGTAAATTAATCGGTCCCACGTAGTTGGTGAGCGTATTGTCGCTAATCAGGCACTTTTATGATTGCCAGTGACGCTTGGGTTGGCGGGGATGGGTTTGAGCCTCTATGTATTAATTTATTTAGTGAAAGCTATTAAAAAAAAAAACCTTTATTGGAACTAATAAAATTACAATACTAGTGTGTTCGATAATAACCGCACCATTAAACACTTTGGCGCAGTCAGTAACTGCGTCGGTGTGGTCGGTAGTGCATCGGCTTTCGACTCCGGAGTCTCAGGTTCCGGGAATCGAACCTGAGACTCCGTCGGTCGAATCAAATACTATTTGTGTGATCCACAAAGGTTTGTTTCGGAGTTTGGGTGTTTTCTATGTATATTATGTATGTATTTAGAAATATATAAGTATGTTTATCAGTTGTCTAGATCCCATATAGCTTAGTTTGGGCTAGATGACGTTGTGTAAGAATATCCAAAGTATTTATTGAGCGGAGTTTACGAAGCTCTTTCTTAGACGACTCGTGTATTTCGTTCGTTATCGAACTCCTCCGAAACGACTGGATGGATCTTTTTGAAATTTGGCACGGTCATAGTGACCATTACCGTGAGTGCATATATCTGAATTCATAAAGATCGGTCCAGTCGTTTAGGAATTCGACCCGGATCGACAAACTCAGCTCAATTATTGCAACAGCAGAATGTATTGCATACCTAGTTTATTGAGCTGAGTTTACGAAGCTCTTTCTTAGGCGACTCGTGTATTTCGTTCGTGATCGAATTCCTCCTAAACGACTGAACCGATCTTTTTGAAATTTGGCACGGTCATAGTGACCATCACCGTGAGTGCATTTATCTTAATTCATAAAGATCGGTCCAGTCGTTTAGGAATTCGACCCGGATCGACAAACTCAGCTCAATTATTGCAACAGCAGAATGTATTGCATACCTAGTTTATTGAGCTGAGTTTACGAAGCTCTTTCTTAGGCGACTCGTGTATTTCGTTCGTGATCGAATTCCTCCTAAACGACTGAACCGATCTTTTTGAAATTTGGCACGGTCATAGTGACCATCACCGTGAGTGCATTTATCTTAATTCATAAAGATCGGTCCAGTCGTTTAGGAATTCGACCCGGATCGACAAACTCAGCTCAATTATTGCAACAGCAGAATGTATTGCATACCTAGTTTATTGAGCTGAGTTTACGAACCTCTTTCTTAAGCGACTCGTGTATTTCGTTCGTGATCGAACTCCTCCTAAACGATTGAACCGATCTTTTTGAAATTATCGCGGTCATAGTGACCATCACCGTGAGTGCATATATCTGAATTCTTAAAGATCGGTCCAGTCGTTTAGGAGTGAGATAAACTCAGCTCAATTATTGCAACAGCAGAATGTATTGCAGGTATGCAGTTTTATTACTAACGCCCACCTTCAGATAGGGGGCGCTTGCGTTCCTTACATTTATAACAAGCGAGCGTGTATAACAAACGAAATTAACATCGTCAACTCTTTCACCTTAGACCACACACGTAGCAAAGACAACCTAGACTCGGCCAGTTCAAAATATCATCAATCACAGAACGACAAAAACCAACCACGGACAAATTGTTCTACAATTTATATTTAATTGTTTTACGCTTCTGTATTTTGTTTGGACCGCACAAACATACATATTATAATCACGCATATTCCTCTAGAAGGGTAGGCAATAACATTTTTTTGGCCTGTAATAATAAATAACTAATAATACATTCTGTTGTTGCAATAATTGAGCTGAGTTTGTCGATTCGGGTCGAACTCCTAAACGACTGTACCGATCTTTATGAATTCAGATATATGCACTCACGGTGATGGTCACTATGACCGTGCCAAATTTCAAAAAGATCGGTTCAGTCGGTTAGGAGGAGTTCGATAACGAACGAAATACACGAGTCGCCTAAGAAAGAGCTTCGTAAACTCCGCTCAATAATAAATATGTTAGGACAAATAGGCACAGAATAGGGAATAGTTGGTATAGATATTATTATTATTTATTTTTGTGGTAAATATATCCTACTAATATTATAAACGCGAAAGTTTGTGAGTGTGTAAGTATGTAAGTATGGATGGATGGATGTTTGTTACTCTTTCACGTAAAAACTACTGAATGGATTTTAATGAAACTTTACAATAATATAGCTTATACATCAGAATAACACAAAGGCTACAATTTATAAAGATATTGTGTGAATTGATCAAAATATGACGCGGCGCGACGGGAACGGGAAAAAATCAAAATTACCACGCGGACGAAGTCGCGGGCGACCACTAGTATATACATACTGTCATTAGGGCTCTCTAGTCAGGCCGGCCTTAGGATGGGTGACCATTTCTTAAGACACTGAGACCCCCCCGTGCCTCGGAGAGCACGTTAAGCCGCGTCGGTCCCGATTGTCATACAAACATCTATGGCAGTCGTTAGGGGTAGTTGGAGCCCTAAATCAAAAATCCTCGCGGTCTAACTACAGAACTCGATATCGCCCATGGGTTGTGGAGGTCAGATGGCAGTCGCTTCACGGAAAATATCGAAGTTCAGCCGCGAGCTGTTAGACTGGAAAGCCGACCCCAAATGAGTTGGGAAAAGGCTCGGTGAATGATAACATAATTACTGTCATTATCCTCGAAAAGGTAGACAGAGGCGCTCATTACTTCCACATTCCGCCAGTAACTCATAGTTATACTTATTAGGGGGATGCCAGACCCTTGTCCGTATAACAGGCTTACTACTGAACATTACTAGAGAAAAACGTGACTCTCCATGCGATCAGTCGGTTAAATATACAAAGAAAAGAAATCGCCGCAGTACCACAAAGGCCGGGATCAATGTCACGACCCACGGCCATGTCCATCGATGATAGTTAATACAATAATAGATTGTTATCTAAAACGATTCGAGTCTCGACATCGAATGCCGAACAGACGGGACATCACTTAAGAATTCTTAAAATAATAACACTATTTGAAATACGTTAAACTAGGTATGCAATGCATTCTGCTGTTGCAATAATTGAGCTGAGTTTGTCGATCCGGGTCGAACTCCTAAACGACTGGACCGATCTTTATGAATTCAGATATATGCACTCACGGTGAAGGTCACTATGACCGTGCCAAATTTCAAAAAGATCGGTACAGTCGTTTAGGAGGAGTTCGATCACGAACGAAATACACGAGTCGTCTAAGAAAGAGCTTCGTAAACTCCGCTCAATTATGTAGGTCGGACCGTAGAGGTTGTATGACATGTAATTACTGCTTCGGTGGCGTGGTCGGTAGCGCATCGGCTTTCGACTCTGGGGTCTCGGGTTCGATTCCCGGGTCGAATCTAATATTTGTGTGATCCACAAATGTTTTCGAAAGTTGGGCGTTGTCTATGTATTTAGAAATATATAAGTATATTTATCAGTAGTCTAGATCCCATAGCACAAGCTTAGTCCATTGAAATGTTACATTTGGGTGTGCAAAAGACAGAGGACTTTTTTTTTTTTTTTTTTTTTAGTTCCAAGGCCGCGGCCGCTCTAACGTTTTTGGTTACAAGCAGAACGTATTTCCAGTGGCGCCCGGCGGACTTTGACCACCTCTGTGGTCTCTGCGGGGGTTGGGTCGAGATGAGAATCCCGCGTCGTTGGGGTAGGGTTTTATCCCGCGTCAGTGAGTGAATCTGGTTGGGGGTCTTATGGGGCAAAGGCCCCGCAGCACGCAACCCTTTTAGCCTGCTTCTGTAAGGACGACGGGTGGCGATCCCGCCCTCCTCAGGCCCCTAAAGGAGGGGCTAGTGTAAAGCTAAATCCAAGTTTGTGGAGTCCCAACCCTTATGGATTTCCGCCATCTTGAAAAAGCAATCTATTATCTCTATCGGGCAAACTATTCATCGCAAAAAAAATGTCAGTAAACAATTTTGTCGCAAATTAAATTCTCTACAACTTTGTTCTATAACTTTTTGTCGTAAAATTAAACATAACAAAGTTATTAACAAAAACAGATGAAAATTTGGGAACGAATTTCCTTTAGGGGTTATAATTTTTTTTTCTGATCATTTTACAGTAAAATTCATCAGACCATTTTGGTAGAGGAGTTTTAAAGGAATAATTTCCAATATTAACATTTCAATGTTTATTTATATATAAGGGTTTTACAGCGCTCCGAAATTAACAGTATTCCTAACTAAAGTATTCGATTAGTAATCGAGTACGCAACTCAATTACTAATCGACTACAAAGTCGAAAAGATGACATTTTTTTCTCAACTAAACCGCGTACCTATACAAGTTCTTTGTCACAAGGTTCCTGTCAATGTGTGTCGACTTTTAGCTGAGGAATTTTAACTATACGTAAATATTAATATTATGTACAATCACGAATACAGTAGCTGGATTTTTGAACGTTTTGGGGAATATTCCACAGGGCTGATAATAGTTGTCGACAAAAATATCGATAGAATTTATTTTTATTCCATTTTTTGCATACGTCTCTTTCCCTTTAAGGCAAATACTTTTTTGATTGCATCTTGTCACACCTTTTAAATTTTGTAAGTATGTATTGCGTCAACTTTCATCGCAAGGCCACAGGTTTAATGTTTTTTAAAATTACACTAGAAACTAGATGCTACTTTTATTAAATTCATTCGGCCATTTTGGACATAAACCATTATAAATGTACCCGGTGACGGCAATAGGTTTGCCCCCTATTACGTGGGACTAAAAATACTGGCAAATTGTGGGTGTATAATGCCCCTCTGCATACCCCTTCGGGGTATAGGTGTGATATGTGTGTCTGTGTGAATTGTGTTTGATTGAATCGGGTCTCAACATGGTCTTTCTAATAGACATCACCGCTGATCAAAGCATATCTGGCAAGGTTCACCATTACCAAAACCTACTCAAGCCTTACTTAATTTGGTGCTAAAATTAATATATATTGAGGTAATTATTTGCTGCGCAATCAGTATTTTGCTTACGAAAGGGTTTTTTAGTACAAAACGAAGGTAATTTTATTAGCAGTTAAAAATAACCATTCTGTATATGAGCTATATTATCATTACGTTTCATTATAATGTATTCAGTTATTTTTCAAGTTTATGAGCAAACAACTAACATCCATCCTTCCAAAAGTACTTTCACGTTAAAATAACTAGTTATCACGGCGAACTTTGTATCGCCTCAAATATTAAAAAAAAAAAAAATTAAAAAAAAATAATATTGTAATATTTCATGCAAATGTATGTATTATTAATTATAATTGAAAAAACGCGACGGACGGACAGACAGACAAAGTGTCGTATTAAATATATAGATTACAAGATAAGTAAATATTATAAAGTTCGTTCGTTAAATCCGTTCAGTAGTTTTTAGTTAAAAAAGTAACCAACATCCAAAAATCCACACAAAATTTTGCGTTTATTAAATTAGTAAGATTAAATATCGACAACCGTGTCCCATCACTACAAACGAAAATATGATTCAAAGAATCCAGATCGAAGTTTCCCACCCCTGTTTATTTAGGGTGAACACTTGAAAATACTGTTGGTTTTTTTTTAAATCAGTTGGCAAACGTCCAAAGGTATGCAGCCTAGTTGACGACGTGTCGAGATGTATTACCTGTGGTTTGTATTTATAAAAGAATTTGAATTTTTAATCTGATGGTACTATTGGTGGGTTACAAGTGGTGCACCTGTCGATTCACGAATGAGACTCCGAGAACCATAAAGATTTAACTAAAAAATAATAATTTCATAAATATAAATATTGTTGGACATTCTCACACAACGTCATCGAGCCCAAACTAAGCTACTCGATATAAGCTTGTCCTATGGGATCTAAACGACTGACTAGGTCGCCGCAGTCGCGAAACGTACCGTTACGCTGCAGCATATATTTGAGCGAAGCGAGTTTAAATTCAAAATTCTGGCATCGTAATAACCTGGGTAATTCTGTAAGCTATTGATGAGTGCAAGAAAATCCGAAATCGACCGAGTATTCGCCGAGAAACAATTTAACATAATCGTTTGAAAAATAATTTGAGTCACCCGTTGAGACCTCCGCTCGCCTTCGGCTCGCTTCGCTCAATAAACATACTTATATATTTCTAAATACATACATATCATACATAGAAAACACCCAAACTCCGAAACAAACATTTGTGGATCACACAAATATTGGATTCGACCCGGGAATCGAACCCGAGACTCCGAGATTGCTAAAACTCCGCTGTCCGTCCGTCCGTTTCACCAGACTGTATCTCATGCGCCACTGGAAATGCCTTCTGCGTGTGAACCAGAGAGCATGAGAGCTTGAGCATGAGAGCTGTATCCCATGAACCGTGATAGTTAGAAAGTTGACATTTTCACAGGGGGCTGATATTTTGTACGTTACGTAGGAATCCATTTGGTCCTATTCCGGTAATTTGAAGTCAAGTAGACTACTATTTATGGTGTCGCCATTTTTAATTGACTTACAATAAACATTAACTTTAAAGTGTGTATCAACTAAATATAAATTCTTAGAAATCGGCTCATCCAAAGAAATGTGCATTTAAATTCGCGACGGGGAATGATTAAAATGCAATATCGACCGGCTGGAACACAATCGCGAATGATACAGCACTTTTGAGGTATTAAAGGGTCTCGTATCTGGCGATCTGTCTGTCTGTCCGTTACTAAGCAACTTTGTAAAGGCTGGCATGATAAGGATAGAATATATGTTAAGGATTCCAGTTAATTGCTTATGATATTATATAGATATGTGTCGTTCTTATAGCGGCGCTTGTATTTTTAGGATTCCGTAGTTCAAGTCTCGGAACCAGTTGTGTCATGTCCGTCAGTCCGAGGCTTATCTTCCAAATGGTTAGTGCTAGGAAGGTAAAACTTTGCATGGCCATGTGTGTATTCATTTCGCTGAAAAACATTTCTTTTAGAGTACTTCCCCTATTCACAAAGTGGACATGATTCTTTTTCTCGCGTCTACCGCGTCGGTAGGGTATCTAAGTAGTAATCGGGGATTTGCATGTTGCCTTTTAGGTTACCTCTGGCGCTGGGCAAACATCCAGGCTCAAACGCTCAATTGCAATACCGAACAACGTTTCCTTGTCCCGCACCGCGAACTAGTTCAGAGTAACTAGTTCTTCTGTGCGGGAGAAATCAAGCATTACCTTGACATTGGCGAAATCGTCGATAAATATCGATGGAGCCACGTTTTTAAAAAAAGAAGAAGTGGTAACCGAGTAGGTTGACACATTGCAAAAGTTAAGCAACATCTAGCCAGGCCTGTCTTAAGCTGGGTGACCATTAGTTAGACCAACTCTAAAAGCACGTTGTCGCGTTATACGTACGGCATTCGTTATACACACACACATATGACGCCTATATCCCCGAAGGGGGAGGCAGAGGTGCATTAGACACCCACAATTTGCCAGTATTTTAGTCCCACGTAATAGGGGGCAAGGCAAGCCTATTGCTGTCACCGGGCACATTTATAATGGGTTATGTCCAAAATGGCCGAATGAATTTAATAAAGAGTAGCAGCTATATATTGTAATTTAGAAAAAAAATTTAAACCCGTTGCCTCGCGATGAAATGTTGATTCAAGGCAACAAAATCTTACGTGCCAGCCGCTGTGGCACAGCCAATTAAAGTCCTGGGCGTCTCGGACTTCACGTTATATGTATATATATACTAGTTGGTCGCCCGCGACTTCGTCCGCGTGGTAATTTGGATTTTTTCCCGTTCCCGTCGCGCCGCGTCATATTTTGAACAATTCAAACAATATCTTTATAAATTGTAGCCTATGTGTTATTCTGATGTATAAGCTATATTATTGTAAAGTTTCATTAAAATCCATTCAGTAGTTTTTACGTGAAAGAGTAACAAACATCCATCCATCCATACATACATCCATCCATCCATACATAAATACATACATACATACATACATACATACATACATACTTACATACTCACAAACTTTCGCGTTTATAATATTAGTAGGATATACGGCAGTCGTTAAATGTAGTTGAAAATCTAAAACATAATCCTCGTGGTCTAACAACAGAAGTTCGATATAGCCGATGGGTTGTGAAGATGTGAGTCGCTATTTACGGAAAATATGGAAGTGTTATTTTTTTTGGTTCGGGTAGTGACGCAATCTTGACAAATGGACCCTCTCTGAAAACCAGCGCTGTTTTACAATAGCATTAAGCTGAGAGAGGGCCTAATTTGTGCACTGGGATGATACTTGATGGCTTTGATGGCTTTGGCGCTGGCGTATGGGTGCCCAATTCCCGCTATTTTTTTATTTTTTTTATTTAAACTCTTATTTCAGGCAACTTATACTAGTTACAGATCTTATAGATCTTATAAACTAATCAAAATCTGTAAAAAATGTAGGTCACAAAGTAACACTTATGAACGTCAAAAAAGAAAATGCTTCTACATTTACATTTACCGCCAGATTCGCAAGGCAATAGGTAGAGCCTGTGAGGAAAGAACCTGGCAAGAAAAACTCACGGCCACTCTTTTTATCCGCCAGTAAATACAATGATTCTCTTACAACAATAAAAAGAGGGCAAGGGCAGTACGTGACCATGTGTGGACCAAGTGAATTTAAAAACTGCCTAAAATATCTACGGGCGATAAGATATATACCTTAAAACTAAGAATACATAATAATATAAATATTGATTAGGCATCAAGGCCCATAATAATAAATGCCTAAACCTAAAATACATATCTATATATAAAACTTAAATCTATGCCGACCTGCCCCGGAACCGGCGGAACACCACACCACTCGGCCATAAGTCTTCTTTGGTGAAGGTTTCCAGAGCCGTCGTCGGCACACGCACCACGAACGACTTGAAGTTCTCGTTGTGATATTGTAAATATCTTTCGTTATACGTTTGCCTCTTTTTCATTTTGTGCGGAATTGTGTACCCACCTAGTATCTATTGTATTCTGTGTTCAAATTAAACGTTTTTTCTTTCTTTCTAAGTTCAACCGCGAGCAGTAATATGAGTACTGAGTTGAAAAAAGGCTCGGTGGATGATGATTCCTTTATGAATCTTTTAGACCATTTGGATAAGAGGCGGCTTGTTAAAAGGGATTATAATAAATGATGTTTGGACAGCAACAGACAGGTGACGCCGGGCCACCTACATAGTGTCTCCAGATGACAAATTGATTTCTTAGATATGAGGATCGAACCTTGTAATTTTTAGTTTTCAATGTTCTTTATTTCTCAACTAGCTGGTTACCGGGACTCCGACCGCTTTCTAACTTCCATGATTATGTAGGTAATATATTAGTGAATTTTCAAAATTGGTTCGGTAGTTTCGGGGTCTATTCAATTAATCAAATCTTTCCTCTTTATAGTTTTGCTAGTTGACGCCCGCGGCTTCGTCCGCTTGACAAATTATAAACACAAAAACCTTTCCCGAGAACCACTCTATCCATTGGTGGAAATCGCATCAAAATCCGTTGAGTAGTTTTATAGATACAAGGTGACGGAAGCGAATTGGTTTTAAACAATGTTATTGGAATGAAGTTCTCTAACGCGGCTTACGGGTAGTGCGATTTAGTAGAAATCGTCACGTTACGCTTATCAGTGGTTCCCAACCGGTGGTGGTCCGCAGAAGTCAAAATATGGACCGCATTTTTTTGTTTTTTTTTTTTTAATTTAGCGTCGGCGTCGTTAGTGAAACGAAAAGTAACCCAACGCCAGGTTGGGTTGCGTAGCAGTCGCGTAAAGAACTTCGTTCCTGACCGGAGTCCCCCGAGCGCACAATTATTTATTACTAGCTGATCGCCGCAGCTCTGCCCGCGTGATTTAGTTTACTCGTTCCCCGGCCCCGTGGGAACACATTATCGGGATAAAAAGTAGCCTATGTTACTCAGGGTGAATGTAGGTTTCCAATGGTGAAGGAATTTTTGAAATCGGCACAGTAGTTTTTGAGTTAATTCATTACAAACATACAAATCTTTCCTCTTTATAATAGTAGTATAGATTATTGAGATTTCTAGGCTGTTGACGTTATAAAGTGGCAACCCTAATAGTTGATCTCATTAGTGCGGTCGAGTTCAATATTTATGTTTCATCTCGCCGACCAATCGCGGCCCTAATAACAAGACCGTGTTTAACTTCTACAATTTTTATTTGACCAAATTGTTGCTGGCAGTTGCCAGCAACAAGTTATATATGTACTTTTTTTATTACTCTTTAGGGTTGTTACACAAGAAAAATGTTGGTTGAAATTTATTTTATATGTAAAGATCTATTTATTTATTTATAGTATATGAATCTCTATTTCCCTTGGTCACGACATCACGCGTGAACGGCTGGACCGATTTCGCTGATTCTTTTTTTGTTGTGTTCGTTATTATCAGGAGAAGGGTCTTATGGAAGAAAAAAAAAGTCCGGAATATTAGAAAACATATGCGGTACGAAGTTCCCCGGGACAACTAGTGTATGATAATTATAATATACCTAAGTACTTTCATGTAATTTTTTTTTTAAATCAAGTTTTTATCATCATAATATTGCATTGTCATGCGACTTACATACGCGGGCAAGGTTTCAGAGTGTCTAGTACCAGTTCCTTACGTTAATTTGCTCAACATACGTTTTCGTATTCCTCCATACATGTCACACAGTTCCCTGACGTTACCGCTACCGCTACCGCTGGTGTGAAATGTATTAGTGTATTTATTCGTATAGGTCACTAAATGGCTCTTACAAACGTCAGTAAGTACTTAAAATAAAAAAATGTCATTACTTCTATGTACTGCCAGATTCGCAAAGCAATAAGTAGAACCGAGAGAAAGAACCTGGTAATAAAACTTTCGGTCACTCTTTTTCAATAATTGACTAATTTTTTACACATTTTATTAAGACTAAATGTGGACGAATGTACATTGGTCTCGTGTCAAAATCAAAAAACGTGTATTATGCAACAAAAAAAAATAGTCGCCTAAGTACAAAATATGCTACAATTAAGGCATTTTAGCAGCTCCTTAGAGTGATATAGTTGTACACTAACCCTTTTTATTTTTATATCTTAAACTCGCTATCCATCCAAAGGTTGTCTGGAAGAGATCGCTTTTAGCGATAAGGCCGCCATTTGTACTCTCCTTGAAGTGAAATCTCCTTTTTGTATGTTCTACAAGTTGTGTACAATAAAGTGTTGAATTAAATTGAAAACGTATTTCGAGCAAATTAACGTAAGAAACTGGTACTAGACACTCTGTTCAATCGGAAATCGGGCAGTGTGTTAAATTTAACTTGCAAGATTTGATTACACACGGACATCGGGACAGGTGAGGTGTAAGCTGAGCTTTGTATTTGTGTGAGTGATCACGAAAAGTAGAGCAAAAAGGCTTTTTTTTTTTTTTTTTTTTTTTTTTTTTTTTTTTTTTTTTTTTATTCCGCTGCCCTGGGCCGCGGCCGCACCTACGTCCATTGCCGAGCGCCTCCGGTAGACACTGAGAGAATTCCCAGTGGCGCCCGGCGGACCTTGGCCCCCATTGTGGCCACTGCGTGGTGGTCGGGTGTTACCCCGCATCCTTGGGGTCGGGTTAAATCCCGCGTCGGTGAGTGAAGTCGTGCGTGGAGTGAAGCCCCACATCACGCAGCCCTTCTAGCCTGCTTCTGTAAGGACGGTGGGTTGCTAATCCATCGTCCTCAGGCCCCGATCATGGAGGTCGATGGTCCTGGGCGTAGTCACGTCTGCGGCGTCCCCGCCGCACACTTCGGAACTCAGCGGGGAGGGTACGCTCCCTCATCCTACCGGCCGCCTCCTTCACGAGCATTACCTGCTCGCAGAAGGAAACGGCCGCGTTCCACTGGCTCTCGCTAGAGACCATGGCTCGTAGCATGGTCTCCAGCGAGAGCGTATCTACGTCCAGGCCCACCACGAGGTCCCGGCGCTGACTCGCCCATGCTGAGCATTCCACCAACGTGTGGAATGCCGTGTCCTCGCCGGAAGCCTCACAGTGTTGACACGCGGGTGTGACCTCACGATGCATGCGAAACAGATACTCACCGAAGTTTCCGTGCCCAGTGATGATCTGTGTCGCACGATACGTGAGGCCACCGTGCTGCCTCTGCAGCCACTCCTCCATGATCGGTCTCACCGCCGCGATGGTGGTGGTTCCCCACTTTGGTTGCTGAAGTCGCACCTTCCATGTCTCCATGAGATCCTGTCGGAGTTGGGACCGCTGGGCCTCGATTTCTCGAGACGCAGGCCTGTGGTCCCGCTCCAGCGCCTCCTTGTGCCATTGAAACAATGACGCAAGGGCTCTCGCTTCCAGGTCCCATGGAGGGGTCGCGGCTAGGAGACATGCAGCCTCTAGGGAGATCGTGCGGTACCCTCGTATTGTCCTGACGGCCAAGGTCCTCAACGATCTGTGTAAAATGGCAGCGTTGTTGGCCGTCAGTCTCGGCGCCCATACGGGAGCCCCGTACACGGCCATACTCCGCACGATCCCCAGGTACAGTCTCCTGCAGGAAGCGTTGGGTCCCTTTAAGTTGGGCATCAGTCGCGAAAGCGCGGCTGTCGCTCCCGTCACTTTGGGGACCAAACTTCGGAAGTGTGGTCCGAAGTTCCACCGGCTATCGAGTACAAGCCCCAGATACTTCATTGTGGGCTCGATGCCGATGCTAACGCTCCCTACATTTATGCTGGATCCTGGAGGTGGCCCGCGCCGAGGTCCGTGAAAACACAGCGCCTCGGACTTATTCAGTGCCACGTCCAGTCCCAGCCGCCGTATCCGACCCACGACTTCAGCAACCCCAGTCGTGACCTTGAGTGTTGCCTCCTGGTGCGTTACTCCCCGCGCCGTGACGAGCGTATCGTCGGCGTAACAGGTTACGCCTACGCCCTCAGGCAACGCACCCCGCAACACCCAGTCGTATCCGATGTTCCACAGGAGAGGTCCTAGGACCGACCCCTGAGGAACACCGCACGACACATCTCGCCGAGCTGGCCCGAGCCAGCTAGGGTATGTTATAGCCCTCTCGGATAAATATGCCCCGACAATACGACGGAGGTAGAGAGGCACTTCGTGGTATACCAGTGCCTCTCTAACGCAACTCCAGGGTAAGGTGTTAAAGGCGTTGGCGATGTCAAGAGACACCGCCAACACCACCTCGCCCCGCGAGACTGCTTCCTCCGCCAGGGTCCTCACGCGCATGATCGCGCTCACGGTGGACCGTCCCCGACGAAAACCGTACTGGTTGTCCGCCAGGTCTGGGCCCACACGCGTGAGATGCTCGACGAGGCGTTCCGCGATAATTCGCTCAAAGAGCTTACACACCTCGTCGAGCAGCACGATCGGCCGGTAACCGGACGGTGAGTCCACCGGCCGCCCCGCTTTCCGGATCAGGACCAGTTTCCCCGTCCTCCACACCTTGGGAAACTGGCCCCTTTCGAGGCATGCGCTGAAGAGCCCCCTCAGTCGAGGCCCGAGTTCCTCGAGGGCCAGGACCCATACACGGCCCGGAATGCCGTCGGGTCCAGGGGCGGTGGTTTTCCGGCGACTGAGCCGTAGTACCACCGCTCCTAACTCACCCTCTCTGACTTCGGGTACGTCGTCTTCGCTGCTACTATCCGCGTTGCGCGTCTGAGACGGAGCCATGCGCGGAGGGATGTGCTCCTCCACGCTCGTCGGAAACAGAGAGCCCAAGACCCCCTCCAGCCGATCCGGCTGGAGACTCTGGGTCAGTGGAAGCGCCCTCGGTCGGAGTTTACCTCTGACCTGTAGGTATGGGCGCCCCCATGGGTTCCGCTCCAGGGTCTCCAAGAGCTCCTCGCGGGCTGCCGTCTTAGCCCGCGTGATCGCTTCCTGGAGGGTGCCCTTAGCCTCTCTGTAGGACGCATATAGCTCCGCCTCCCGGGCTGCCGCGTCGTCTGGTCGACGATGCCTCCGGCGAAACCTGGTATACTGACGGCGGGCGGAGACGCATGCTGCACGCAGCTGTGCGATCTCCGACGACCACCAGTACACCTGCTTCCTGGCCGGCCCGGGTGTAACCCTAGGCATCGCCGCATCGCAGATTTGCGACATGACTCTCCTGAACCACTCCGCCTCGTCATCCACGTCGACAGGCCTGTCCGGCGCCGGAATCCAGGCCTGCACGATGGATGCCTCCAGGAGAGCCTCCCGGTCTAAACTCTTGAGCGCCCAACGCGGTTCCGGGGGATTCGGTACCGGCTGTGGAAGGGTAGGTGGGGGGACGACCTCGAACCGGATGTATCGGTGGTCCGAGTGCGTCTCCACACCCTCCTCCACGCACCAGCCCATAATACGGCGGGCGAGGACAGGGGTCGCGAACGTTAAGTCCACGACCGAGCTGGCCCCCGATCGCCAGAAGGTGGCGACATTCCCCCGGTTGAGGAGCTCTAGTCCACGTGTAGTGGCCCAGTCCTCAAGTAATCTCCCCCTGCCATTGGTCACCCGGGAGCCCCACGCCGTAGACCAGGCGTTAAAGTCTCCCAGGAGAAGGACAGGGCGAGGACGACACGCAGTGAAGACGACGTCGAGCTCAGTGAGCCATAGCTCATACTGAGCGTCGTTAATGTTGTTCGGCGAGATGTATGCGGCCACGACTGCCACCCCTTCATATTCCGCCGCAACGCAGCCTCGGCCGTTTGCAATAATTGCAAGCCGCGAGGTGGTCGCGGCGGACCCCCCAAAGATGCAGGCCAAGCCGTCTTGCGCCACCAGGCTTCCCGGGTGGGCATAGTACGGCTCGGCGACCACAACCAGGTCTATGGACCACTGCGCGATGCTCTGGTACAGAAGATCCTGAGCAGCGCGGCAGTGGTTCAAGTTCGCCTGTAGGATGCGGATATGGGTGTCCATTAATGGACGTCCATATCCGCATCCCGCCGCGAATCTGGCCGCGCAGTAGCGGCACCCCCGCTGCCCCCAGCGGACGGACGAGGCTTTGGCCTCGAGGCGGCGCAGGAACGGCTGCCGACCCGATGGTCCGCCGTCTTGCCCTCCGCCTCGCATCTATAGCAGCGAGGCGGTGCATCACAGGCGTTGGACTTATGACCGGGCCGGCTGCAGCGGAAGCACCGATCACCCACGGTGTCTTCCACTGCGCACTGCACTCCTACGTGCCCCACCATCATGCACCGGAAACACCTGGTTTCCCGGGCACGCAGGAGATGCACCTGCGCCTTGAGGAAGCCCCCTACGAGGAGGCTTCGTCCGTCCGCAATTTTAAGAGCCGCCGCGACGGGGCACTGGACGACTGCTGTACCGTGACCGGTGGGGCTGAAGGAGATCTCTCCAGCCTTCACCTGGTCACGGGGGCAGCCGCCCGCCTCCACGACGGCGGAGATTAGCTCATCCGTCGTGGCCGCGTCGTCCAGGCCCGAAATGCGCAGTGCTGCGCATTTAGTGGGTCTGGAGACGCAGACGGCTTCTGCGTCCAGCGTGTCCCTCAGCTTAGCCGCGAGGGCATCAGCTTTGGGGCCGCTGGAGGCGCCGGAGACCTCGAGTAGGCGAGCTCCGGTGCGGGTGGTCTTGCACCGGAGCCCCCCTTGTATCTCGAGGGCCTTGAGGTCCACCGAGGCCTTGACTTTCCTCAAAACATCGGCGTACCCCACACCTCTCTCTACACCCTCCGTCGTCACCGTCAGGACGACGGCGGTGGAGCGAGGGGGGCGGGGCCTCTTCGGCGCCTTCGCCGCGGTGGCTTGGGCCGCTTTTTTGGCGGCCTTCTTCCGCCTATGTTTTTCTCCCACTACTTCCCATCCCTCCCCTCTGGAAGGATGTGTAGTGGGAGTGGCGCGGGACGCGGGGGCAGCAGGGGTGGCATTAGGCCTCCCCTTTCTCTTCGGCTTAGCCGTCGTGGCCGGCTTAGCCGGTGTCCGAATGGTTGGTGAAGCGGACATAGGCGGGGCTGGGCGGGCAGCAGACCTACTTGGACCGGACCCAGGAGCGAGAGCCCCACTGGCGGCAGCCGCGTATGACAGCGCGGGTCGCGCCAGCGGGGGGCGGTATGATCGGTCTTCAAGAACCGCGAGTCGCCTCTCAATCGCCGCCAGAATCTGCGTCGGTGTCAGCGCAGTCTGCAGCGGCGATGCAGGAGGCGCTCCGGGCGCGCTCCTAGGTGCCGCTTTGGGCGCCGGTCTAGCCGTCGGTGAAGGCGGAGAGGGTCCCGTCAGCTGGGTCTCCGGAGGCCCTTTGACCAAAATGGTAAGGTTAGCGACCTCCTGTCGCAGGGCCTCCGTCTGTTTCCGGGAGGAAGCGAGCTCAGCAGCCAAGCTCGCTACCTGGTCTCTGAGCTTTGCCTCCTCCTCGGACACGCTCCGCGCGAGGAGCTCATCGAGGGACAGGTGGGCGTCGGCAATGGCTTCGGACACCACCTTCTTCTTCCCCGAAACATTCTTGGCACCTCTCATGGCGGCAATGATTCGGGCAAGAGCCCCCATGAGCACCCGCGCGGCCGGCACTTCTTTGTCCCTGCCGCTAGGCAGGAACGGGACCTGTATGCTGGGGTTTGGTGCCCGCCCCTTGGCGTCGTAGCCGGGCTTCCGGACTCGGACCGCCTTGACCGGTGGCTCCTCGCATTCGCTGGAGACCACTGATATCGACGGACCGTCCTTCGGCGTCGAATGCGACTTCTTCACCGGCGCGCTCTTCTGACGGCCCCTCTTCAGGTAAATAGAGCGCGCCGGCTCTGGTTCCGTCTCCGCTTCCATCGTGCCGGGATCTGACTCACTGTCAGTTCCGGCAGCAAATGGTAGTTCAAACCTTGAAGGCGTCGACGTCGCGCTGCGACTGGGCAGCGCGACGCGAGTCTCCGTACCGCTGGGCAAGTTCGGCGTCCGTGAATCCTGCATTAGGTCGTCGTTTTGGTCCGGCACTACCTTGACAACGGCAGTACCGAGACCGGGGGTCACAAAACTTTCGGGTTCATCCGACATGATTATTCTTCTTTAAATAAATAAATAATTGGCCACACAAGTTTAGACCTTGACGTTCTGTCACCCAACCTGCCACTCCGTTACGGTGGTCAGGTTGGGGTCCAGGGCGGACGGCGTGGACGTAGTCAAAGATCACTTGGGGCCCCGCCCCAGAGCAAAAAGGCTGTGTGTGGCTGTTTGTACAACACGTGTGTGTAAAAGAGGTCACATATTCACGTACAGTGCACTAAAACAAATGCAAAGCTCAGCATAGGCCTCACGAACTATACCTAATTGACTGCTTCAGTGGCGTGTTCGATAATGTGTCCGCTTTCGACGCCGGAGTCTCGGGTTCGATTCCCGGTCGGGACACACTTTGGGATGACACATACGTTTGTACTAAAGTCTGGACGTTTCCTATATATAATATGTACGAGTATGTATTTAAGTATTGATATCAGTTTATCTAGTACTCATATCACAAGCTCTGCTTAGTTTGAGCCTAGATGGCGTTGTGTGAATTGTCCTAACATATTTATCTATATATTTAATACGACAATTTGTCTGTCTGTCTGTCTGTCCATCCGTCGCGTTTATCAATTTACATACATTTGCATGAAATATTAAAATATTCTTTTTTTTTTTTTTGAGGCGTTACAAAGTTCGTCGGGATAACTAGTTTATTTAATTATAACGCAGTTTTAATTTTTTATTCTCTTAAACCACAAGCAATTAGCGGTAGTATAATCGCCCATTATGATCTAAAGGCTCTATAAACACACCGACCACAGGTGGGGTGACAACCAGAAAAAAAACTCTACCTGCCAAAACTGTCATCGCACCATTTGTCAAAATAGACAGTTACAAGAAATTTTTGATTTATTTCTTTCTCACTGATGTGTGCAGCAACTTATATGATTGCTACCTGTTGCTATCAGCTTCGCCCAAAAGGGTAGGCAGAGGTGCATTCCACACCCACATTTTAATTGTAATTTTGTTGGTCCCATGAAATAGGAGGCAAGCCTATTGCCGTTACGGGGCACTAAAATTTATAACCAATCTGTAATTCAAACCAAAATTACAACAGACAGGACAGATGTCACATACCACTAAACATAATCTCTACAATCAATCGCATATCCGTCCCTATGTATGCTTAGATCTTTAAAACTACGCAACAGATTTTGATGCGGTTTTCACCAATGGATTGAGTGGTTCTCGAGGAAGGTTAGTATATAATTTGTCAAGAGAGCGAAGCCGCGGGCATGCGCTAATAGATAATATGTTATTAATTATTTAACTTGAAGCACCCATTGAACAAAAATAAATTTGATTGATTGAAAGAGCACAGTACAGTAGTAGAATGGCAAAGTCGAATCATCTTCTATTTGATTAAATAATATCTGATTACCGCCGGTTTTTATCAAATGTATATGGATGTATACAATTTTTGTCTGTCTGTCTGTCTGAGATAGTTCGAGACGCCCAGGACTTTAATTGGCTCTGCGATAGCGGCTGGCACGTAAGATTTTGTTGCCTTTCATTAACATTTCATCACAAGGCAACGGGTTTTAATTTTCTTTTTGTCAAAATTACAATATAGCTGGTACTTTTTATTAAATTCGTTCGGCCTTTTTGGACATAACCTATTATATATGTGCCCGGTGACGGCAATAGGCTTGCCACCTATTACGTGGGACTAAAAATACTGGCAAATTGTGGTTGTTATGCACCTCAGCCTAATCCTTCGGGGATATAGGCGTGATATGTGTCTGTCTGTCTTTCTGAAGTGGGAAGTTGGTGAATTGGGAAGTTGGTGAAGGGGGAAATAGAATTGGTGGGTTGGCTATATGGGAAGTTGTCTATTTGGGACAGTTGTCCAGATGATCCTAAAGGGTTTCCTCGTTCCCAATTCCCATGGGAATTACCAGGATATAAATGCCCTGGAGTCGAACCCATGACCTCCGACGTCCACGACCATAGTAGTTCTCAAGGTATGTTACAACCGCTATAAGTCACAAGATGGCTGCTTACTGTACTCTACCTCAGATAAGAAGCGTCTAAAACAAGTTAAAATATGGCAAGAATTTGCCATATATTTTAGAGTTTTCGAAAGTTTTTTCATAAAATATAAAAAAAAAAAGTTCATCATCACTTTAGAGGTCTTTGACCATGTTGAGTTGATTGCAGCTGGTCTTCAGTCTTTAACTATTACCGTTCTCGATTTGACCGTGACCTTGAGATTAGAGGTCAAAGGTCAAGTTCATTTTAGAGGTCTTTGACCATGCTGAGTCGATTGGCGTTTACACTGAGTCTCTAGCTCTTACCGTTCTCGAGTTGAAAGTAGTTCACGGACGGACGGACGGACGAACGGACATTACTGTTGTATAAGAGATTTTCGTTTCGAAAACTCTAAAAAAAGGTATGACTCTGGTGACGTTTGGTATTAGTCGTCGTAATACTTACTAGGGCTATACACACGCGTTGAATGTCACTCTGACGTCTTACGTCTGATTGCTACTCTAAAATAACTAGGTATGCAATGCATTCTGCTGTTGCAATAATTGAGCTGAGTTTGTCGATCCGGGTCGAACTCCTAAACTACTGGACCGATCTTTATGAATTCAGATATATGCACTCACGGTGATGGTCACTATGACCGTGCCAAATTTCAAAAAGATCGGTCCAGTCGTTTAGGAGGAGTTGATCCGAAACGAAATACACAAGTCGCCTAAGAAAGAGCTTCGTAAACTCAGCTCAACTAGGGCTATACACACGCGTTGAATGACTGACGTCTTACGTCTTTTTTTTTTTTTATATATTTAGGTAGACAAATTGACGCCACCCGCCTGATGGTAAGCTGTGGCGACGTCTGGTGATTGTGGGCAACTCTCACAGTACACAGGAATACTATAGAGAGTGACCCTCAACTTGACGACCCAGTAATGTGCCTCTTCACGCTTCGCTTAAAGAACCCAGGGTTATATGTTGGAGGAAACACGTGCGGGGGCAGGGCGTTCCAAGCCATCATCGTTCGGCAGAGAAACGAACGTTTAAAACGCTCAGTTCTCGCGAAGACGGTTTCCAAGGTACGAGAGTGACATCTCTGCCCGGCACGCGTTGTTCGGGATCGGAAGGGAGAGGGTGGGATCAGATTGAAGAGCTCTTCAGAACACTCACCGTGGTAAATACGGTAGAACGCGGCCAAGGAAGCAATTGTTCGGCGCTGGGCTAGCGGCTCAAGCTTCCCGTTACCTCCGGACAATCTATAATGCGAACAGCGCGTCGCTGCATAGCGTCGAGTGCGTCCAGCAAATACTTCGCGGAGCCGTCCCAGAGGTGAGAGCAGTATTCGACGCAGGGTCTAATCTGCGTTTTGTACAGCAGACACCTCTGGTGCGGTGTAAAGAATCGCTTTACCTTGTTCAGTATTCCTAGTTTCCGCGAAGCTAGCCCAATACATCTCTCAATGTATTTAGTGTTATTGAGCTCTCGACGTACGTCTATGCCAAGGATGTCTAGATTATCCTTCATTGGTAATGTTGCATTCTGAAGAGTGGGTAGGTCTGATTGCTACTCTAAAATAATTATCACATGATTTAAATATCTATGTACAGTCACTGTAATTTCACCGTGATTAATCGTTGCATATGATGTGACGTATTTAGTGTAGCCACAGCATAGGTTGTGAGCCCCAGAATAGGATATGGCCGCGGCTACTCCTATGTCCATTGCTGCGGGCGTCTCCGATACTCACCAGAAGGTATTTCCAGTGGCGCCCAACGGACTTTGGCCAGCTGTGTGGCCTCATCGGGGTTCGGTCGGAATGAAAATCCCGCGTCGTTGGGGGTTGGGTTTTAGCCCGCGTCGGTTAGTGAAACCCTTCTAGCCTGCTTCTGTAAGAATGGCGAGTAGCTATCCCGCCGTCCTCAGTCCACGATCATGGAGGTGGATGATCCTGGGCGTAAATGAGTCGTACGAGGGTACGCTCCCTCTCCCTCTCGACCGCCACCTTCGCGAGCATGACTTGCTCGCAGAAGGTGTATCTAAGCATAACTTAAGTAACGTCAAATACCAAGTTCGTGTTCGGGGAGCATTTTTTTAAAGCGCGTGTTGTCTTATCAAAGACTTCAAATGGTTCGATGAGGTCACAGAATATTAGAAGAGGTAAGAAAGGAAATAGTTCCTGATTTGTACTACAACGCGGTCGCCGATTTCCCCCCACTCATAAACTCCACTATAAGCAAAAAACGTATAATTTTACATCTTCTTGCGATGTCGTCGTAGTTTTTGTCTACAAACTACATAATACTATTGTAATAATTACAAATATCTTGGTATTTTAAGGTTTTAGTACTTACCGGTGAAAAGAAACATAATGGTTGACATATGAGCGTTCACAATATGAGCGACGCGCCTGCCTTGGCCTTAGGCCTTCTAACCTCTTCTACTCTGTTCTGTGGATGAGGTCATATTTTAAGCATAGCCTACTCGTGTTCCCCGAACACAGGGCAAATCATCACCGGACTCTTGCTATGTGAAAAATACTACAGATATTAATGGAAAATTCTAATAAGTATTTCACGTTCTTAACAAAGTATATATATGACTGAAATACGTAGTTTAAATTAAAATAATTATATAATGTATATAATTATCGGCCATTAAGTTCAATTACTGAGTTAAAGTCGGTAATTTAGTGTGACGTCATAATATTGTCAACGCATGATTATTAACCGACTGATGTAGGAGAGTTATTGAGATTCGAGTATTTCAAGGTCTTAGAGAGCTTTTCCTGTTAAGCGTTTTCTCCATCAGCGTCCGGATCTCGCCCGCAATGCGTGTCGAAAAGTCGTCATCAGTAATCAAACTGCACAAAAATCACGTATGTTGTATGGGAGCCCCCTTAAATATTTATAACTAGCTGTTGCCCGCAGCTCCGCCTGCGTGTTACTTTAGATCGACATAACTTTTTTATTTATGAACCGATTGAAATAAAGCTATCCTTAAATGTGAATACTCCACAACGCATTACTGAGAACCGCATTCAAATCGGTTAAGCCGTTTCTGAGATTAGCGTGTTCAAACATTCAGACAAACAGACAATCAGACATACAGACAAAAATTCTAAAAACCATTGTTTTGGGTTCTATTGCGTTCATTGCGTACAACAGTTTCCCTATTATATCTTCGATGTACAGACATCGAACACTTACAATTTTATTATATGTATTGATATTCTGTTTTTTAGTATTTGTTGTTATAGAGGCAACAGAAATACATCATCTGTGAAAATTTCAACGTTCTAACTATCACGGTTCATGAGATACAGCACAAGACAGACGGACGGACAGCGAAGTCTCAGTTATAGGGTTCCCGCTTTACCCTTTGGGTACGGAACCCTAAAAATCAATAGGTAATCGATATTTTCATATTCGGAACCCATATTCCGACTCACGGCCGATGTTACATAGACAACCAGCAGTCGGGCTTCTTTTATAAATTCCGCTCAAAAGTAAAACTCATACAATTAATGTTTTAATCCATAATTTAAAGAGTACTTAGCGTCAATAAAAAAAAAAAAAAAACAAACATAAACACTAATACAAACGCACAACTTCTTTCGCGCACCTTTCTACTTTCATAGTGCGCGCGCGCATACTATCCTTATTATCGATCAATGATCTATCGATCGGATCTATAGATCGACGGGGTCATGTGCGGCAATTACGGTCCTATTCAGAGACGTGGACTCGAGAGCATTATACGTTATTATGTTGTAGTTTTAGTGAGAAATCGGACATTTCATAAAATAGTTGAAGAAAATTTTGTTGTTAGTTACAATTCTCGTGTTCTAAGTTGGCCGGCCCGAACATAGCCGCAGTAAGGCTGCGCAGATGCAGATTTTTCGAACCGAATGGTGACAGGTAGCGGGGAGGGCGGGGGAGTAACTATGCGTAGAGATGCGACATATTAACATAACCATTGTTCAGTTAGAATAGCGAAAATATGTACTATACATGCGCGTAGGTCTCGATGAGCCAACTTCAGGCCGGCCAACTTAAATTGCGCATACTGTAAATATATAAAAAATGTTTTTGGCTTGTTAAATTATGCACTTACACAAATGAAGTCACGTTTTTCTTATGAAGGTAGAGGTATTTTAAACCGACTTAAAAAAAGGAAGTCGTTCGTTCTCAATTCGACTGTTTTTTATGGTTATTACTTACTAACTTTAGACTGGGTAAACCGATTTCAATTTTTTTTAAATAAAATGCCGTTCTTTCCGTGCGGTCCAATTTAAATTTGATCCCATTCCGACAATTTGAAGTTGTTTTTTGTTTTTTCGCTAAATTTACGGACCCATATTTTTATTAGTATTTTTTTTGGTGTAAGCTCATGATGAAAATTTTTTTTTAATTCAAGGAACAACTGTGCAAAGTTTCGTGAAGATCCAGTAAAACTTGTGGTCGCTTTCGCGTATGGTCTCGAAATGTAAAAGAATGTTTCGCTCGTTCGATCATTTTATGCATCGAGTGCCTGAATTCGAGTAACATCTCTCTCGTGCAGGCTAACGACATGTTTAACATAACATAACATAGCATCACGCCTTTTTCCCCGAAGGGGTAGGCAGAGGTATGCAAACACACCCACATCTCGCCAGCTATATTAGGTCCCATGTAATAGGGGGCGAGCCTATTGCCATTTACCGGGCACAAGTTCCAGACTCTGGGATAATTATCTAGATAAAATTCTAAAGAGAATTATACATTATCCACCAGACCCTGGAATCGAACCCGAGACCTCGAGTGTGGTAGTCCGTACATAGTACCATTGTGCCACCGAGGTAGTCGAACGACGAAAAAAGAACGACATGTTTAACGCCATGAATATCGCAGACATTCGAAATCCGGCCGTTTCTCTAAAAGTCCAATTTGAACATCCACCTGCGACATACAAACGGTACACTGCATTACTATTTGAAAAACTTTCATCTCTCTGTGCCTATTATATTTGTTAATAATTATATTTGATTGAATTTATTGCTATTTAGATGAATATTTTCATTATTATAATAATAATGGCTGACGCCTGCGGCCCTGCCCGCGTTGAATAGTTTTCCTCGTTAGGTATTGACTAGCGGACGCCCTCGGCCTCCCTCGAGAACCATTCTCATTCATCTTTACTGAGAAATCGTTCACTATAAAAGCCATACGACTGTGGAATGCTACACCTTTGGATTATTAAACGGGCTCAAACCATAAACTCTTTTATAACGAAAGTGAAGGATCATTATTTGTCATCTACCGCTCAATAAAATGTTTTGTTTACCGTATTATGTATAATTTCCTTTTTACCTATACTTGTGCTCAATTTACTCTTGTAATTGCACCATCATCCACATGTGCGTAACCTCAGTCCAGTCCATCCAAAGGTTGCCTGGAAGAGATCGCTTAAAGCGATAGGGCCGTCTATTGTACATTAATTACTATAATCAATTGTTAACTTTGTTGGTGTACAATAATGAGTTTTCTATCTATCTATCTATCTATCATTCTATCCATATGTGAAAACCGCATCAAAAACCGTTGCG
The DNA here is from genome assembly GCA_963556515.1 of Nudaria mundana. NCBI lineage: Eukaryota > Metazoa > Arthropoda > Insecta > Lepidoptera > Erebidae > Nudaria > Nudaria mundana. Next base: position 3,963,479 of record OY748314.1, read on the forward strand.
TAGTTTTAAAGATCTAAGCATACATACGGAACGGAAGCGACTTTGTTTTAAACTATGTTATGATACCTCAGAAACTTTAATCGTCATATTATTACGCCTATACCTCCTAGCGGATTGACAGAGATGCATTCATATCCACATTTTGTTAGTAGAAGTCTTGGACATTGTACTTATCGCTGTTCTCTCTGAGACAGTCTTGATAATGCCTCGTTTAGAGGCGAAACAATTGTCGACGTTTTGTTGTCCTTTTAATTCTGCGAAAAATTAATGCTATTATATAATTTTAAAAAGTTTTTTCTTAAAACATTTTACTTACCATTGTTTTGTCATTGTACTTATATTAAAACTTAAAGGCAAACTCATCCTTCGTATGCGACGTATATCAAACACCATGATATATGAACAGAATCTGACCTATACAATCTTAAACTCAAAAATATTTATTAATATATGTTATAAAATAACACTTATTAACGTCAGCACTTATGTGCTGAATTTAAAAAAAATTGAAAATTCTTTTAAATTTACACTTAAAGCCAGATCCGCAAAGCAACGGGTGGAGCCAAAGAGAAAAGAACCTGGCAATAAAAACTCCCGGTCACTCTTTTCCAATCATCAGTAACTACATTCATAGAATAATACACACAACGTATCCAGCAAGATGCTGCAACTAATAGACGTCCCCTCCCCAATTTTTTTGATAAAAATTTGTATGATAAGGCACTGGTCATTAGCCACGCTGTCATACTCGTCACCGCGTCAGACTCGCGTGTTCCCATGCTATCGCTCGCGTACGACGCTGTCACAAAGTGTTGATGTCAATAACGTGCAAGTGTCAAGTATAAGTTGACGTTCCAATTGGCGAGTCACATAACATTAAAAAACGTCATAAACAAGATTTTAGAATAATAACTAAATTAAATTAGTTCTATTTTTTGCTACACGCCTCTAAAAACTTGACAAGCTGTATACGTCAGACGTCCTATACGTAGGACCAGCGTGTCGCTCTGATGAAATGAAATGATTTATTTATTTGTATAGGTCATTATATGGCTCTTACAAACGTCAGTAAGTACTTAAAAGAAAAATTACTATTGCTTCTATATTTACTTGTATTGCCAGATTCGCAAAGGAATAAGTAGAACCGAGAGTAAGAATCTGCCAATAAAACTCACGGCCACTCTTTTTCTATGACTGACAGGTAAATTACAAATTAAATTACAAACTAAATGTGGACGAATGTACATTGGTCTTGTGTCAAAATCAATAAGTGCGTATAATATACTGTCTTCCACGTCGCATGGTTATACGTCGTATACGAAGGACCGGTGTGTCGTTAGCTTAAGTCTACGCTCTGGTCGTATTAGACGGGTTGTTAAGTACTGTATGTTTTATGGAGGGAAAGCGAAAAAAAAAAATCGAATCTAATGTGTACTAAATAATAATAAAACTTTAGAAACTTGTGTCTGTACATTTAAGAAACTAAAAAAAAAAAAAAACAAATTATTTATTTTTACAATATTTTGCATTGCTGCTTCGCTCTGAATCATCGTTAATTTATTTGTTTTCGATTCGAACCAGTAGTTCTTGAGTTAGCGCATTCACACAAACAAATAAAGGTACTTTCTGATTACTGTAGACTCAGGGCTCCCAATTCCCGTGGGAACACATTACCGGAATAAAATGTATTTAAAACAATGGAGAATATGATGTTTAATTTATATATAACTAGTGGTCCCGGCGTACTTCGTACCGCCTGAAATGTTGCTTATAAACCTTCCCTGAACCTCGACGAATATTTTAAGACCCAAATTATCCAAATCGGTCCAGCCGTTCACGCGTGATGTCGTGACCAAGGGAAATAGGGATTCATTTTTATATATAGAGATGGCAATGATTTCGCTAAATAGAAGACATTATAACGTCGACATATGTTTCACCTAACTCACGAGGCATTATCGAGACTGTCTCAAAGAGAACAGTATTGACAAGTCTTGATAATGCCTCGTGAGTAGGTGAAACATATGTCGACGTTATAATGTCTTCTATTTAGCGAAATCATTGCATTATATATAAATTAAACATCATATTCTCCATTGTTTTATCATAGACTTTCGCTAGGTAACACCTGGCTCCATTCAGTAAAATGTATTTATTTACTAACTAGGTACACACAGACATCAAATCGCTTATATGCTAAACATCCAATTTATGTACGAAGTATAAATCTGATGTCCAATTATGAACGTACACATCGTTCATTGGACATGTAGCCTGTCACTCGGGGATAATGTAGGTACGTATTAGTGAAAGAATTTTCAGTAGTTATGGAGCCGTATTCAATGTAAACAAAAACAAGTTAAAAATATGGCAAAAAATTGCCATATATTTTAGAGTCTTCGAAAGTTTTTTCATAAAATCTAAAAAATGTCACATGATATGAAGTTCAACATCATTTTAGACGTCTTTGACCATGCCGAGTTGATTGCAGCTGGTCTTGAGTCTCTAACTATTAACGTTCTCGATTTGACCTCGTTTTGACCTTGACCTTGAGATCAGAGGTCAAAGGTCAAGTTCATTTTGCGGGATTTTCGACTATGCTAAGTCGATTGGCGTTTACACTGAGTCTCTAGCTCTTACCGGTCTCGAGTTGAAAGATGTTTACGGACGGACATTACTGTTGTATAAGAGATTTTCGTTTCGAAAACTCTAAAACAACGAAATGTTTCGTCTAATATTATTATAGCTTGACTAGGTAAAGGGGTACATGTCGTATGGTGAAGGTGAGCGCTGACTGGTCACAAAATAGCCACCCTAAACCTACAACTTGTCGAAAGTCTCAGTCGCCTGCGATGTCATCATTCACTGAGCCTTTTCCCAACGCAGTTGATCGACTTTCCAGTCTAACTGCTCGCGGCTGAACTTCGATATTTTCCGTGAAGAGACTGCCATCTGACCTCCATAACCCATGGGCGATATCGAAGTTTTGTAGTTAGACCGCGAGGATTTTTGATTTAGTGCTTCAACTACCCCTAACGACTGACATAGATGTTCGTATGACAACCGGGAGCGACGCGACAGCGTGCTCTCCGAGACACGGAGGGGACTCAGTGTCTTGAGACATGGTCACCCATCCTAAAACCATCCTATGGACCCGGCGGCGTCCGTATGGTGAATCCATGAAATGCTTAGTGTTAAATATCATCTCTTAATATAGATTCACACAGGTGGAGCTGCGGTTAACAGTTAGTAATATCATTTAATATCTTACCCACATAATAACTTGATGTTTTAACATAGAATTGTACACTTTGATGTACCGCTAATTAGCGTACGGTCTTAGTTATTATTCATTTTGAAAAACAATCATAATTTACATACGAGTTAAGTTTTATTAACTAGTAGCCACCCGGCCCAGTTTCGCACGGGCGCAGTGTAATTAACATTAAATAACGGATTTTCTTGGAGGTTTCACTGATAGACTAAGCTCAGATTGAGGCAACAAGATATTATTTTTAGGTTTACTTCAAAAACCAGGAGTAGGTTCTGAATTCGACTAAACGATTTTTTTTATCTTTGTTACCTCATGTCATAACTTTCGACAAGTGAACCGAGGTGGAACCGGGAACACTAGCTAGTCAATTTAATATGATAATTTGATCACAATAAAGAGCGGTTTATACCTTAGCAACAGTAGGTTTAAACCTACTCTCTACAAATAAAAAATAAACGCATTTTTTGTAGCAAGCAAATATAATACAGACAGAAAGTAACACACAAAATGTAATCAAGCTTTTATCCTCGAGGGAGTTACGCTGAAAGGAATTACATACCCACATTTTGTCAATAATTTTGTGGACCATATCAGGCAGTGACAACTTGAAGTTGTAAATCAGTAAGGGTTGTCTCTTGTTTGTGACACGGCATTCACCATAGAGTTGATATTGACGCATTAACGTCATAATTGTTGGTCAAATTATGCTGGTAAATATTTTACTTTACTGGACAACCCTAACGTTCGAATGATGTTATCTGTAAACAAAAGAATGTGCTTTAATTAACGTCGGAGAGCAAGTTCTGTATGTAAGTACTATTCCCTATTCTGTGATAGAACTATAGGTACTACTGCCCTTTTTCTTCTTTTCCCGCGGCTGCTTTCACGTCCATTGTTTTTTTTTCTTTCTTTTGTTTTCTTTCTCTCTGTTTACCTGTGTTCACGTGACGTTTTCATTTCTTATATTTCATGTATACTATTATCCGGCCGTCTCTGAGAACCAGCGCTGTCTGTTTTCCACCACCACGCAGACAGCATTACGCTGAGGGACGGCCGTTTATTCCACATTTAGTATTTATAAGTACATATTTATTAAAGGTATTTTTTTTAGTTTGTGTATTTTTTTTTGTAACCTGTGTGTTTGTTTTTGTTGTTGTGGAATAATAAATGAATCTTTCTTTCTTTCTTGTCGGGCGTCTCTGGTTCGCACGCAGAATGTATTTCTTGTGGCGCCCGGCGGACTTTGACCACCTGTGTGGCCTCTTCGGGGGAGGTACGAGTACTAATACCCTATTATAATACTATGTCGTCCAGTTGAGGGGCGCTCTCAATAGTATTGTGTCATATGAGAGTCACCCACAATCGCCAGACGTCGCCATGGCTTTCCAGCATGCAGTCGGCATTATATTGGCGAATCTAATATAAAAACTAAGACCAAGTGCGAGTCGGACTCGCGAACAAAGGGTTCAGACCAACTAAAATAACAAAAGTCACGTTTGTTGTATGGGAGCCCCCTTAAAAGTTTATTGAGCGGAGTTTACGAAGCTCTTTCTTAGGCGACTCGTGTATTTCGTTCGTGATCGAACTCCTCCTAAACGACTGGACCGATCTTTTTGAAATTTGGCACGTTCTAGTGACCATCACCGTGAGTGCATATATCTGAAATCATGAAGATCGGTCCAGTCGTTTAGGAGTTCGACCCGGATCGACAAACTCAGCTCAATTATTGCAACAGCAGAATGCATTGCATACCTAGCTATATTCTGTTTTTTAGTATTTGTTGTTATAGAGGCAACAAGACAAACAGACAGACGGACATATGGACGGACGGACAGCGGAGTCATAATAATAGGGGGTCCCGTTTTACCATTCGGGTACGGAACCCTAAAAAGAAAAACAAGCATTATGTAATCGGAATTTAAATTCCAACAGCAAGGACCGATGTTACATACCTAGAATCTCTAAAATTCTGGTATAGGAAGTTAAATAAAAACCTTGTTAAAAGAGAAAATTCATCATGAACTGGCAACATTTTCATATCGCAACATGGCAACACTTTACACATAACAAGCATGAAAAATATACTGACAATAAGAGCACAGTCATATTTCAAACAAGACAATATTGTCGGCGCAAAAACTTACGATCGATGATCTATGGATCATTACTGTAGATCTGATTCTAAATTTGATATTAATTGTCATCTAGAAAGTTTCTGCCGTATCCCAGCTACTGGCGTCGCTTATTTGACTTTGAAAGCGTTGGCGCTAATTAAATTTAAAAAGATAAAAATTAACTGTAAAAATTTATGGTTTAGATGATGAGGTGTTTAAAAAAATATATATTAAAATTGATTATTATGCTATAAAATATTAACAAGTTACGATACGTGTACGTTTATGGATGGTGAAATTAATTTTTTTTAATATGCTATTATAGCAAAGTCAAAATAGGAACGCATCATCGGAACAATTCCTCCTACGCATGCGTATTTTGATGGCTATTAAGAAAGCCTGATGCGGTGATTTAAATCTCATCATTACTTATATTATTAAGACGCTCGCTTCCTTCTTCTTCACAACGATGGGCTCAATCAAGAATGTATGCGACACGATAGCGGGCGCGTCTCTTAACTTATCAACTTGAAATTTGGCATAAAGATATAACATAAGCCTGTGGTTTGCTGAATAGTTTTTGGTGTATGTGGCTCTTATAGTTTTTGAGCTATTAAGCATTAAAGAAATATGCCTTTGGCAGTGCTAAAAAAAATTGTTGTTACTTCGCGCGCGAAATTAAAATTTTTAAATACAGCATTTGAAAGTTAGTTGTTGGCGCCATTGTTGAAAAGTAATTTTTTTTTTACCTTAGATTATGTAGGGTTAGGTTAAGATTCCGCCAGCTCCATCTTTATTATTTCGATGTAACCGCCCGCATTCCAGCGTATACTTAGTAAACTAGCTGTTGCCTGCAGCTCCGCCTGCGTGTTAGTTTAGATCGACATAACTTTTTTATTTATGAACCGATTAAATAAAACAAACCTTAAATGTTAAGTTGAATAAACCACAACGCATTACTGAAAACCGCATTCAAACCGGTTAAGCCGTTTCTGAGATTAGCGTGTTCAAACATTCAGACAAACAGACAAAAATTCTAAAAACCGTTTTTTTGGGTTCTATTGCGTTCATAAAGCCGTACAACAGTTTCTCTATTATATCTTCGATGTACAGACATCGACCACTTACAATTTTATTATATGTATTGATTGAAGAATTTGTTTGTTTAGAACGTACGAATATCAGGAGCTACTGGTTCGAATTTAAAACATCTTTTTGTGTGAATAGTCCTTTTACCGAGGAAGGTTATATACCAATAGAACCGGAGCAGGCAATGAAAGATATTCCAAAAACGCTTTCCTTTGTGAGGTTGTCTCGTTAGGGCACTTTTCCTGTCGTGCGTTTTATCACCCGCAGAGTGCGAATGTCTCGCCCGCAATGCGTGTTGATGTCAACGTCAAATCAGTGCGCTACTAGCCCCGTTACCATAGCATAGTGCGGGCGGCCCGCGCGACATGAAACGTATTTCATGATTGTATAAAATTTGCGAGATTCGCACGCTGGTTGATAAACGCTCTTAAAGATATGCAATAGTTAGGCTTATGAACCATGTAATTCAAAACCAAAGTCACGGGTATTTGCTAGTTGTAATTATATTCCATATCATTCCTTTCTATTTTCACGCTCAATTATTGAATAATTGATATTTAGACGGGACTTAATCATAATAGTACGTCAAATAGTGGTCGCGGTTGAACGGTAGACCTCGCGAACATTAAAAACATTATTTGTAGTACAATAATTTGGTAGTTTTACCTGTAAAGTTTTTCTGGAGTTTTGAAAATTGGTAATTTTATACATTTCGATGTGCTTCTTTACGAATTTTAACTTTGACACCTCGTTTAATTTTATCTTTGCCGCTCGCGCCGCCATATTGGAAAAATGGCGTCTAAAAACAGATTTCACAATTTCTCCGACTCAATTTATCTATATATATATAAATGTTATGTTGGTTTGTGTACGCTTCAAAAACTACGACGACACCGCACTCCACACGTTGGTGGAGTACTCAGCGTGGGCGAGTCAGCGCCGGGACCTCGTAGTGGGTCTGGGCGTGGATACCCTCTCGCTGGAGACCATGCTTCAAGCCATGGTCTCCAGCGGGAGTAGGTGGAACGCGGCCGTGTCCTTCTGCGAGCAAGTCGTGCTCGCGAAGGAGGCGGCCGAGAGGGAGAGGGAGCGTACCCTCCCCGCCGAGTTCCGTAGTCAGCGGCGAGGGCGCCGCAGACTCATCTACGCCCAAGACCATCGACCTCCATGATCGGGGCCTGAGGACGGCGGGATCGCCACCCGTCGTCCTTACAGAAGCAGGCTAGAAGGGTTGCGTGCTGCGGGGCCTTTGCCCCATAGCACGCAACCAGATTCACTCACTGACGCGGGATAAAACCCGACCCCAACGACGCGGGATTCTCATCCCGACCCAACCCCCGCAGAGACCACAGAGGTGGTCAAAGTCCGCCGGGCGCCACTGGAAATACGTTCTGCTTGTAACCAGAGACGCGGCCGCGGCCCTAGGCCGCGGACCAAAAAAAAAACAAAAAAAAAACGTTTCGAAAACTCAAAAAGTTCTGCACCGATCGAGCTGAAATTTTAGCATAATATATAATCCGCATCAAGGATGTTTTTTATCTAATAAAAAATAAATAAATCACAATGTGCCACAGCGAAGCGTGGCAGGGTACAGCTAGTTTACGATAAAAATAGCTGTATAATAAATTAAACTACAGAAAATTTCCTTTCATTTATTAATAAACCTTTTTTTTTGTAAAATCATTAGTTTTAACGTACGAGAGCCGCAAAGTGTGCTTCAACATTTGTTCTGGACAAAAACTCATATCCACACCACCATGAAGTCCGATATCTTATTACTTATGCCCTGACAATCTATGCCCTGACAGCATAACTACTATTTTAAATACCCACTTAATTACAAAATCAGTGAAGAGTTACAACTTATTCTAAGAATGCTTAATTATATATTTTTTATTCGATTCTTTAAACAATAGTTAAATATCCCGAATCGAAGTGTTCAATCGATATTTTTTTAAACGAGAGGATATGCGCTTCGGAATTGACCTTCGATTGTCATGAACTTGTCAATGTCAAGGATAAATTTAAAAATAAAACTTTGAAGCTATTTTTGCACTAATATACTAACTACAGACTTATAGTTAGGTTTTAAACGTTAGTGGATAAAGTGAGGAACACCGTGATACGAGAACGTTGCGGTGTGTCAAAAGATGTAGTAACTTGAGATAGAAAAAGGGATGCTTAGATGGCTTGGACACTTAGAGAGGATGATTGAAAGAAGACTGACGAAACAGATACATAAGGCAGGCGTGAATGGACAGCCAAGTAAGGGTTGGCCTAGGCGAACGTACTTCGATCAAATCGGAGATATTTTGACTAAAGGTCAGATCAAGACTACCCGTAACCGGAGAGCGCGCATGAAAACAGTGATGAAAGTGGATGAGGAAGCGAGAGAAGTATGCCAGGATCGTAGTAAGTGGAATTCCAAAGTCCCTGCCTAGCCTAATGGGAAAAGGCGTGACTGGATGTATGATGGAGATTTTGGGGATCAGATTTTTTGTTCCCAATGCCTAATACTGTAGGAGTTTATTCGGCGATTGCTTTTTTTTTGGGACCGAGCCCTTCGAAGCGTCTACATTGTGGGATTGCACAATTTTGCTTTCGTCCGTTTGTCTGTCTGTGTGTTCTGGACTAACAGCCACAGTTTTAATCCGATCTTCACGAAACTTGGCACAAGTATTCCTTTACTTGAAACAATTTTCGGCATGTTATTTTCTTTTTAATTTTTTTGGTTATTTCAAAACATGATTTGATGTTCACGAGGTTTACTGTTCGACAATAGGGCGACCACTACTAGTGAGGGCAATAGGGCCTCTAATTACGTAGTAGGTACCAACAAAATTGTTGGCAAAGTATGGATGTAATTCACCTCATTTAATAGCAACATTGACGACACCGAGACCCCTCCGTGCCTCGGAGAGCACGTTGTCGCGTCGGTCCCGGTTGTCATACGAACATCTATGCCAGTCGTTAGGGGTAGTTGGATGCGGAGCTCCCATACAGCGACTCCAATGCGATTAAATGTAACGCTGTATCTCAGTAACTACTTGGCGGATTCTAGAAATTTTTGAAGTAAATTAAACTAGATTTAAGTGCAAAAAATGTGACAGAGACAGAAATTTAAAAAAAGGCGCCAAAAATATTTATTTGAGGAACCAAAATTTACATGTTAAACCTATGGGAGAAATTTTGCGCGCTTTTTGTACTGTTACCGAAAACACTCCGCTCAATATGCAGCAGCGCAGGGTGACGCCATCGTAGCAGCACCTAGTATACAATAATGAAATGCGTTGAGGAGGTCAGATGGCAGTCGCTTCACGGAAAATATCGAAGTTCAGCCGAATCGCAGTCAGACTGGAAAGCCGACCTCAACAGCTTTGGGAAAAAGGCTCGGTGAATGATGAATAGCAACATTGAATTATAACACAAAGTAAACAGTGAAAGTGTCGCCATAAACATAACTGTTCCAATAACACACCACGGTAGTAATAGTTGTATTTATTGGCCCGTTACATGGCAACACCGTTTGTGGACTAGGTTACTGAGATTAAGACAGTTTCTAGGATGTAGCAGTAATACGGGTGACGTCATAGTTTTCGTGTTTCATACAATCTCTACGAGTCTTGTTTTAAAGTTGTTCAACTGCCTCGGTGGCTCAGTGGTATGAGTATGCGACTGCCGTCCCTGAGGTCCCAGGATCGATTCCGGGTCGAATTAAATATATGTGTGATCCACAAATATTTGTTTCGGAGTTTGGGTGTTTTCTACGTATATACTAGCTGATCGCCGCAGCTCCGCCCGCGTGATTTAGTTTACTCGTTCCCGGTTCCCGTGGGAACACATTACCGGGATAAAAAGTAGCCTATGTTACTCAGGGTGAATGTAGCTTCCCAATGGTGAAATCGGCACAGTAGTTTTTGAGTTTATTCATTACAAACATACACACAAAAATACAAATCTTTCCTCTTTATAAGAGTAGTATAGATAGGCGCATATCACTGCAATTGTTTTTATAGTATTATATTTTTAAGTATTTATCAAGTCTGTTTTTGAAACTGTTCACTGTTTGTGCACTAATTACAGTCTCAGGTAAACAGCTCCACATAGTCACCACACGATTTGGCAAACAGTGCCTTCTGGGGTTGCTAACAGAAGAAGGCATATCGAGCTTCAATGAGTGGCCTCTCAAATGGGTATTTGAACTCAAGCTGTAGATGTTCCCAATGTCCTTAACATTGTAGTGCTCGGTTAATATTTTATATTTCTCTATCAGGTCACCCCTCTGTCTTCGTTGATGTGGTCAAGTTGAGTTCAGTAAGACGATTTTCATATGCCTTGTGCTTCAGTGAAATGACCATTTTTGTAGCTCTACGTTGTACCCCCTCGAGCATTAGTATGTCTTTCTTGAAATATTATGTATTTAGATATATATATTGTACTAGTGGTCGCCCGCGACTTCGTCTGCGTGGTATATTGGGTTTTTTCCCGTTCCCGTCGCGTCGCGTCATATTTTTAACAATTCATACAATATCTTTATAAATTGTAGCCAATGTGTTATTCTGATGTATAAACTATATTATTGTAAAGTTTCATTAAAATCCATTCAGTACTTTTTACGTGAAAGAGTAACAAACATCCATCCATCCCTACATACATACATACATACTCACAAACTTTCGCGTTTATAACATTAGTAGGATTTTTATCAGTCGTCTAGATCCCATAGCACAAGCTTATTTATATTAGCAAATTTGGGCTATAGATGATGAATATTTTTAAAAATATTTATATTTATTTATAAAGATTTTAAAAAGACTGGTCAAGTGCTAGTCGGATTTGCCCACGAAAGGTTCCGTAACTATCTATAAATATTTATTGTAGTCTGTTTTTTTTAGTATTTGTTTTTATAGCGGCAACAGAAATAAATCATCTTTAAAATATCATCTGTCTAACTATCACGGTTCATGAGATACATCCTGGTGACAGAAGGACAGACGCACAGACAGTGGAGGCTTAGTAATCGTTTTACTTTTTCAGAGACACAAGATTTCTACTATTGTATTTAAGTATTTGAGCTATTCACAAATACCTCGCTGTGAAATGTCGCGAAGCAAATGCATTTCAACCCAGCTATTCTATAGGTACTTAAATTTTAAACTAGCAAATAAATATACATATAGAAATTTCCTTGGAAAATTGTGAATTGCCGTTCCTGGCACTTACAGTATACCGGATGTAAGGTTCTGATGGGTGAGCATGGGAAACAAAATGGATCGGTTTCACCGCTATATTACGACCGCCTTATGACGGCATTGTTGTCCTAGGAAACCAAAACTCGCTTATATTTTTTCCTAGTTTCTAGTAAATGTGCTACAATTATAGTCATAGGAGCATTATGGGCTCGTACCTTTCCGTCTCGGATTCCGTTGTCGATTTCCGATCCGACAGATTCTAAAATGGGAAAAGATTCCGAAAATCAAATAAAATTAAATCGTTTATTTGCCAGAAGCGTGATTGACATAGATCTGTCTTTAGTTCATCATGTTTCACCGGATGGTTCACGGCATGCAAATTTTCAAGTTTGAGCACTTGCATATTATGTATAAGTCAACTATTACCTATTATGACAGGCAGCGGTGCATAACAAACCCACAATTTACCAGTATTTTTGGCCCCACGAAATAGGGGGCAAGCCTATTGCCGTCACCGGGCACTCTAGAATGGGTTATGTCCAAAATGGCCGAATTAATTTAATAAAATAAGCAGCTAAATTATAATTTTGAAAACTAAATTTTTAAACCCGTTGCCTTGCGATGAAATGTTGATGAACGGCAACAAAATCTTACGTGCTAGCCGCTGTGGCACAGCCAATTAATATCCTGGGCGTCTCGTACCTATTATGGCCTATTATAATTTAACTTGGTATGTACTATAGAGTCCATACCTTAAAGTCTCCTTTCCAAATAGAACTGTCAAAAGTTTTAGAATTTTGGGCTCATGAATAGGGTTCGAATCGAATAAGCCTGTTGGAAAAAGGTTTACTGACTGACTACCATTTATGCGACTATGAAGCTTCAGCATAACGTATCTTATATCTTCCATTTCTGCCTTGAAGCGAACTTTGGGTTTCGTACTGGTATCCAACCGGAACTAATTCTTCAATGTACTTAACACGACCATTATTAACGTATTAATAACACCCACTATTATTAACTATTCAAATTCAACGCTCGTTACACAAAACGAACCGAATATGTCTATATAATTAGAGAAACAGTTTTAACGACTCAATTTATTGATAGTTAGTGGTCTGAGCCGTTGAAATTGGCCAAATACTACTTGTAATCACGCCTCTCCAAGCCGGGGTAAGCTAAGATATTATTATACACACACACATATCACGCCTATATCCCCGAAGGGGTAGGCCGAGGCGCATTACACACCCACAGTTTGCCAGTATTTTTAGTCCCACGTAATAGGGGGCAAGCCTATTGCCGTCACAGGGCACTCTAGAAAGTGGGTTATGTCCAAAATTGCCGAATTAATTTAATAAAAAAAGCAGCTATATTATAATTTTGAAAACTAAATTTGAAAACCGTTGCCTTGCGATGAAAAGTTGATAAAAGTCAACAAAAAGTACACGTTTGAGAGAATCGCCTGTGGCGCCGCCGGACTTTGGCCTTGAAGTTGGATTGAGTGTCATCCCGCATCTTTGGTAAGAGCGCGGCGTACGTGGGATGGAGCCCCACAACATGCAATCCTTCTAGCCTGTCCACCCGTACCTCCACCGTCCTCAGGCCTCGATCATAGAGGTCGATGGTCCGCGACCAAGGTTAATACAGATGTGACGCCAATGCCTACCTGAATGTCTTGTGTTGGTGTTTGAATACGAGCCTTCTTTCTCATAGACTCTACCGGTTACTTTGCTAATCTGGCAGTAAATGTTGAATCATTCGTAATGACGTTCAAAAGTGTCACAAATGCGACCTGTATTGTTTGTCCGAAACGGCAATAAGCCCAAAAATAGGACTATAATATCCCCCTACACACTTGTGCTGTGATTATAATATGTACCTACTATATGCATCATGATCGATTCGTGAGAAATTTATTTCAAATGTCAAAAATATCTGAACACATCCGTGATCTTTGTCTTAACTTTTTTTTATCAATCGACGGTCATTCAAAGAGGTCTTAGTATGTCTAGTTTTTTTAAAATATTCAATTTCACATAATCCGCACACTCTTCCACAGAATCCCGTCCGTTCCTAATTCTAATATCATTAGTATAATAAATTTCAAATCAGTTTCTCTAACGGTCATTTCGAAAAACGAAAGCGTTAATACTCGAACGCATCCGAATTACCGCCGAAGCTACGCGAGTGTATTTAAAAGTGATTGATTGTGTTTCCCGCGCAAACGGACAGCTATACCGTAATTAAGAAGTTTTAATCACTTTATAATTCATATTGACAGAGATAGTTTGAAATTATTGGCGTTACTTGTGCTAGATGGAGAAACTGTCAGCCATTTTGATTGGTTATAATTATTTTTGTGACGTTGATGAAGTGCAACATTACAAATAAATAATGAACAATTGAATACAACGCCATCTAGTATCCAATTAAGTAGAATTTGTACTATGACAACTAGGTAACTCGAATAATAACCGATTTCAAAAATAGGAGGAGGTTTCTAATTTTGATTTTGTTTTTTTTTTAACAAGGATCTTATGATGGTATCTCTGAGAAATCGAAACCTTTGAAAATTGAAGGGGTGACTAGCGCTAAAACGATAGTCGTGACTCGTGACACGCTTTTGAACCAGTGACTATTCTCTTTCCAGCACTGCTGTTCTGCCAACCACAGATATATTATATAATTTGCACTTTTGTTGTTGCAATTCGTATATTAAAATAATTGAGGAAAGTTAGCAAACTTTATATTCTTTCAGTCACAACTTTTTGCCAACAAAAATCTCCTTTAAAATCGATTTCAAGAATCCAGCTATTTCAGAACAGACAGCCAGACAAAAAATTCAAAATAATTTTGATTAGTACATACCTTATTATGTATACTTTCATAAACATTTAGTAAATAAAATATTTGGAATCAATAACAAACCTCAAATTTTTATTTATATTGTAGAGATACTGTAAAAATATGGAGTGCTTCAAGGCATTATGTTGGAGCCTCTTCACAAATGCAGTACCGTTTTTAACAAGTCTAAGTATCAAATCTCGGGCACATGAAAGTATGTCTAAAAGCTCTGAGACCACCGTTAGAAAATGACCAGACGGACGATTTCACACTCGGCTATTAGATGCTAAGCTTTCTGGGGTACAGTGAGATTATAGAAAAACCATATTGAATAAAAACATTATACTTTTCCACTATAGATAAGATATATTTATTTGCTAAAACATGTGTGTATAAATATTACATAGTCAGATCTCCACAAATATTGGCACAAGGGTTTCTTAATTTAAAAAAAAATTTATCGTACCCTATTTTATTTGAAAGGAAATCATTCCTTTCTATAGCCTGAAAAAGTACATGTTTGCCCAATATTGTACGTTGAATGGCAGGGGCGCCCTTAAATTCTTGTCGCGGCTCCTGTGCAATAAATTTATAACATAAACCTGACCCACGCGTGACCTGTCCTCATTTTAAGAAAAATATTCTTCATTCGTCTCAAAAATATAAAGTAAAACATTTTACTTTCTTTCGCGCGAAAACCTAACCCTACAACTTAAAGAACCATAATGTATGACAGTTACAGTAAAACATATTTGTATTAATAAAAGATGTACAGAACCCGTTCAGTATAGTCGAGTACGCTTACGTCTCCAACGGAACCGCAGTAAACTACGTTCAGCCAGTAACTCCTGCGCATTGACGCGCACCGCGCGCATGTGCTGACGCCATGTTGAACCTTATGTCAAACTGACACTGCGGCTCATCGCGACCAAGGAAGTAAACATGTGATGCCTATACGTACCTGAATTAATAATCTGTGCAATATTACCACATAAGTGGCCAGTCTGAATCTGTGCAATATTTAATACATACTTAGTTTTAAATTTAGAATATTTAGTGTTTTTTTTCGGTTATCTAATGTTGTTATAATGGATGTGTTCGAGTACCAGGTGAGGTTTTTATCGATTTATTTTTTCTGATTGCGATTCTCGATAAAAAGTTTGATGTTTTTTTTATTTTTTGGTATTTTTTTGCGGTTTTACGATTTATTTTGAGTTTTCGACCTTTGAATTTTATGTACGTTATTTATTTCCAATTTTGTAATTCGAATTTATATATATTTTTAATAGGAACATGAAATCAATATTTTATTTCTAAATGTCAAAACTTAAAGCAAAAAAAAATTACTTGAAGGTGTTCGGAAATTAACGGAAACATGGCGTGTAGATTAAGTAGAAGTACCCTGATTGCCTGAAGTTTCGACCAGGTTGCACGGTCACAGGGAATTTCAGCCAAAGAACTTTCGGTTTTCAAAGTAACCTTGTTATCAAATGCACAACGCAAGTCGGGGAAGATTTCTGTAATAAAAAGCATAACAATTTTCTACTACTAAAAATGCTGCTATAAATTTCACTATTATTTAGTTGAAAATTTTTCGAAAAATTTTGGTTAAAATTTTTCCATTAAACTTTTATAAGACTTGTTTTTTACATTTTACACTCAATATTATTGAAAATTATTCATTCGCTCACTCACTTTTCACTCAAGTTTAGCAACAATTCAGAATCCCTAATTGGTATTTTTTTTAAATCTATATATCTATACTTGGCGATCTGCATGAAACTTGGCACAAGTGATCTTTGATTGAAAACATTTTCTCTTCTTAAGTTTTTTGATTGGAGAGAAAGAAGCTTAAACTACTACTAGCAAATGTTGTTTTGCCAAAAATATACAGGGATTGGAGCCATCCTTATCACTTAAGGTTTTAAAAAATAGTTCAGCTGATTTTTATATACCAAACAGTAAGCAAACAAATTTCAGTACGTTTTAGAGGAGTTTGGCAACAAACACTGTGACACAATCAATTTTGTGTTGTTGTCACATTTAGTCTAAGCTATATAATTATTGTAAAACCTGGGTTTGTACGTTTCATAGCGTGGGAACTCTGCATAGACAATCATTTTGACACGGTCGTCCTATACTGAATTTGTACTACAACGCTTCCGTCATTACATTTTTTTTTCCTAATTCCACATCCGCCATTTTGAAATTACGTGATCGCTTGAGCGGGAAAATAAAAAATTGTTTTTTCGTAATTCGAATACTTGCTAATTATAGGATTATAGTAATATGTTTCTTTTTAAATGTTTTGCTGGTAGGCAAAAGTCTTTAGCATTTGATTTTGCATTGCATTGCTGCTGTAATTTAGGTTCAAACTTACGATCTTTTTTTTTAAACCGCGGCTCAAAGTCGTCGTTTCTACTAAAAAAGCTCTATTCTTTGCTACTCCCGCTACTCCCACGTCCGTTTCCGGGCGACTCAAGCACGCACGCGGAAGGTATTTCCAGTGACGCCCGGCGGACTTTAACCACCTGTGTAGCCTCTTCGGGGGTTTAGTCGGGACGAGAATTTGGGATAAATGAATACCTGTTTGTGATCAGTACGCATGCATTTAAATGTTTTTTTTTCCTATAAATATTAATAAATGTCAGATTTTGATAAAAATGTAGTAGTAAGTTAATCTAAATCTGTGAAAATGGAAGAAAATTCGTTCTATGGCTTCGGAGATAAATGTCAATATTTACGAAAAAATATTCTTTTGTTTTTTTTTTATGTAGTCCATACTATTTTTTTTATATATTCTTACTTACTATCTATTAATTTTTTTAATGGAGTCATTGTTTGAAAAATATGCGACAAAAAGGATTAAACCCGGGAACCAAACCATAATTTTCATTGCGATGTATAGCAACTGAGAGTTCTAATCAAATCTCGTACGAAACGAGCGAATCCGGTGGTTTTATAATATAGTTAATTTGAACAAAAAAAGTTAATGAATAGCAAACAGAATTTTTAAAAAATGATTAATGACCATCTTGTTCGTGTCAGTTTTTTGACATAATATTTGAATAAATGTATCTAATTTTATACTACGATAAAATATTAAATAGTGTATCTGTACATTGATTACTGAGATTATATTAAGTGGTATGTATCATCTGTCCTGACTGTTGAAGTATTGGTTATGGACTTTTTCTATAGTGGTCATCCACAGAATAGGGAACAGTACTTACATACAGAACTTGCACTCCGACGTTAATTAAAGCACATCCTTTTGTTTACAGAGAACATCATTCGAACTTTAGGGTTGTCCAGTAAAGTAAAATATATACACGCATAATTTGACCAATAATTATGACGTTAATGCCTCAATATCAACTCTATGGTCAATGCCGTGTCACAAACAAGAGACAACCCTTACTGACTTACTTCAAGTTGTCGCTGACGTCACGTATTTTTTGCGATTGTTAAGCGAGTGACATTAGGCTAAAAAACACGTCAAATCGACTTCACAAACCGACTTCAAATTATCGAAATGGGACCAAATGATTGTTGGTATGGGACCAAATTACAATAGGACTGCTCGGGAAGCCGTAGATCTAAATTAAAAAAAATCTAAATCTGTTCACTCAGTCTAAAGGTAACACACACACACATATCACGCCTATATCCCCAAAGGGTTAGTCCTACACACCCACAATTTGCCAGTATTTTTGTCCCACGTAATAGGGGGCAAGCCTATTGCTGTCACCGGGCCCATTTTTAATGGGTTTTAACCAAAATGACCGAATGAATTTAATAAAAAGTTAACAACCATAGGAATTGAGAACCTCTTCCTTTGTTGGAAGTTGGTTGAAAATGTTATCGCCATAAAAAGATGTGTTCTTGAATTCACAAGGCGTTTCTTATACTCTTAAAAATACCGTTTTCGCCACATTTTGGCAAAATTGAAGAAAAAATCTCAAATAATTGTTTTTCCAGGACACTATTCCGGAAAAACATTATTTGAGTTTTTTGAGCCACTAGCATCATCTATTATCCTTTGCACAAGTATTCCTTTATTTAAAACGAAAAGAATAATTGGCCCAGAATAGGGCCACCGCTAGTTTAGTATTCTTTACTAGAGGCCCGCAGCTTCGCTCGCTTGACAAATTATATACACATAAACCTTCCTCGAGAACCGCTCTATCCATTGGTGAAAACCGCATCATAATCCGTTGCGTAGTTTTAAATATCTAACCTATCATACATACGGAACGGACGACTTTGTTTTACACTATGATTATGATATCTGTTGTATATATCGAAAATACCGCGAACAGAACCATATGAGTTAGCTTGTATTTGAATACATATTACTTTAATTAAGTTTCTTGTAAAATCCTTTATTACTTATCGCCATTTTTTATTTATGTCTATATATAAATACAGATAATTAGATTGGAACGCAGCGTACAGCGTTAAGGTTTGAGATGGAGTTCGATTTTTGCTGAGCGCGTGCCTGGTGGCTTTTTAGGTTACCTCTGGCGCTCCGCAAAGATCGGGTTCCCAGACACTCTCATACCGAACAACGTTTCTTGTCCTGCACCTGGAGCTAGTTAGGAATAACTAGTTCTTCTGTGCGGGACTATTAACTAATCAAGCATTACCTTGTCATTGGGGAAATCACCGATGGAGCCTCGTTTTTAAAATTGAGCTTTGAGATTTGGAATCAAAAATTGACATAACACACACACATATCACGCCTATATCCCCGAAGGGTTAGTCAGAGGTCCATTACACACCCACAATTTACCAGTATTTTTGGTCCCACGTAATAGGGGGCAAGCCTATTGCCGTCACCGGGCACACATATAATGGGTTATGTCCAAAATGGCCGAATGAGTTCAATACAAAGTAGCAGCTATATTGTAATTTTGAAGAAAAATTTTAAACCAACAAAATCTTACGTGCCAGCCGCTGTGGCACAGACAATTACAGTCCTGGGCGTCTCGGAAAAAAAAATTAATATCGTGTACCCAGTACAAAGATAAGAAGTAACCAATATAATACTAGGTATGCAATGCAAGCTGCTGTGGCAAAAAAACTGAGCGAAGTGTTAAATTTTCTAACGACATCGATTTATATTTTAAGTTCAATTTGTTTTGTTTTTTTTTGTGTTCTAAACCACCCTCACCCCACACGTTATCTCTGTGCTAAGTTTGAAGGAGATCGGTTCAGGCGTTTAGGAGGAGTATGCGGACCAACGAAATACATGAGTCGCCTAAGATTGAAAAACTAGGTATGCAATGCATGCTACTAATTGCAAATGTTGCGCGGAGCAAACCTTAATTTTTTGTATGCTCTATTTTCATGATTTCAGAGATATGCACTCCCAGGTATCATGTCGACCAGTATACCAAATTTGGTCAAAATCGGTCGAGCCGTTTCGGAGGAGTTGGCACACAAACGATTTACACTTGTCGTCTAAGATACGCTACGCTTCGCTGCGGTCAAAAATAAGAAAAATAACATACAGTCTAATTGAGAACCTCCTTTTTTGGAAGTCGGTTGAAAACTAACTTGAGAGGTCGTCGCGGTACTTCCCTGACGTTGTTACCAAATTTTAAGATTCTGAGATATTGAAGTTCTAAAGGAAAAATTACTAAAAGTTAAAAAATTTTAGGCTTGTACGGAACCCTTGGGGCGCTAGTCCGACTCCCACGTGGCCGGTTTTTTTTGTTTGAGAATGATATAAAGAGGGGCTCGTGATCTAGTGGTAACCGACAATATTAATACATTGCAAAGGTTAAGCAACATCTAGTCAGGCCGGTCTAAGGATGGGTGACCATTTCTTAAGACACTGAGACCCCTCCGTGCCTTGGAGAGCACGTTGTCTCGATCCCGGCTGTCATACGAACGTCTATGGCAGTCGTTAAGGGTAGTTGGAGCCCTTAAAAATCCTCGCGGTCTAACTACAGAACTTCGATATCGCCCATGGGTTGTGGAGTTCAGAGTCGGTCACTTCACGGAAAACAACGAAGTTCAGCCGAATCCCAGTTAGACTGGAAAGCCGACCTCAACTGAGTTGAGAAAAGGCTCGGTGAATGATGATGAATGATGTAATCCGTTCAAAAAAATTGTATGGTTAATACACCTCTGACTAAACCCTTTATTAGAACAGGTGTCATTATGTATTAAAAAATTCCCACGTAACTTTGACAGTGAACGCATCAGTAATCACATGGCGATGGCGGTCGTGTCAAGGTCTTCAGTTCGGTTCCCGGGTCAGTAATATATAATTTTGGCAAATGACATTACGTAGGTAATTTACCTAAACATACAAAAAAAAATTGTCTTTTAAATTTTTTAAAGTATGGTCAGTATAAATTACTTGGGTGCGGTTAAAGTGGTCATATTTATATATACGAGTATACGATCTATTTCAATAATACATAGGTCACACTATAAGTTTTGCGTAACTTAAAAAAACAACATGTTAAAACCAAAATATTATATTTATTGCTTTTCAAAATACTCTCCTTTACATTTTAAACATTTTTTCATGCGATCGAATGATTTTTTAAAACAGGAGGACCACAGATCTGACGCCATGTTTTCTACGTGCTGATTGAACGCTATCACTGCCTCTTCGGAGTTGGTAAAAGTGAAACGTCTCATCAAATCTTTGATGTTGGGGAAAATACAGAAATCACAGGGTGCTAGGTCGGGGCTATGCGCAGGATGGGTGACGAGTTGTACTTTTTCGGAAGTTAAAAATGACTTTGTTTTGTTGGCTGTGTGTGAAGAAGCGTTGTCATGATGTAGGAGAACGCGGCTTTTGGGTCGTCTTTCGCGAACTTTTTCTAACACCCTGCGTAATAAATGGTAGAATACCACTCGGCATTAACACTCTTTTGATCTTCAAGTGGAATTGTACAGATGGGACTCGTAGCTGAGAAAAAGAACGCGATCATTTTTTTACCAACGTTTCTCGCCTGCCTCACTTTTGTTGGCTTGTTCTCATTTTCAAACACCCATTCACAAGATTGCTGTTTTTTTTCGGGTTCAAAACAATAAATCCACGTTTCGTCTCCTGTGACAATGCATAAACAGCATTAGAATGTCCGTGGTCGTACTTCAGTAGAATTGCAGTAAAATTTTCTGGATTTGACTCATACAAATCCCCAATAATCCTCGAATTGTCTCATAGGTATCCGCGGGTTTTCTTCAATTAACCACTTAACAGTAGCCACATTATTTTCGTTGACGGCAGTTGAAGGCCGCCCTTCACGAAATTCGTCATGTAAATAAACTCGACCTCTCTCAAATTCAGCAAACCATCGCCTCACGGTGCTCAAACAAGATGCTTCTCTCCCAAAAGCATTTTGGAAGACGAGCGGCACAGTCTTGCGAAGAGAGAGAACTTATAAAATCATAAAACATCATCGATCTAAAATCTTTTCGACTTAATTCCATTTTCGTTGCATACGTAGAACTTTGATGTGTGATAAAAAACAATTGACAAATGATTTCCCGCCAGTTGCTTTTCTTTATTACTATGAAGGTTGCAACGTTTAAAAAATATAACATTCGAAATTCAAATAGTTCCGATTAGCTAGAAGTGCAAAACTTTTAGTGTGCCCCATGTATATTACCTGGTGTCCATGTGTTGTAGGTTTTTTTGTTAACACACAGACAGACACAAATCAAGTCTTTATCCCCTAAGGGGTTGACAGAGGCGCTCGTGACTCCCACATTTCGCCAGTCACTTCGTTAACCCCTACGTAATAGGTGGACAGCCTATTGCCGATTCCGGGGAATATATTTGCCAAAGGCTCGTTCGAAGATGCCTTGGCCCTATCCAATATATGTTTATTGGGCCCCTTAACACGCTACTTGTAATAGTTTTTCCTTAACACACACATAACACGCCCATATCCCCGAAGGGGTAGGCAGAGGTACATTACATGCATGCAATAATTATAGGACGATACAATAATGTCATATACATATTAAAATAAATTAGAAAAATGTCAAATTTCAAAATAAATTGAATTACAAATGTCAATAATTATGTAAGTAAGTACCTATAAAATGTCAGTGAAAGTTTCAAAAATGATTCCTTTGTCACGCTCTAATAATATTCCCAAAGTGCCCGAAAACGACAACAGGGCGCCCTCGATAGCTCGCGGCGAAGTTCATAAGGAAAAAGAAAAAAAAATCGCGTGGCTACTTCAAAAATATACATAATTATTATTTGCGTTCAAAAATCGTGACAGATAGTTAATTAGTTTTTATCAAAAATCGTCGAGCAATTAACATATATTACATGTTTAAAATTGATCTCGTAACTGACCTGTATGTAGATCAAAAAAAATTTAAAACTAACATTTGTCCGCGACTTCGCCGGCCTTATTTTAAACGTGTAAAAATAGATACAAACAAACATACTCAAAATCATATACCATATTTAGTCACCCTAATTTTTTCTTCTTCTTTCTTTAAAAACGTGGCTCCATCGATGCTCGTCGATGATTTCGCCAATGACAAGGTAATGCTTGATTAGTGGATAGTCCCGCACAGAAGATCTAGTTATTCCTAACTAGCTCCAGGTGCAGGACAAGAAACGTTGTTCGGTATGTGAGTGTCTGGGAACCCGATCTTTGCAGAGCTCCAGAGGTAACCTAAAAAGCCACCAGCCACGCGCTCAGCAAAAATCGAACTCCCCACTCTGATTTAACTTTTTTAAATTAGCGGCGAGCTATGAAGTCAAAATAATGACACATAATTAGTCAAAGGATCGCTGGCCAGCTGCTGCATTTTAATTATATTTTTTCTATAATAAATTGACATTACATGTCACTATTTTAATATGTCAATACGACCTGATTATAGTTAGCCGCTATTTTGATTGTGTCGGAAGTAGAATGTAACTAAATATCAATTCAAAATTATATTAAATCAAATCTAGACAGTGAGTGTGTCTAGTCAAGTTCAAAGAAAAAGTAACGGGTGACGGGTTAACCCGTCTATTTTAAACTACTCTAACATCATCATCCTTCACAGAGCCTTTTCCCAACTCAGTTGTGGTCGGCTTTCCAGTCTAACTCGGATTCGGCTGAACTTGGATATTTTTCGTGAAGCGACTGCCATCTGACCTTCACAGCCACTTGGACGATATCGAAGTTCTGTAGTTAGACCGCGAGGATTTTTGATTTAGGGCTCCAACTACCCCTAACGACTGCCATAGATGTTCGTATGACAATCGGGACCCGACACGACAACGTGCTCTCCGAGGCACGGAGGGGTCTTAGTGGCTTTAAAAATGGTCACCCATCCTAAGACTGGCCCGACTAGATGTTGCTTAACCTTTGCAATGTGTTAACATTTTTGGTTACCACTAGACCACGAAACTACTCTAACATCCTAAGTGAAATAATTAAATTTAGGCTATTATTGTATTTTTAAATTTAAATATTTATGTTACCTATTAAAAAGAAAATATTTTGGAACTTAGCCACTGTCACACATATAGATCTCAATAATTATTTTTATAGGCGAAGTCGACAACGTCGCATATTCTTAATATTAAAGTTGGCTCCCATTTCCATCTTGGCTTCCATTCCTGGGTTTGAATCCCATTTCACACTTACTTAGGTTTTTAAAAGGTCCTCCTTTACACAACAAAAAGATTATCCATTCAGTACAATCATGTTTTATTAAAAAATGGTAGTTATATTTAAAATCTACTAAAATATATAGTTATATTTACTCCTCAAGATCTACACGATCGATATTTAAATAGAAATTGTATTAATTTACAAAACGTCCAAGTGTGATTCTGTTAAAAGTTTTTTATTTTTTTTTGCAGTTTTTCTGGTTACTCTAGTCCGAGACGCCCAGGACTTTAATTGTCTGTGCCACAGCGGCTGGCACGTAAGATCTTGTTGCCTTTCATCAACAATTCATCGCAAGGCGACGGTTTCAATTTTTATTTTTCATAATTACCATATAGCTGCTACTTTTTATTAAATTCATTCGGACATTTTGGACATAGCCCATTATTAGTCCCACGTAATAGGGGGCAATTCTATTACCGTCACCGGGCACACATATAATGGGTTATGTTCAAAATGTCCGAATGATATTGTAATTTTGAAAAAGAAATTGAATCCCTTCCGATGAAATGTTGATTAAAGGCAACAAAATCTTACGTGCCAGCCGCTATGTCACAGCCAATTAAAGTTCTAGGCGTCTCGGACTATTTTATTTTACAAGCCGCTGTATTTAATATGATGAATACTACTATTATAAAGAGGAAAGATTTGTATTTTTGTATGTTTGTAACGATTAAACTCAAAAACTACTGTGCCGATTTCAAAAATTCTTTCACCATTGTAAAGCTGCATTGAACCGGGAACGAGTAAAAAAATCACGCGGGTGGAGCTGCGGCGATCAGCTAGTTACTATTATAATAACTTTGACACTCGCCTAATAAAATAGATCAAAAAAGTCATAGTTTCGGTCTGAGTTAGTTTTTTTTCTTTATTTGGTTAGTCAAACCCGCTAATCTTAGCTCGCAACTACGTACCCGATTGATTTTTTTTTAATATTAGCTTAAAAATGCCTCTGGTGTTGAGGTGTGATTACATTAAATAGACCGGACAGATATACCCGCGGGCATTCATTAGTTTCACAATATTTTAAAAACAAAAAAATTTGGACCTCCATTTAATAGATCAAGTCAAAATTCAACAAAAAACAGCGATACATTTTGCATAACACGGTCAGCAAAAAAAGTTTAATACGTACTCGAACGCAGGCAAAAAATGTTTTATAACTTTCTAAGTACAACTGGTATGATTTTTAGGTTATGATTTTTTTTGTCTATGGTACTTATTTAAAAAAAAACGAATTAGATTATGCTCATGTAATAAGAAAGTATCGTTATGTGATATAGTTTTTTGTAATAGTGACACACATAATTTATATTATCGCGATTAACTATAACCTCGCGGCGGCAGGTGTCAGGCGTCTACATTTTTCAAGCATTTCGCGCCACTGGTAATTAATCCTAGTGCTAACCAGAGCCGCTCGGCAATAGACGTAAGAGAGGAATTAAAAAAAAATTGAGCGATCAAGGGTCCCCGCAAATGCAACGGAACCTGGGTCAAAAAAAAAGCGGACCATATATTTGCTTCTACGGACCACCGGTTGGGAGCCACTGATAAGCGTAACGGGACGATTTCTACTAAATCGCACTATCCGTAAGCCGCGTTCGTTCCAAAAGGGTCACGCCTATAGCCTGTGTGTCTAGTACCAGTTCCTTACGTTAATTTGCTCGAAATACGTTTTCGTATTCCTCCAAACATGTCACATAGTTCCCTGACGTTACCGCTAGGGGCGCTGGTGTGAAATGTATGGGGGATTACGAAAACGTATTTCGAGCAAATTAACGTAAGGAACTGGTACTAGACACCCTGTAGCCTATAGCCGTCACTAATTCGAACATAAATTCCAACAGTCTGATTTTGTATACATGTCTGCAGTCAGGGTGGATTTTATAGCAGCCCTCTAGCTAATTGGAAAGTTTATTAAAGCGCCATCTGTTGGTAGACAAATAAAACTGTGGAAAAACAACTTTTGCAGGGTTAGCTTCACAAAAACTGACTTCAAATTACCGAAATGGGACCAAATAATTGGCGGAATGGGACCAAATTGAAATGGGACAACTTGGGACAGTAGTAACTTTCAATTAAAACTAGGTATGCGCAGCATGCTGCTAATTGCAAATGTTGAGCGGAGCAAATGTTTTTATTACATATCAGAATCAGAATCGAACACATAAATTAATTAATCGAATGAAAAAAAAACTATTTTCATTGTTTACGCACGTGTTTCCATGGCAATCATTTAATCATCTGGTTTTTCGGTGATGTCCAGGACATTTTCGGTGATTATTCCTCCGTGGTCAGCTCTATTTTCATGATTTTAGAGATATGTACTCCCGGGTATGATGTCGACCAGCATGCCAAATTTGGTGAAAATCGGTCGAGCCGTTTCGGAGAAGTTGGCACACAGACAATTTACACTTGTCGTCTAAGATTGAGCTCCGCTTCGCTTCGCTCAAAAATAATTTCAAAATCGGTACACCCAATCCAAATATATGAAGTAACAAAAAAAAATCCAGTCGAATCGAGAATCTTCTCCTTTTTTGAACTCAGTTAAACAGTGGTTAAATACATGACCTTGTGCAGTTCTCAAGGTGGTACAAAATTACACCATACGACTATACCATACTTATAATTTCCGGCACGCGACAATATGACAAGTGTACAATTAGCTTCAAGTATAAGATGCCGGGTACCTATGCATGCACGTGGATCTAACGACAACCTACAACTTTATCAATTGCGTATTATTATTCATGAGTTCTAAGATATAACTCATACACAATCCGAGACTCCGAAGTCGAAACCCAATGGACGTTTTCACATTGCACGATATCGTGTCGATTACGACAAACGAGTGAGTATCGTCACGATATCGAAGTAGCAGCAGTAGTAACTTTAAGGTAAAAATGTAAATTATTGTGACGATATCGTCACGATATTGTGGACGATATCGTGCAATGTGAAAACGCCCGATATACTACCGACTACGCTACCGAAGCACCGCAGCAATAAGGACAGGAAGATGATAATTCTTAAACGTATAGCCAGGGCGTATAGCATATTGATGAGGCTTAGCACCCATTAAAATAGAAATTACCAAAACACTTAACATAATATTTAATCAGTTATGTGAACTCAAGACTCGAGACTCGAGAGCCATTTAAAAAAAGAAGTCAACTTCGCGCCAACTCAGAAACCATAAACCAATAAAAAAAAGTTAGAAACTATATAACGCGTATAATAATTTGAATTCAAATAAAGAACTGTTTAATTAAGCTACTGGCGCGCGTGCCGTCAAGTAAACATGACAGGCAAAACTGAGAGCCTATGTTTGTGGTGTTCAAGTGTACAGTCAATATTGACAGTCAGGTTTTCACTGCAATAGAATATGGAGAAACGGTTTTTTTTAATCTTGTAATTTTTATTGAAATGTTAGTGTTTATTAAATAATTAACATACAGTACCCGGCGATAAATATTGCACATCGACCTTTGGAAAGAGACAATCGGCTAATTTCGGCTTCGACGTAAATAGCCAAGCGTCTTGGGGACTTGGATTCTTGCGGAGCACCAGGTTGCCTTTTAGGTTACCTCTGGCGCTGGGCAAAGATCCAGGCCCAAACGCTCAATTGCAATACCGAAAAATTCAGAGTAATTAGTTCTTCTGTGCGGGAAAAATCAAGCATTACCTTGACATTGGCGAAATCATCGATGAACATCGATGGAGCCACGTTTTTAAAAAAAGAAGAAGCGTCTCGGGTTTGCCCCTCAGAAAAATAACCTGACAACGGTTATGAGTTCGTTGTTTTCGAACACTTAGGTTATTTATTTGATGGAGCCTCCTCTGTCTGCCCACAGGTGCACCACGTGTATTGTGCTGCTCAAAGGTGTTAATAGGGCCCCTTAGCACTCAGAGCAATTTAATTAATATGTAGAGCATAAAGATAGCGAAGAGTTCGCCATTAAACTGAATTTTCTTTATGCTTTTTACTACTTTGGACATAGACAGTTAATTTCGGTTTGTTATACAGTTTAGATAAGAAAGAAGATCAAAAAACCTGTCAAGTGCGAGTCCGTCTCGCGCACAGAGGGTTCCGTACGTAAACGGCAAAAAAAAATTACTTGTGGGAGCCCCCTTTAATATTTATTAATATTCTGGTTTTTTTAGTATTAGTTGTTATAGAGGCAACGGAAATACACCATCTGTGAAAATTTCAACTTTCTAACTATCACGGTTCATGAGATACAGTCCAAGACAGACGGACGGACGGACGGTTTTACCCTTTGGGTACGGAACCCTGAAAGCAATGCCAATCGCCATTGACGCTTTAATATAGATCTTTTGTGAAAAAAATACACGTCAAAAATTGACACAGCAACCAACTTCAAACTACCGAAATAGGACCAAATAATTGTCGGGATGGGACCAAACTGAAATGGGACTATGGTTCACCCAGTCTGAGATATGAGGTAATAAACATCAAAAAAAAATTGAGAACCTCCTCTTTTTTGGAAGTCTGTTTAAAACGGATAAAGCTCTAATCATAAAAGCCTATTCAATACAAACCAGCGATCAAACCTTTCCTCTTAATTGACTGAGGGAGCAAAGCTCGCGAAGGCTCCGTTTCAACTTGCAGACTGCAGAGAATTTCTTTCGTCTGTACCTCTACATCTACGGGTTCTGTCAGATCATGTTTGAGGCCGTATTTATCTACCGATTTGCATGAAACTTTACACACACACTCCTTGCTTACAATGAGTAATATTTTAATGATACTTTTTTGGATTGGATGACAAATGAAAGAGTAATAAAGAAAATTTAAGAAGAAAAAGAATAAACAAAGCCACTCCCGAAGTCTACGGTTCACAGAACCACTAGTAATAGTAGTGATAATATCCCTCTGCTTACTCCTTCGAGGAAACATGCGTGATAATATATTTATGAAACAAAAATGCAAGTACAGATTAAACTATCTTTATCATGTCGTCTATTTTGTCGTCAATCCGAAAATTTTGTCAGTCAACATTTGAAAAACAGTAAACGTAATCGTAACCTCATTTGAAATCACTTCAATTAAAGTCTCAAAAAACATTTATTCAAACACGAAAGAAAACCACAGACAACACTATAACTCGTTCAGTTGGCGCGAAATCGCTGAACAAACATGGTGGACTTTCTTGTCAATATTATTTTAGCTAACATCAATATCAATCAACGAGTAACGGGTTTTAAGCGCCAAAAGTTGTTTTTTTTTCTTCGTTCAGGAATCTGGTTATGAATATAATGTTTTAGTAAAAAATATATCGGTTCATTAAACATAATTTATAAATCTTACTTAGGAACGACTAAATATTTAAGTGATTCTGAGTCTGGAAATATGTTTTTTTTTCTTAGCAATAAGTTTTGATAACTTTTTCTCAATAATGTTACAATATCTTGTGGTTAGTTCCATAACTACTGGTAGATGGCGTTGAATCGACGCCGTAAATCGCACATTGATTGAGTTTGTCGTGGAAGAGGCACTGATAGTTTTGTTGTTTTTTTTTTTAATTCCTCGAGAGCGGTCGCTCCCATGTCCATTGCTGCGGGTGTCTCTGGTACATGCGGTCGTCTCTGGTACAACCGCACTGATAGTATATTCACGCTGGCGCTCGTTGAGGCTTTTTGTGAGCACACAGATAATTTCCCCGGAAGCGCTCGTTGGGGTGACATATGCGAGAACACATGCCGACCACCGAATTCTACGCCTTAGACTTAGATAGTGGATATCCATCTTCCCGGTACGTTTAAAACGTGTATCAAACGTAAAAATAAAAAAAAAAAATTTAGTGTAGTATTTTTTGGTTACGAAGCAGTCATATTAAACTGTTGTTTGTCTCTTTCAGTCTCTGATGCGCTCCATGTCGGTAGAACAAAGATGGCAAGACCTCGCCTCCCTGCTGACGATACCTCCACCTCCCCCCCCGGACCAGTACCAGCATTACCATCACCACCACCATCATCACCAACATCCCCACAATATCACGTGAGTTGACATGTCATTTTTTTTTGGATTTTCTAACACAACGTCTTCTAGCACAAACTAAGCTTTATTAAGCAAGTGTTATGGAATCTAGACAACTGATAAACATACTTATATATTTCTAAATACATACATAATTTACATAGAAAACACCCATCTACGAAACAAACATTTGTGGATCACACAAATTTTCGATTCTGCCCGGGAATCGAACCCGAGACTCCGGAGTCGAAAGCCAATTGACTACCGACCACGCCACCGAAGCATTCACAAATTTAAGGTGCCACGCGATTCTCGGATGCAGCGTCGACTGGTGTATTCCCCATACATTTCACAGTTCCCCGACGTCACCGCTAGGGGCGCTGGTGTGAAATTTATAGGGAATATGAAAACGTATTTCGAGCAAATTAACCTAAGGAACTGATACTAGACACTCAGTGTGACGCGTGTGCTACGCGGTGACACTGACTGAATGATATTGTTGACAGCAATCCATACTAAAGGGACCCATACACTAACAGGTCGCTTGGAGGCTTTTTTGTTCGATTTTAACCTTATCGACTAACGTTTGTAGCTAACTTCAAACTTATCGACCGTCTGAAGGATCTGAGACTGCAGGCGGACTGTTCGTGTATCGCTCGCTTGTCGTCGGATATCGCCCTGTCAGCCTACGAAATCGTAAAAAAGGCACTCCTATCGATCAGAGCCTGCTGGCGATCTGTTAGTGTGTCCCTTAATGCTTAGAAAACCAGTCGTGCAGTCGCAGCCGGCTTGTTTTAGTTTTCAAGAGCCTCGTTTGATGGTACACCGCTCTCTTGTGAGATTGGCTTGGCTCTCCAAGATTTTGATGAGACTATTATGTTCCTACACGCTTTTTTATTATTATTTTGTATTATTTTCTGGTAAGGGTCAAGAAATATGTTCTAAAGTAACCGTAAAGTTTAAAAAAACAATTTCATGTCTATAGCCGTATAATATGTATAACATTGTATAATCTATGGCGTATAGCGCTCATGGCGCCGCCGGCGGCTATCCCGCGAACTACCACGCCGCTCTCCCGCCCCCAGTACCAGAGAAGCATCCTGATGCTTATGGTAAGTTAAAACATACATATACACACCTGTTACTCCGAAAGGGTAGGTAGAGGCATACTTTACTTCCTTTACCTACTAAAAGACTGACATTAGAAGTATTTTGGTTACATCTAGCGTTGAATAGCTGAACTACACAACTGATTTAAACCGATATTTTGATTGCATATTATTGGTAAATATGGTATAATTTTCATACATATAATCACGCCTCTAACTATGAGAGGGTAGACAGGCATATATATACCTTAAATAAGCGCACATTTTGTGAAGCTAAATTTATCACCATCTAGCGACAAATAGAGACAACTTATTGAAATAGAGTGGCCGTGAGATATCTTGCCAGATTCTTACACACTGGCTCAACCTGTTGTTTGCGAATCTGGCAATAAATAAAGTCTTCATCATTATTATCGAACCGTCATAAGTGTTGTCATGCGACTTAAAATAATAAACATTTTGTCTTCACTTAAAGTTGATCACAACGCCATCTAGTCTCAAATTAAGTAGTAATACTATATTCTCTGTTCGCAGTTGGAGCAGTGCCACCGCTAGATGGCGCTTACAAAGTTGAATCCGCCCAACATCCACAACCACACGAGGGGATCTATTATCAGGTAATTCACATCTTTATCCCCTTAATAAGTAACTTAGGCCACTTTTTATCCCGGGAATGTGTTCCCGTGGGAAGTAACTAGCAAATTATTCCACGTATGGAAAACGTGGGTATCAGAGAGTCTATCCATCTATATAAACTTGATAATGGCTAGGTTGGTTAGGTTAGGTTAGGTTAGGTTAAGTCCAAGAAGGTTTGAAAGATTATTTTCGCTACGAAGTTCGTCGTAACCAGTACCTACTAAAGCCGGGTTTCCACTGACGCGGAGCGGGGCGGAGAGGAGCTTAGCGGTGCACGAATTGACCAATCACTATGCTCGAAATCTCCGCTCCGCTTCAATGGAAACAGCACGAGCGGGGTGGAGCAGAGCTGAGCGGATATTGATAATAAAAATACAGCGAGGCGATGCGGTGCGGAGGACTACGAGCATTGGATTGGGGTGTGGAGCGGAGGACAGCGGGGCGGTGCGAGGGCAGCTTTTTTCTTTTTAAACGACAACATGACGTATGGTCTTTCTGAGAGATTGAGTGTAACTGAGCGCAAAAATGCGCGATTCCAAAAGTATGCTCCGCTCCATTCCGCTCCGGTTCAGTGAAAACACTGACCACTTTTCACCGCTCTTCTCCGCCCAGCTCCGCGTCAGTGGAAACGCGGCCTAAAGTAATATATATATATTTTTAATATTTTCACTCAAACAACGTCATCTAGCCCAAACTAAGCTATAAGCTTGTGCTATGGGATCTCGACAACTGATAAACATACTTATATCCTTCTAAATATACACATTTATGGATCACACAAATATTAGATTCGACCCGGGAATCGAACCCGATACTCCAGAGTCGAAAGCCGAAGCACTACCGACCCCGAAGCAGTCATTGCAGTCAAAAAATATTTTCTTTTATTCAGAATTCTTCAAGTGAAATGCCGGCCGGTCCGACAAATCAAGATGGCTTCCTTCAGTCGATACTGAACGATGAGGACTTACAACTCATGGATATGGCCATGAATGAAGGTATTTAAGATTACATAGTATATAGACAAACTAGGTATGCAATGCATTCTGCTGTTGCAATAAGTGAGCTGAGTTTGTCGATCCGGGTTGAACTCCTAAACGACTGGACCGATCTTTATGAATTCAGATATATGCACTCACGGTCACTATGACCGTGCCAAATTTCAAAAAGTTCGGTCCAGTCGTTTAGGAGGAGTTCGATCACGAACGAAATACACGAGTCGTCTAAGAAAGAGCTTCGTAAACTCCGCTCAATAAATAGATAAATAATGATATTATATACATACAAAAAAAACCTTCTTCACGAACCACTCTATCCGTTAGTGAAAATCGCATCAAAATCCGTTGTGTAGTTTTAAAAAAATAAAATAAAATATTTTTATTTCAGACTGTTCATAGATGGTTAGTAATAAAAAAAAACATTCTTAGTACATACAGTTCTCAAATTAAAATTTAGTTTTGTTTATTTAATTAATATTATTATCATGTCCAACAAATTTCAATCTAACATTTTATTATAAGCCTATTTTCAACTTTTAACACATACATAATATATACAATATTTATTAAAATTCAAATTAGCACATTATATTACATTTATTTAATTCAATTTAACACGTTAGTATTTAAAGATGACGGACAAACTTTATTTTATCCTATGTTATGATGATTTGCTTAAAACATTTTTCAAAGTAAGCTTATGTTATGAGATATAGATAAATGATAAACATACTTATTTACTTCTAAATACATATATCTATCGTCTCATCTTTTTCTTATAAATAAAAATGAATTGCAGTTTGTTTAGCTCAGTAAAACTCGGGAACGGATGGAGCGATTTGGCTCATTTTTGTCTTGAATGAAAGTTCAGGAAAGGATTAAAAGTAAAATTTCATACGGTACGAAGTTCGCCGCGACTTGACATAAAACGATTCATCACGCTCATCATGCAAATTTTTATCCTGTCATGTTATGTCATTTGATTAACTATTTAAGTAAATATTTAGTAAGATTACATTTCTCTAACAATGTACGTGTATTTTCTTTATAAACAAATATTATAAAAGATAAGTTATGTTTGATTTAAGATTTTATATAAGCTATACATTGCGATAAACACTATCGCTATCAGATAACTATTCAGCTAACAACCGCGTAAAGTGACAGTTGTCAACATACCTCAACTACAAATTAGAAAAAAAAAATTAAAAAAAAGTTTACCTCCAAATCTTGTGTCAAAAGTCAAACTAGTCTGTGAAAAAAAAAATTACCGCGTAAAAATTTTCAAATATTGTAATTATTTTTATGAAAATTTAAAATATGTGTGTATTCAAATAATAAAATAGTAAAATTGTATTAAATATGGAAATCTATTCATACGTTTATCGACTGTTTGTAATGTCAAAAAATATTGTCAAGTGATAGTAAAAATAGTGTTTAAAAAAATCAAAAGCATAGACACAGATTTTTTGTATTGAAAAGTTTGGCAGTTGTTTTTTTTTATTTACGCAAAGGAGTACCCATGCCATTCTTCCAAAAGACTGTAAAAGTTCTAAAGGTGCATAATGAGGGTACTCTATGTATGTGCCGGCTTTGTATGGCGATTAGAAGACAAAGAACAACATGCGAGTCTATGATCAAAGTGTCAATTGCAGTTCTTAAAAGATATAACTTTTGTTTGTGCTCATTTAAATATAGAATTTTATTTGATCGCTGAAGGTTTCGCAAATATTTGCCCGAGATAGCAATAAAATTGCAGTATTTGTATAGAGATGTGTTTTACAATGTTTTTGTATACGTCATGGAATTTCTGAACGGAACTTTGAAATGGCGGCTATATGATATTTGAACTTCGAATTAGATATTGGATGAAAAATAATTGTACAGATAAAGAGAGGAATTATCGATTAGAAGTAATTATATATCGATACGAAGAAAATTTTAACGATTAAGAAGATAAAGTACGATTACAAAATGAATGTGACAAGCGGTTACTCGCCGCCATTTTATGGAATGGCGCCATATTTGAGCCCGATGTTGTATCCGGATCCGGTTGAATATTTGAATTACTATAGTTTTTATGATGGTAAGGATTCCTTTCTCACTTCTAGACGCGAAAGTAATAAGAAATAAGAAAGTAAATAACAACAGACTATTACGTGGGATAAGCTAAGATCTTAGTGTGACTACTTTATACATCCGAAAATAGACTCACACCCTATTTAAAGACAAAAAAGATGCTGGCGGTTATTGGGCGTTAGTTTCCACAGACGTTAAAAAAACGCGGAAAATATATCGAAAGTAATAAGAAATAAGAAAGTAGACTATCCCCCTATTACGTGGGATAAACTAAGATCTTAGTGTGACCACTTTATACACCCGAAAATAGACTTACACCCTATTAAAGACAAAAAAGATGCTGGCGGTTATTGGGCGTTAAAAAAACGCGACGTGTATTTATCGCCAGCGTTGGCGTTGAACGGGAAATTGAACTTTACGCTCAATGCATTTGATCTATTCCGACGTATCCTTTACGTGCGTTAAAAAATCGCTGTGTAATCGGGTAGCATAGGCGTTTGTTTTTAAATCCCGGGACTTCCTTTACTGCACGTCCCGGGTACACCGTCGTTAGTATAATCCCGGGGCGTCGGCGTCGTCGTTAATAGTATAAGCGAATGGGAAAGAAGAATGAATAATTGATATCGATTTTTATCAAAAAGTCCTTGACCAGATATCAAAGTAAGTTATCTAAACCATGTTGATAGGGGGGGTAATCTATCTCTAGTAATTATCCTACTAATATTATAAACGCGAAAGTTTGTGAGTATGTAAGTATGTATGGATTGATGGATGTTTGTTACTCTTTCACGTAAAAACTACTGAATGGATTTTAATGAAACTTTACAATAATATAGCTTATACATTAGAATAACACATAGGCTACAATTTATAAAGATATTGTGTGAATTGTTCAAAATATGACGCGGCGCGACGGGAACGGGAAAAAATCCAAATTGCCACGCGGACGAAGTCGCGGGCGACCACTAGTATTACATAATTCAGAAAGTAATAAAAAAAACATTGATTTTAGTCTTGGTCTGGACTCGAACCTGACTGATGGACTGATACCTTCCCAGAGGGAACGTTCTACCAACTGACCAATACACCAATACCTCGATATAATATTCTTATAGATACACACACTCACATATCACGCCTCCATTATCCCGAATGGGTAATCAAAGGTGCATTATACACCCACAATGTGCCAGTATTTTTAGTCCCACGTAATACGGGGCAAGCCTATTGCCGTCGTCGGGCACACATATAATGGGTTATGTCCAAAATGTCCGAATGAACTTAATAAAAAGTAGCAACTATATTGTAATTAAAAAAAAAAATTGAAACCCGTTGAAATGTTGATTAGAGGCAACAAAATCTTACGTGTCGCTGTGGCACAGATAGACTTATGGACCCCATATTGTTACAGGGATGTACACCATGAGGATGCTGGACGGGGCTGGAGCCCACCATGGTCCACACCATAACCATTCCCATATGATGATCACAGGTATTTATTGAAACATACATTCATACCGTCACCCTTCACCAGTAATTTTGTCAGTCCAAATAGAATTAAGATAGAAATTATAAACTCGCGGCCTTTCTCTAACAGGGAGAATGCTCTGACCACTGAGCTACGATGAACAATACCGACGTCATACAATCTTTGCTTCATATAATAATTTCTAGATCGCGCTATTAAGGT
Organism: Nudaria mundana; assembly: GCA_963556515.1. NCBI lineage: Eukaryota > Metazoa > Arthropoda > Insecta > Lepidoptera > Erebidae > Nudaria > Nudaria mundana. The sequence continues at coordinate 4,000,164 of OY748314.1, forward strand.
TCAGGAGCCATCTACAGGAATTCTGCCGAACTACGGAACCAGTGTATCGTGTTCCAACGATGATATTCCTCTTCTTCTCGTGTCGATAGGTAACACTATGATGGTTATATTGTCTTGGCCCAATTCTCTGCGACGCGAATAGCATTTGGCCTCGCCTCGTACAGCTCATTGAAAGTGCACGACTCTGGGCAACCCGGACATGACCTCATGTGGCTGATGGTTTGTGGTGATAAGCCACATTCACACTGGTACTCTTTAGTGTCAATGTAACCCCACTTGGACATATTATCTTTAGATCTGCCAACCTGGGTTCGCATTCTATTAAGAGCCTTCCAGATGGGCCAGGTAATATTACTCCAACCTTGATAGCGCGATCTAGAAATTATGATAGGAAGCTTTTATTGTGCTTTATAATTTCTTTCAAATACATATATGAATTAAATAAATAAATATTTTGGACATTCTCACACATCGTCATCTAGCCCAAACTAAGCTATAAGCTTGTGCTATGGGATCTAGACAACTGATAAACATACTTATATATTTCTATATACATACATAATATACATAGAAAACACCCAAACTCCGGAACAAACATTTGTGAGTCACACAAATATTAGATTCGACCCGAGACTCCGGAGTCGAAAGCCGATGCATTACCGACTACGCCACCGAAGCAGTTATATGAATTAATGTAATGTATTTTGTTCGTCCACATTTAGTCTTAAGAAAATGTGTAATTTATCTGTCATTATAGAGAAAGAGTGGCCGTGAGTTTTATTGCCAGGTTCTTACTCTCGGTTCTACCTATTGCTTTGCGAATCTGGCAGTACATGTCAATATAGAAGTAATTATAATTTTCATTTTAAGTTCTTACTGACGTTTGTAAGAGGGGCTCGTGGTCTAGTGGTAACCGACAATGTTAACACATTGCAAAGGTTAAGCAACATCGACTCAGGCCGGTCTTAGGATGGGTGACCATTTCTTAATACATTGAGACCCCTCCGTGCCTCGGAGAGCACGTTAAGCCGTCGGTCCCGGTTTCATACTAACATCTATGGCAGTCGTTAGGGGTAGTTGGAGCCCTAAATCAAAAATCCGACCGGTCTAACTGCAGAACTTCGATATCGCCCATGGGTTGTGAAGGTCAGATGGTAGTCGCTTCACGGAAAATATCGAAGTTCAGCCGAATCGCAGTTAGACTGGAAAGCCGACCCCAACTGAGTTGGTAAAAGGCTCGGTGAATGATGACTGACGTTTGTAAGAGCCATTTAATGACCTATACAACATGTAGCGTGCATTATTGCTAACATCAACAATATGTAGGCAGATGTGATATAATATTTTAAATTAATTATAATTATGTAATAAAATTAATAATTGAAATTAATTGAATCTAATTTAATTTTTTATGTGACTTAAATACATTTGATTTGATTTGACCTTTATTTAATTTTGTTGACTTAGTTGGATGTTATTTTATTTTAATAAATTTTATTTGATTTTTTTTTTATTTTATATGATTGTATTTAATTTTATTCAATTTGAATTTATTTTATTTCTTTTAAGTAATTCTATTTTTAATATGATTTTAATTTTATTTTAATTAATGTTATTTATTTTTATTTATTATAAAATTTATATGTTTTCAAGTTTAATGATATTGCGTAATTGATGGCTTGCAATATCGTATTAGTGAACACTGTGAGGATATTGTATAATGTGATTATAAATAAAGAAATAAATGAATAAAATAAATAAATCATTTCATAGCAGAACGTGACTCAGCGTCAGACAGCGCTGTGTCGTCCATGGGGTCGGAGCGTGTCCCCTCACTGTCTGACGGCGAGTGGTGTGATGGGAGTGATTCTGCTCAGGAGTTCCATAGGTAAGCTTTAGGCTTTTTCCTTTTTTTTTATGTACACACAGTATATACAATATTTCTCTCAGCATTTCTCTCTAAAGAGATCTCTTCCAATGGGCCGTGGAAAGGAGATGTGAGTTCAATCAGGTGCTGGTGTGTGAGCAGGTTAATAAACTTACACACACACACATATCATGGCTATATCCCGAAGGGGTAGGCAGAGGTGCATTACACACCCACAATTTTCCAGTATTTTTAGTCCCACGTTATAGGGGTAAAGCCTATTGCCGTCATCGGGCACATTTATAATGGGTTATGTCCAAAATGGCAGAATGAATTTAATAAAAAGTAGCAGAAAAAATTGAAACCCATTGCCTTGCGATGATATGTTGATGAAAGGCAACAAAATCTTACGTACCAGCCGCTATGGTACAGCCAATTAAAGTTCTGGACGTCTCGGACTATTACATACATACATACTTTAACTACATAACGTAGATATATAAACATACAAATTGTTAAGAAAGAGAAGCGAGATACTGTTCGTTCACTCTCTTCTTGGAAATATAAGATACAGTTTTGCAGTGTATCTTATATCGACCGGCAGAACATTCCACAGCCTAACAGCACGAACAGAACATTTCCCTCTAAAATCTAAAGAACTGCCTCGAAAAAAAATAAACTATAATGGTCCATGTCCATGAATTTTGAAGGAAAGTAATACTGTAAAAAATTTAAAAGTTACTTTATCATACAGATTTTCTGCAAATCAGTATCGTAAAGTAACTTTTTAGACACAGTTAATGGAATTACATACAGTAAATCATCATTCACAGAGCCTTTTCCCAACTGAGTTGGGGTCGGCTTTCCAGTCTAACTGCGATTCGGCTTAACTTCGATATTTTCCGTGAAGCGACTGACTGACATCTGACCTCCACAACCCATGGGCGATATCGAAGTTCTGTAGTTAGACCGCGAGGATTTTTGATTTAGGGCTCCAACTACCCCTAACGACTGCCATAGATGTTCGTATGACAACCGGGACCGAAACGTGCTCTCCGAGACACGGAGGGGTCTCAGTATCTTAAGAAATGGTCACCCATCCTAAGACCGGCCTGAGTAGATGTTGCTTCCTCCCGCCAATATTTGACTATAGTATATTTATGTATATATCTGTTTGTTTGTCCGTTAGCTCCAAGTTCCGTCCGTATGACGCGTCGGCGTCGTACGCACGAGAGAGGTCGGCCCCTCACCAAGCGCAGAAGAAGCACCATATGTTCGGAAAACGATGCTTCCAAGTAAGTACCCGCAATACATGCTAACAAAAAACATTTTTACACCGTTTCACTTTTATTTATATTACAGGATTTAACCTGACCGGTTTCGCTTTGTAGCATTATCAAAGGTTGTTGTCCACTTTACATATTTATTAACCCTCAGCATGCCTGGTGACCAAAGTTACACGGTATGCCTTGTAGGGTCTCATGGACCCGGCCTATTAACCCCTAGTAGCTAGTGTATTAAATTAATTGATAAGCTAGCAGTATAATATGCTACAGTATGTAATAGAAATAACCCAGAATCAATATGTCTTGTTATTTATTCTTATAATTAAATATAAGCAGCGATTTTAACAAAAGCGTAAGCGTAGCGTTTTTTCTTAACATCATGTATGAAGGTTGTACTTAAATAACAGGTACACGCGCACTTAAATCACATCTTTGGGATTGAAATGACAAGTGTCGGACGTCTAGAGACTCATAACCGTCAGCTACTGAGAACGGCTGTAACCAGAGACGTCCGGCAACAGACGTTAGAGCGGCCGCGGCCCTGGGCGTTGCAAAATTCAAATTTGAATGAACTGCAGCAATTGATTTTTAGTAGTGGGTCTGTGAGACCCTACCAGGCATGCCAAGGGTTAAACAAGTATTTTACTACGCTGTCTGACATATCTTCAAGCCATTGTTGAACTGTGTTTGACTAGCATAAGTTTCACCAAGTGCCGACAATCGATACCATCAACTTTATAAGTACCCACAAGTCAAATTTGTTCTAATATAAATATTAAATACAAACAGTACCGACTTCAAACTACCGAACTGGGACCAATTAGTTGTCGAAATGGGACCAAATTGAAATGTAACCACTTGAGAAGTAGTAGCTTACAATTGCAAAAAAATATATCAAAATCGGTTCTCTCAGTCTGAGGATATGAGGTAACAAACATAAAAGATAAAAATAAAATAAACATACAGTCGTTCGGTTGTTAAGTTTCGGTTGAAAATTAGCCAAATCGGTCCAGCTGTTCTCGAGATTGAGCGAACAAACGAACGGCAACGGAAGATACCTACATAGATTTATTGAGCAAAGCTCAATCTTAGGCGACTCATGTATTTCGTTTGTCCGCATACTCCTCCTAAACGCCTAAACCGATCTCCTTCGAACTTACCACAGTGATAACGTGTGATGTGAGGATGGTTTAGAACAAAACAAAATTGAAAATCGGACATACCATCGAGGAATAATCACCGAAAAATGGATTTTCATACGTTTTGCAGTTAAAAATAGTTTGAACATAAAAAACATAAATCATTGTCGTTCGAAAATTTAACACTTCGCTCAGTTTTTTGCAACAGCAGCATGCATTGAATAGGTACCTAGTTTTTAATCAAACCCACATCCCAATTTAAAAAAAAACTAAAATTTAAATAAGTTTTTTAAACAAATGAATTTGAAAATAATGTTGTGGGCTGGGATCAAACCTACATCCTTTGCCTAACGAGGAGAATAACTCTCTACTACTAAGATACGATGACCATACCACATTTAATTTTGGCGTCGCTTGCTTCCTCTTCACAACGATGGGCTCAATCAAGAATGTATGCGACACGATAGCGGGCGCATCTCTTAACCTATCAACTTGAAATTTGGCATAAAGATATAACATAAGCCTGTGGTTTGCTGAATAGTTTTTGGTGTATGTGGCTCTTATAGTTTTTGAGTTATTAAGCATTAAAGAAACATTGCTAAAAAATTAGCTTAGGTTAGGTTAAGATTCCGCCAGCTCCGTCTTTATTATATCGATGTAACCGCCCGCATTCCAGCGAATACCTAGTAAGATTTGCATCTCAAATGCTAGACTAATTTTGATGTATTTATTTTCCAGGAACAACAACAACAACCAGCGCCACCTATGGAGCCCGTGGCTCGACCAGGAGTGGTGAAATACGAGTGTCCGGAACAGACTTATCATCACGACTCTATGCATATGCATAATGGTAGGTAGAGCTATTGGTTTTTTTGGTTTTTTTTTCTTTTTTAGGTTTAAATGTATCCTTTGATATTTCAATATTTAACCATCGCTAGAGGGCGCCCGCGTGAAAAAGTTTATAAAAGGTACCTGAATTCGGCGGGAACACATTACCGGGGTAAAATATGACCTATATTATACCTTAATACATCAGCTATCTGCCAGTGAAAGTTCCGTTAAAATCGGTCTATCCGTTTCCGAGATTAGCCAAAAGAAACAGACTGACAATAAAAATATAAATTTGTTTCTTTTTATGTATTTAGTAAATTATCTGTGTATATATAACATAAAATTAACATGTTCTTCCCTCTCTTTCTCTCGTAGCAGTAGAGTTCGGTCCTCGCCACCATCTCCCTCCCCCTCCCCCGCACGTGAGCAGTCTGCAGCCTCCTTTAGATCTGAACACGGCACATTCCAGCCACGCTCTGCTACAGGTTAGTGTACAATACCTCCAATTAATACTAATTCTTTTTTTTTCTAGTAATTAATATCTATTATCAAATAGTCCATCTATTAATATATATTTTTTTAAATGGTAAGATAACCGTTTTTTTATCTAGTTTTACGATTCCTTCCGACCTAAGGTTGCCTGGAAGAGATCGCTATTAGCGATAAGGCCGCCCTTGTACATTTAGTAGTAATAAGTATGATTTTAATGTTTCTTCTAAACTTTGGTGTACAATAAAGAATATTTATGTTGTTATAAAATGCAGCCAATATCACTCGAAGATAATGTAGCTACATTTTAATGGAAACAATTTCAAAATCGGTTTAGTAGTTTCGGAGCCAATTCAATGTAAACAATCAAACCTTTCCTTTTTATAATATTTTGTGTAGTTATAAAGATCTAAGCATACATAGGGAACAGAAGCTTTGTTTTATACTGTGTTATGATTGTAGATACATTATGTCCCTGTCTACCCCACAGAGTTCAGTAGGTGTGGGTGCGGGTGTGCGCTTTCCCTACGCGACCCCGGAGCGAGTGAGGCACAACCATACATATAGCGCGCCCCTGGCTGCGCCTGAACATAGACCGGCCGCTACTCGCGATAAGAGGGGTGAGTCTCACTTACCAACAGGGGTAAGTCTTACTTAGCAACAGAGTAAGAATTAATTAGCTACAGGGGTAAGACTTACTTCGCAACTGGTGTGAGTCTTAGTTAACAACAGGGGTAAGTCTTACTTAGCAACAGGGGTCAACAGGGGTAAGTCTAACTTACCACGAGGGGTAAGTTAGACTTACCACGAGGGATAAGTCTCACTTACCACGACGGTTTAGTCTTACTTACCACGAGGGGTAAGTCTTACTTACCGCGAGGGGTAAGTCTTACTTACCACGAGGGGTAAGTTAGACTTACCACGAGGGATAAGTCTCACTTACCACGACGGTTTAGTCTTACTTACCACGAGGGGTAAGTCTTACTTACCACGATGGGTAGGGCTTAGTCTTAGTACTTACCAAAAGCGATCAAGATTTTGTATTTTCGAATGCTAGTACATATTCTGTCAATATCTGTCTAAAATTTTAAGTCCTTTTTTGCTAAAATTATTTTATTATATCTTTTTATAACTTTTTTTTGTTCCTCCCAGTGCGAAGACTGACCGACGGCAGTATGTCTGACGGCGGCTCGTCAGCCACCAGCAGTGGACAACACCTGTCCAGAGATGAGAAGCGAGCCAAGGCGCTAGGTGTGTGTTAGTGACCAACTTTTATATTTATATCAACCTGTATATCAATCAAACGATCCATCTATCAACTAATCTAGTAATCAGTCGACCCATTTCTTATTCTTCGTTTTTTTTAAACGTGGCTCCTCGCTCAGAAGAACTAGCTACTCTGAACTAGTTCGCGGTGCGGGACAAGGAAACGTTGTTCAGTATTGCAATTGAGCGTTTTTTGCCCAGCGCCAGAGGTAACCTAAAAGGCTACCAACCTTATCATTTATCTGCCAATCAATCCTGACAAGACTTTTGATAATAGTAATTCCCTAACTAAGTCACTGATCAATGTAATAATATCAATCAAACAATTCATTTATCAATCGACTAATCAACTTATCAGTTGACCCATTTATTTGCCAATCAATCTGTAGGTTCAACAATCCATCCATCAACACACTAAACAATGGATTAATTGATCAGAGTGTCTAGTACCAGTTCCTAACGTTAATTACTCGACATACGTTTTCGTATTCCTCCATACATTTCACACAGTTCCCTGAAGTCACCGCTAGGGGCGCTGGTGTGACATGTATGGAGAATACGAAAACGTATTTCGAGCAAATTAACGTAAGGAACTGGTACTAGACACTTTGTTCATCAATCGATTCATTAACTAAGCAATTGATCTATCTATCAATCAGGCTAACATTTTGTTTTAGTTGTTGGAAAATCTGTCTTTTTTAAATATATGTGTTATTTATAATAATAATATACTAGGCGATCACCGCGGCTCCACTTTCGTGATATAGTTTTAATGTATACTAGTACGGTGTCTGGCTTGAGCTTCGCGCCGTACCACGCCATAGGTTTTGGCCTATAACTTTTGACCCCTTAGGGCTAGGTCAAATTTTCGATTTTTGGCTTGCCTTCAGATCGAGGGCTATCCATAGAGGGGTCAACCATCATTCTAGCATAAGCAGTTCTCGAGAGCTAAGGGGGACAAAAATGACATTCCCCATTTGTATATATAGATATACCAGGCGATCACCGCGGCTCCACTTGCGTGATATAGTTTTAATGTATCTTTCCCAATTCCCTTGAGATATTAACTAGCCTTTTAAAGAACTTTTAAAATCGGTTGAATAGTTATGGAGCTTATTCAAATCAAACAAATAATTAAATCTTTCCTCGTTAATCGACTTTTAAAAAAGGGTTCTCAATTCGACTGTATGTTTTTTTTATCTTTGAACTGAGTGAATCTTTTTCCAAGTGGTCCCATCCAACAATGATTTGGTTCCATTTCGGTAATTTGACGTCGTTTTTTGTGTAAATTTATGACGTATTTTTTTTGAGCGGAGCGAAGCGAAGCTCTATCTTAGACGACATAAATCGTTTGTGTGCCAACTCCTCCGAAACGGCTCGACCGATTTTTACCAAATTTGGCATGGATGGTCGACATCATACCCGGGAGTGCGTATCTCTGAAATCATGAAAATAGAGCATAAAAAAAAATTAAGAAAATTTGCTCCGCTCTACATTTGCAATTAGTACGAGTAGCATGCATTGCATACCTAGTTTTATTGGTATAGACACAGATGGAACTAAAAACGTTTAACTTCTTAATGTAGTGTATTTTATTGACTGCTTCGGTGGCGTGGTCGGTAGTGCACCCGCTTTCGACGCCGGAGTCTCGGGTTCGATTCCCGGTGGGGTCAATTTTTGTGTGATGACACATACGTATGTACCGAAGTCTGGATGTTTCCTATGTATAATATGTATGTATTTACAAACAAAATGTATATAAGTATTTATGTCAGTTTATCTAGTACTCATATCACAAGCTCTGCTTAGTTTGAGACTAGATGGAGTTGTGTGGATTGTCCTAACATATTTATTTAGTTTTTTTTTAAACCCAGCTATGTATTGATTTATATATTAAAGTGAACCGTTTTTTACCAGGTATACCTTTAGAAGTGCAAGATATAATAAACCTCCCGATGGATGAGTTCAACGAGCGATTGTCTAAACACGACTTGAGCGAGGCACAACTGTCACTCATCAGAGATATCAGACGCCGAGGGAAGAATAAGGTATTATGTTGTTATTTTTAGGATTCCGTACCCAAAACGTAAAACGGAAACTACTGAGACTGTCCATCCGTCCGTCTGTATTGCGCTGTATCTCATGAACCGTGATAGTTAGAAAGTTGAAATTATCACAGATGATGTATTTCTGTTGCCGCTTTAACAACAAATACTAAAAAACAGAATATAATAAATATTTAAAGAGGCTTCCATACAACAATGGTGATTTTTTTGACGTTTTGGCATGAAACCCTTTGTGCGCGAGTCCGACTCGCACTTGCCTGGTTTTTACTCTTTATAATATCAGCTGTCGGCCAGTGAGATTCTTGTTAACATCGGTCCAGCCGTTTCGGAGATTAGCCGGAACAAACAGAAAGGCAGATCAAAAATGAAAAAAATTTATGATTAGTGCATTTAGTAAAAAATTGTTAGTTTTGAATTACTGACATTAAATTGTGAAAATGCCTTTAAAACGTGACGATAGATTCTTGATTTTTATGCTCTAGTCATCTAGTAGTAGTCACTAGATGGCGGTGTTTTCAACTTTGGTCTTTACTCTGTGGTCCACTAGATGGCATTATTCTCAACTATGTTGTATCTGTCATAGGTGGCCACTAGATGGCGCTGTTCTCAACTATGATATTTACTCGGTTGGCCACTAGATGTCGTTATTCTAAACTATGTTGAATCTATCCCAGGTGGCAGCGCAGAACTGTCGCAAACGCAAGTTAGACCAGATAACCTCCCTCGCGGACGAAGTACGCACAGTTCGAGACCGCAAGGTGAGGACACAACGAGACCACTCCTCGCTACTGGCCGAGAGACAACGGCTGAAGGAGAGGTTCGCGGCGTTATATCGACACGTGTTCCAGGTACGTACATACATACAGGCCAACCATCGAGACAAATAAATTAATAAAATAAATAAATAATTAGTGAAAAGGGACCAAATTCAAATGGGACCACACTGCAAGCAAACTTAAAAAAAATAACAGTCACTTTAAAAAAAAAGGAGCGTTATTGAACATTGCGATAGCGAGCGATTATTATCTCTGTCCTTATCAATCGTACCCAGTAGTGACGTCAGTTGGTCGACGAGAGCTGTCGTTGTGTGTTTCATGGTACAGGTCAACATTTAGTGCCGTAGTTGTCAACATTTGATACATTAGATAGTTCAGTCATAAATACGTATGATATGATAGGACTCTTCCAACGAGGCATCCATGTCTAATGCAGACGACAGCGAATAGGGAATAAAAAAAAATATACATATAGGCTAGATGACGTTTGTAAGAATGTCCAAAATAAATATTTTGGAATAAATATATTGTATTACTTGTCTCCAGAACCTTCGCGACCCAGAAGGCAGACCAGTATCATCCCAGCATTACTCCCTGCAGCAGGCGGCCGATGGGAATGTCGTACTTGTACCGAAAATGCCACAACACCCAGGTAACTGTTCAACCTATTATAGCTTAGCTTTTAGTCTGTTTCCTGGAAGGGAAAGAAAGAAAGAAAGAAAAGAAAGTAGCCTATGTCACTTGGGAATAAAATACCTCTTTAAAATATTAGCATAGAAAAATTGTTGTGATTTTTGGTGTGCGTGAGTATAAATAGCTAAAGATATGTATATCTCTTTCTAGATCACTCAATGAACCGTACGTCAGACGAGGACATGGATAGAAAAGCGAAACACTACGACCAGTGACACACAGCCGTGTACAATACATTTCCGAGATGGTAGACAGACACCATACAAACATACATACGAACAAGACTTTGAACGCAATAATATTTGTATACTTGTTATAAATAAATAATAAACAGTTTTCTCACAAAACCGTTTTTCCACAACCCGTTGACGGCTGTCAGTGGTGACAGCTGTCATCTATGATTTTGACAGTTCGCTGAAATTTATTTTGACAGGTGATGATGAAAATTGTTATTTTTCTGTCAAAATATTTTCGAACTGTTTAGACTTACAAATGACGACTCCTACAGATTATACTTGTTTTTAAAAATTGGCTTAACAGCCGTTTAGAGCAATATGCTGATGATTACTATTAAAAAAGCAAAAAAATATATATTGTTTGTGATACGAAAAATTCCATTTTTACTTAGTTTTGCGATTAGTGATTAAATTTTTGTGTTCCGGCGCGTATTTTTGAAAAAAGATTATGTAGTTTTTTTTTTCAAATATATTCGCTTCTATATTCGAAAAGTAACTAACAATGTTTATATTTGGGTTCCAAAACTTAAAAAGAAACGAATATTTACCACAAACGACTGATATCATAAATACCATAGATTATATGAAAAAAAAACACTTGATGTCTATGACATCGTATTGTTGCAATAAGTAATTTTAGACGTTTTTTGTAAAAATATCTTTTTCATTGTTTTTTTATTTATCTTTTAATATTTAATAGATAATTAATTATGTAACTGTAGATGATATCTTTAGCGAAATAAATTTATTAATATTTAAAACGTCTTGTTATGTGACATTGAAATAGTCGATTATAAAAAAAAATCTATCTATGGTACATCGATAGTGTGTTTAGAAATATGAACAATACAGAAATATACTTGAAATAAAGTGCTCGCTGGTTTGATTCACTAGATACAATTGCAATTAAAATACGAAAAAATAAAAAGATATATTTAAAAAAAAATTGACAAATGTCAAATCTCCAAAACATATATATTTTTTATAATATTAATAAAATTATTTTCGCTAAACAATTAATCTTAAGCTTTACATTGCCCCTTGCATATATTTAAAACTGTCTGTTACAATTTTTGTCCGTCTTCCTTCAGATGAAAAGTAATTTTTATTTAAACCATTTATTCCAGTGATTTGTTCTAAATCGGACAAATATAGTTATAATAAAGAAAAATCTACCTTACATACTTGAAGTACATTTATATTTTTTGATTATAATTACAAAAAATCTTTAAATATATTGCAAAAATATACTATTATGTAAAACTTTTGAATCACCACCCAACCTGGGCGATAACTTTGTGGTTTCTTCTGTATATAAGTGTGTTTATTTACAAAAATTCGAATTATGATTTCAAAAGTTGACATATAAAGCCTATGATAATGCCAACAGTACCTACTATTAAAAAAATTTAAAAATATATTTTATAATACAGATTTTTCGATGAGATATTCTGCAAATCTGTGTTATAAAGTAACTTTTTAGTCATTATATTACAGTCTACTGGCAATAACAGGCTAAAGTCTGTTGCCTTGTTGTATTTTGCCGCCATGTTGTCGATAACTTCTTTAAGTTTGTTTTTCTCAAAATGCCTAACTAAACTAACACTCGTAGGATACTCGTCAAGGCTAGTTTTTTTAAAACCTACTCGTTTTCTAATACCCCTCTTTAAGTAACAGTTTCATAAACTATTAGTATCAGTTATCTAGATCTCATAACACAAGCTTATATTATAGCTTACTTTTGTCAAAATGGCGCCGTAAAAATATAACCTAAATATTTATTTGATTTATATTTATGCGATATACAATACGTGTGTGACTCAAAGTATACAAATTTAATATAAGATTCTCAAAATATCGTACAATTTCTAAGATCTACTGTTAAAGTTGAATTACCACATTATAGAGTTACCGTATTTCGCCGACAGATGGAACTTTTGTCAAATAACACATGGGGTAATTCTGACAGTTGTGTTATTTTTTTTTTTAAATAAATACTTCAAACTATTTCTCTTTTCAAAGACAACAAGAATGAAAAAAAATAAATTTTTATATTACTTTATCATATAAAAATGTATAAAAAATAAAAAATAAAATCCTATTACATTTGATCACGACACGCCTGAACAAAAAGACTAGTGCCATTTTTTTTGTAATACATTTTTAAATTTTTTTAATGCGCAGATTAGAAAATTTAAGAAAACTTGACAAGTATATATCTACTTGTTAAATTTAATCTGCTCCTGTGCATAGGCTATAGGAATGAGCAAATTATTCGACGCAGGCGGATCCGCGGGCGTGAGTAATAGATTAACGACAGCGACTTATAGAAGAACAAAAACAACGCACTCTTGTTGTCTATGAAAAGTGAAGAAAAATCTATGGTGCGTCATTATTTTTTTAATAAAATCATAGCGCTCAAACTTCCCGCTTTGTTTCGTTTTTTAAAAAAACTATGAATTTAAGGTGAAGCGGTTAGTGATGGGGCGTCCTATTTATTTTATATTTAATTTAAATTTAAATGCCTTTAAGCCGTTAAGTATTACGATACGATTTTTTTTTTTATAATTATGTCTTTTATTTTTTTTATCATTGACTCAATATTGTACATTCTATAAGTTTGAGTTTATTAATAAAGTTTCATTTCAGTAGAGAGGCTAGTGGTCTAAGTTTAAGCAACATCTAGTCAGGCCGGTCTTAGGATGGGTGACCATTTCTTAAGACACTGAGACCCCTCCGTGCCTCGGAGAGCAAGTTGTCGCGTCGGTCCCGGTTGTCATACAAACATCTATGGCAGTCGTTAGGGGTAGTTGGAGCCCTTAATCAAAAATCCTCGCGGTCTAACTAACTACAGAACTTCAGATGTTGTGAAGGTCAGATGGCAGTCGCTTCACGGAAAATGTCGAAGTTCAGCCGAATCGCAGTTAGACTGGAAAGCCGACCCCAACTGCGTTGAGAAAAGGCTCGGAAACTTAATTTCGCCAGACGCCTAGTAAAGGTGGGATTCCGATCCCTCGACCATCACCACGAAATGATAATAAAAAAAAAGTAAAAATTAATTTGGACATAAATAGAAGACATTGTCATTAAAATAAATTTAAATTTAAAAACTTAAACTAGGTCTTACTAGGTCATCGGGTTCAGCGTTTAATATAAGTAATCAGAGCTATACGGCAAAATGGCTGTGGGTTATTTTATAATTTTGAAGCATAGACAGTTAACCCAGTTTTATATTCGCAAGGGTAGGCAGATAAGTAATATTTGACCTGTTAGGTCCCATGTTAGGACATGTTGAGTGAATATTCTTTTTTTTTTGCTAAACTAGCAATTGGGTAGTTACGAGTATCAATGATATAATAATGTTATAGATATGGTTAGATTCATAGTATACCTCGAGTCACGTTAAAACAACGCTGACTTTCAAGCTACAGTAGAGGATTTATAACAGCGAGTAAGAGCGAGAGTACCGATGCGCAAACACACCCGTCCTACTCTCGCCCAGAGCTCTTTTTACGTGAACACCAGCATAACTGACACTCAAAATCTGATCCCTTGGTTTATACATACCGATATAGTACATAATGTTGACAAGTAACATTAATGAATAGTACAAAAAACGGGATTGTAACGATTGCACTTCAATTGTTATGTCAAAGTCGTGGGTTATAGAAAAAACGTGCCAATTAGCACGTTTTCGAGTGTAAACGAGGCGCGCTCTAGTAACATATCTGCCATTTTTACATATATAATATCATTGGCAGTTACCCTATTATGAACGAATAGCTTAGCATAATTGGTATTCAGATGGAATAAAATTATTGAATTTCTTAACGCTTTGCATAATAAGTAATAATGTTCAGACTGAAAATTAAAATTATTTACGGCTAATGTCTTTAATAATTGCGTCTATCGTGTAGAATAAATGCAAGTGTGACCTACAGGTTTTTTTACTTTTTTAATACTTGCAATTTAGTTAGAACATCAATGGCGCAAATCCTTTGGCGGGAAATATTACAAAAAAACAACAAGTGTCAACTAAAATTCTTGCGTATTTTTATGTCTAATGCAAGTACATAACTTTGTACATATTTGTGTTTGTTTTTGCCAGAAAATATGTTGTATATGAATTAGTTTAGTGTTTATTTTATTTTTAACGTTACGGTTAAATATATAAGGTATAATATTATGTTAAGAAATAATATTAAAACATCAAATTTTATTTGTTTTATTTTATTCCCTGTCCTAAACTATGTGTCACATGTGCATGCTCAAACAAATATAAAAGTTATATGCATTTGCAACTTGCATAATGGAATCGCGCTCTGAAGCTTAAAACACACTGGTCCTTCACATACGACGTATAACACGCGGTGTGGGAGACAGTGACACACTGGTCCTGCGTCTTACGGGCCTGGCCACGGGTTTCTGCGGCGGCGGTGGCGATACCAGACACAATTTGATGATTCACTTCCATGCTATCTTCTTTCTTTTCAACCAAACACACAGTAAATTTCATATTACACGACTGCGGAAATTCGCGCGTCTATTTTGCATGCCACACGGGAACACTCGCGTTCGCCGCCGCGACTAGTAAGGAAGTCTGAGAGCGAAATGTCTTTATCAAAGTTATCTCGATGTTGCTTAGAAAGTAATAGTTTTTTGGTTCAATTAATATTTGGAAGAGATTGTGAAGTACATGCTTTGAATAGGAATAGAGGTATAGATGGAGAATTCCACAAGAAGTACGAGAAATACAGAATGTATCCAGAAAAAAAATTCGAGTACCTACACCACATGAGTGTCAAAACATTCAATTATATTAGTTTAGATTTATTAGTAAGAGATTATGTATTAGTAATTAGCTAGTATTTCAGCAATAAAAGTCTCGGTGTTCATTATTCGCTGCGAAAACAACTAAACTTGATCACTTGATCACTGGCCTAGTCGCCGCGACTGCCGCTCGACGCCGTGGCTTGCTCCTTACTGATTTATGTATTTGTTTCACTCGCACGCCGCGCCGCCGTGTCTCTTCGTCCAGCATACTCACCATGGAATCCTGATATTTCATGAATGCCAACAAATTGTTCTGAAATAGTGCTAATTAGTGCCCAAAGGAAAAAAATAGTGCTCTTATACTTACGAAATTACAGCCATAGTTCGATGAATTACTCCAGTCGCCCGTGCCGTTCGCTCGGTACATTTCGCCGGTCGCCGCTGCGCGTGGCTTGATAAATACATTTCTATTCATTTATTCGAGTCGCTAGACGCTTCGCTGACGAAAGTCCCGTGGCCAGGCGGTAACCCTACGGCTATATACTCGACGAGTGGTAAGGGTAATGGGCAGGGACATAGTGTGGATATGTTAGGTACTTGCCCAGCTAGCTCCATTGTTTGTCAGTTGCTAGCACGACTCAAAGGAGCGGGAATACGAGCGCGAACAAGAACATCGCGAGTAGGGGACCGTGTGGCTGTTAGGGCAATAATCGTCCACAGGCGATTCTTCCGAGTACCTAGGGAACCCGCAATGGACGCAAGGTGACAGACGGATAGCGTAGTCTTAGTAATACGGTCCCGTTTGTACCTTTTTAGTACGGAACCCTAAAAAACTAACAAAATCAAAGAAGAAAAATAAAACAACATTTCAATAATAATACCATTGTTTATTAATAAGTCTTATTAATAATATTGTAATAATACATAACGCGGGCAAAGCCGCGGGTATCGGCTAGTAATAGGTACATAATTTTTCAGTACAACTTAAAATCTATTATAAAAATGTTAAATTATACTTATTATTCGTGTAAGAGGACCTATATAGATCTTAGGGTGAGATTTATAAAGCGTATTTGGACTTAGCTTAGCCACAGAATAGGGAATAGTACTTACATACAGAACTTGCACTCCGACGTTTATTAAAGCACATCCTTTTGTTTACAGATAACATCAGTCGAACGTTAGGGTTGTCCAGTAAAGTAAAATATATACACGCATAATTTGACCAACAATTATAGACGGTAATGCCTCAATATCAACTCTATGGTCAATGACGTGTCACAAACAAGAGACAACCCTTACTGACTTACAACGTCACGGTGAGATATGAAAAACTAAAATAATGTTCAAATTACGAAATTTACTTTTTACCATACATATTCTTTTTTCTTTTTTATTATTATTATAGAGGTATGTGAGATATAAAACATCCACCGTGATCTAGATGTGGACCTCGTTCGTGAAGGTTATACAAAAGTACGCAGCTCTCTAGATAGACTTATTCTCCATGTGAATGTCGAGGCCATCCAGCTCCTCGATACCACGGACATAGTGAGAAGACTGAGAAGGACTAAACCTTACGAGTTAGTGTAGTGTTATAGTGCAGTGAGTGCTATACTATACTAGCTATAGTCTATAGCTGCTATACTATATAGAGACAATAAGAAAAGTGCCGATGGACACATTCTTACATTTTAATTATTTAGCAATGTAAGTTAGATACAAATTACTTATTAGTCTTAAGGCTAGACTGTAATTATAGTTATGAAGTAACATGTTATTACTATGTTACGACATAAACAAGACATGTGTTTAGAACTAAGCTCGAGCTAAGCCAAGTTGGACTATTTGCTTAACTAAGATTTCGCTTAGCCAAGCTTGAGCTAAGTCCAAGCACGCTCTATAAATCTCACCCTTAGGGGCTCCGTCTAAATATTTGGGCCCCCAGAAAATCTCTCCTGCACTCGATACACCTATTATCAAATGAATAAGACCATGATTTGGCGCATTATTGACGAAATATGGGGACCCCACATTTCGTCCCACGGAATTCAGGCCTATTGCCAATTAAAAAGATTTTTTTTAGTCTGGTCCCACGATCATCAGGTGTGCCAATTGCAGTTACAGAAGTCTTGGGACTAATTACTATATTATCTCTAAATATATTATTATAATATACAGCGTGTCCTAAAACCATGCCATTTGGAGGGAAAGTATATTTGTAGATAAACAATATTACTGAAATGAGGTTTCATTTTGATTTTAAAAACAATGTGTAGATTATTGAAAAGTCACTGGCACTGTGAACAGGAAAATGGACCGGCCAAATGGCAAAAATAAAGACGTACACCGATCAAAAGGGCTTAGGGAAGGATTATTTATTTCGAAGTATGTAACTTAGCATCTTTAATAAAATGAAGGCCATGAAATAAATAAATGCTGTTCTCTTTGAGAAAGTCTTGAAAATGCCTGTGAGTAAGTGACACATATGTCGACGTTTGTAATGTCTTCTATTTAGCGAAATTAGTGCAATTAAATAAAAAAAAACCAACATCTTACCCCATTGTTTTGTCATGGACTTTCACCAGGTGACGCCTGATTCCATTCAATAAATAAATAAATATTTTTGGACATCCTCACACAACGTCATCTTGCCCAAACTAAGTTATAAGCTTGTGTTATTGGATCTAGACGACTGATAAACATACTTATATATTTCTAAATACATACATAATATACATAGAAAACAACCCAAACTCCGAAACAAACATCTGTGGATCACACAAATATTTGAGTCGATCCGGGAATCGAACTCAAAATCAAATATTACATTTGCAGTTTAAATGCAGTTATTTTAAATTATATAATGACTACTTTGACTATGTTTATTGTTTAAGGATAATGTAGATAGTAATGAATTTAATTTTTGCATGTTCAATTTATGGGTTGGAAAACTGAAATAAATGAATTTTATTTTTTATTTTTTTAATCAACATGAGTTTTTATTTTAGTAAAATTGTCTACCTACAATATTAAAACACTTTTCCTCCATGTGGTATGGTTTTGGGACACACTGTATATGTAGTCCTAAATTGAGATTACAATAAAACAAAATTATTTTATCTTATAATTATTTAGCTATTTAAGCTATTTATATTATAGCTATTTATATTATATTATAACTCTATAGAATAAACTTTGTTCATACAAATTGAGACAGGGTGAAAACGTTTTCTTGTCCAAAATGTTGCACTCTGCAGAGAAATACATTCAACATTGTACGTACACAGACGAAGTACTTTTGTTCACCGATTATAAACAAAGTCGCCCGTTCCGTATGTATGCTTAAATCTTTAAAACTACGCATCGGATTTTGATGCGGTTTTTACTAACGTATAGAGTGGTTCTCGAGGAAGATTTTTGTGCGTGAAGGACCCTTGACACCACCGTCTTGCACCACCGGTGGTGTCAAAGATATTTTTTAAGTATATATATTTTTAGGTATATATCTGTAATATTTATGAGTTATATTCTAGGAATAGTATGAATGTCTGGGTTATCAATTATGATAGCTTTCTTTGTTCCGTGATTGTGACATATTCCTTCTCCACCTACCTACGTCAATATAATATCAAAGGCTCGGTGCATCTCTTTGGTAGTGTAATGGGTATTAAAAAAAAATCTTTGACACCACCGGTGGTGCAAGATGGTGGTGTCAAGGGTCCTTCACGATTTTTGTGTATATAATTTGTCAAGCGGACTCAGCCGCGGACGTCGGCTAGTATGTTATAAATTCTATCGAATAACGCACACGAAGGGCTCAAAGTATCTCGTAATTTATATAGAGATTTGTATCGACGGACAAAACGTCTCGGGCGTCTTGAGTAAAGCTTCAGTGGTAATTAAAATTTTTTTTTATTTTATTATTTCTCTTTTAGCGAGGTTGTTATATTTCCCCTAAGAGGCCACACGTGTGGCCAAAGTCCGCCGGGCGACACTGGAAATACCTTCTAGTGTCACCAGAGACGCCCGCAGCAATGGACACGGGTGTGGCCGCGGTCTCGCGGAATTAAAAAAAAAGTTGTTATATTTAAAGTCTGTGTACAAATATAAGTGGTTGTCAGATTCTAAAGGTGTTTTGTAAAATGTTATAATTTGTATTGTGTATTCTGTCATCTGTCTCTGTACCTAACTGAATGAAATAAAAAATAAAATAAAAATAAAAAAACCTTTATATTCCATTCTAATGTTTCTAAACCAATTTCAGCTATGTATAAATGGAATAAAGTTGATTATTGAATCTTAAACTCCTAAACTCCCTTAAATAAATACATTATTAAAGATTTAAATATACTTAAGTCAAATTATTTCTAGTGGAATACACATATGGGCTTAAGCCGATCTCGACTGCAAATAGTGGAATACGTAAGTTCACGTATTGTGACAGATATGACCCCTAGTTACACAGGTTGTGGCAGCTATGACCCTTAGTTACACAGGTTGTGGCAGTTACGACCCCTAGTTACACATGTTGTGGCAGATATGACCCCTAGTTACACATGTTGTGGCAGAGCCCCCATAGTGTGGCACATGTGACCCCTATCTCCCATAGTGTGGCATATGTGTCCCATAGTACCCACAATGTGTCAGATACGGCCCCTAGCCCCCAGTCCCCCCAGTGCCCCCCTAGTGCGGGTGAGGCGCGGCGGGCGGCGGGAAGCAGCGCACGTGCTCGACGCCGGCGCGCTCGTCCTCGGCCGCCAGGTGGCGCGACAGGACGGAGAAGATCTGACAGTTGAGCACCTGGAAGCGACGGATGCGGTCCACCATGCGCTTCAGCGGCTACAGGGAGGATATTAGTTATGTTATAGGAAATTAAATTGTGAGCATTGACCGAGCGAGCGAAGCGTCTATATTCCGAGATTGGAGAATTTTGCTTTCGTCCGTCTGTCTGTCTGTTGTGTGTTCCGGGCTAGCGGCCACAGTTTGTATCCGATCTTCACGAAACTTGGCACAAATGATCCTTGATTTAATATATTTTTTTCATTGTGAGCTTTTTTGGATTGGGGAGAAACACCCACACACACACATATCACGCTTATATCGCCGAAGGGGTAGGCAGAGGCGGATAACACACCCACAATTTGCCAGTATTTTTAGTCCCACGTAATGGGGGGCAGGCTTATTGCCGTCATGGGCGCATATAAAATATTAATAAAAGGCAACAAAAGGCCAGCCGCTGTGGCACAGCCAATTAAAGTCCTGGGCGTCTCGGACTAATTGGGGGAAAAAGCTCAAATAATGTTTTTAATGCTCGCGAGGTCTACTGTTCGACCATATTATGGTCAACAACTAGTATATATATTTCTGCAAAAATTCTCACAATTCCTTTAACCAGCTCATCCTTCCCGTCCACACGCTGCACCCTCAGGATGTGGTAGCAGAAGTCCAACGCCTCGAACCTTCTCTGCTGACCCAGCAACGCTATGATGGTGCACCCGGCCCAGTGGAGTCCTTCACCGAACAACTCCTCAACGGTGAACTGGGTCTCCCCAACCGGGATGCAGTATAGGAATTGAAGGGCTGACCACAACCTGCAAAGTGTTTAAGATAGTTTGGATACGCGGGCCAGGTAGTGTGAGGTGGGTCACCTGTGGAACTCGTGCGTGTGAGGTGGGTCACCTGTGGAACTCGTGCGTGTGAGGTGGGTCACCTGTGGAACTCGTGCGTGTCGTCACTGTGTAGGGGCGCGTGGTGGTGGGGGGCGGGCGGCGCGGGGCAGGTAGTGTGAGGTGGGTCACCTGTGGAACTCGTGCGTGTCGTCACTGTGTAGGGGCGCGTGGCAGGGGGCGGGCGGCGCGGACCAGGTAGTGTGAGGTGGGTCACCTGTGGAACTCGTGCGTGTCGTCGCTGTGTAGGGTGCGCGTGGTGGTGGGGGGCGGGCGGCGCGGGCCAGGTAGTGTGAGGTGGGTCACCTGTGGAACTCGTGCGTGTCGTCGCTGTGTAGGGGCGCGTGGTGGTGGGGGGCGGGCGGCGCGGGCCAGGTAGTGTGAGGTGGGTCACCTGTGGAACTCGTGCGTGTCGTCGCTGTGTAGGGGCGCGTGGTGGTGGGGGGCGGGCGGCGCGGGCCAGGTAGTGTGAGGTGGGTCACCTGTGGAACTCGTACGTGTCGTCGCTGTGTAGGGGCGCGTGGTGGTGGGGGGCGGGCGGCGCGGGCCAGGTAGTGTGAGGTGGGTCACCTGTGGAACTCGTGCGTGTGAGGTGGGTCACCTGTGGAACTCGTGCGTGTCGTCGCTGTGTAGGGGCGCGTGGTGGTGGGGGGCGGGCGGCGCGGGCCAGGTAGTGTGAGGTGGGTCACCTGTGGAACTCGTGCGTGTCGTCGCTGTGTAGGGGCGCGTGGTGGTGGGGGGCGGGCGGCGCGGGCCAGGTAGTGTGAGGTGGGTCACCTGTGGAACTCGTGCGTGTCGTCGCTGTGTAGGGGCGCGTGGTGGTGGGGGGCGGGCGGCGCGGGCCAGGTAGTGTGAGGTGGGTCACCTGTGGAACTCGTGCGTGTCGTCGCTGTGTAGGGGCGCGTGGTGGTGGGGGGCGGGCGGCGCGGGGCAGGTAGTGTGAGGTGGGTCACCTGTGGAACTCGTGCGTGTGAGGTGGGTCACCTGTGGAACTCGTGCGTGTGAGGTGGGTCACCTGTGGAACTCGTGCGTGTGAGGTGGGTCACCTGTGGAACTCGTGCGTGTCGTCACTGTGTAGGGGCGCGTGGTGGTGGGGGGCGGGCGGCGCGGGGCAGGTAGTGTGAGGTGGGTCACCTGTGGAACTCGTGCGTGTGAGGTGGGTCACCTGTGGAACTCGTGCGTGTCGTCACTGTGTAGGGGCGCGTGGCAGGGGGCGGGCGGCGCGGACCAGGTAGTGTGAGGTGGGTCACCTGTGGAACTCGTGCGTGTGAGGTGGGTCACCTGTGGAACTCGTGCGTGTCGTCGCTGTGTAGGGGCGCGTGGTGGTGGGGGGCGGGCGGCGCGGGCCAGGTAGTGTGAGGTGGGTCACCTGTGGAACTCGTGCGTGTCGTCGCTGTGTAGGGGCACGTGGTGGTGGGGGGCGGGCGGCGCGGGCCAGGTAGTGTGAGGTGGGTCACCTGTGGAACTCGTGCGTGTCGTCGCTGTGTAGGGGCGCGTGGTGGTGGGGGGCGGGCGGCGCGGGCCAGGTAGTGTGAGGTGGGTCACCTGTGGAACTCGTGCGTGTCGTCGCTGTGTAGGGGCGCGTGGTGGTGGGGGGCGGGCGGCGCGGGCCAGGTAGTGTGAGGTGGGTCACCTGTGGAACTCGTGCGTGTCGTCGCTGTGTAGGGGCGCGTGGTGGTGGGGGGCGGGCGGCGCGGGCCAGGTAGTGTGAGGTGGGTCACCTGTGGAACTCGTGCGTGTCGTCGCTGTGTAGGGGCGCGTGGTGGTGGGGGGCGGGCGGCGCGGGCCAGGTAGTGTGAGGTGGGTCACCTGTGGAACTCGTGCGTGTCGTCGCTGTTTAGGGGCGCGTGGTGGTGGGGGGCGGGCGGCGCGGGCCAGGTAGTGTGAGGTGGGTCACCTGTGGAACTCGTGCGTGTCGTCGCTGTGTAGGGGCGCGTGGTGGTGGGGGGCGGGCGGCGCGGGCCAGGTAGTGTGAGGTGGGTCACCTGTGGAACTCGTGCGTGTCGTCGCTGTGTAGGGGCGCGTGGTGGTGGGGGGCGGGCGGCGCGGGCCAGGTAGTGTGAGGTGGGTCACCTGTGGAACTCGTGCGTGTCGTCGCTGTGTAGGGGCACGTGGTGGTGGGGGGCGGGCGGCGCGGGCCAGGTAGTGTGAGGTGGGTCACCTGTGGAACTCGTGCGTGTCGTCGCTGTGTAGGGGCGCGTGGTGGTGGGGGGCGGGCGGCGCGGGCCAGGTAGTGTGAGGTGGGTCACCTGTGGAACTCGTGCGTGTCGTCGCTGTGTAGGGGCGCGTGGTGGTGGGGGGCGGGCGGCGCGGGCCAGGTAGTGTGAGGTGGGTCACCTGTGGAACTCGTGCGTGTCGTCGCTGTGTAGGGGCGCGTGGTGGTGGGGGGCGGGCGGCGCGGGCCAGGTAGTGTGAGGTGGGTCACCTGTGGAACTCGTGCGTGTCGTCGCTGTGTAGGGGCGCGTGGTGGTGGGGGGCGGGCGGCGCGGGCCAGGTAGTGTGAGGTGGGTCACCTGTGGAACTCGTGCGTGTCGTCGCTGTGTAGGGGCGCGTGGTGGTGGGGGGCGGGCGGCGCGGGCCAGGTAGTGTGAGGTGGGTCACCTGTGGAACTCGTGCGTGTCGTCGCTGTGTAGGGGCGCGTGGTGGTGGGGGGCGGGCGGCGCGGGCCAGGTAGTGTGAGGTGGGTCACCTGTGGAACTCGTGCGTGTCGTCGCTGTGTAGGGGCGCGTGGTGGTGGGGGGCGGGCGGCGCGGGCCAGGGCGCGGCCCCGAGGCAGGCGCGCAGCTTGCGCAGGACCACGGAGAACAGCGACAGGCCGCAGCACAGGCGCTCGCGGGTCAGCAGGTCACCCTCGCGGGACAACTGACCTTGCTGCACATATCACAATCGATCATTTACTAACTTCATAGTCGATATGTTCAGGAATGTGAAGTTAGTTACATGATGGTGACCAACCTTGGCTGTCCCGTACTTGTCAACATTCTGCACAATTTGTAGCGGCGCGTACTTAACCTCGAGACGTTTCTGTTTTGTCTCTGGTTTCTCGCCCTCTGCAAACAAAATAATACATAACATTTACATTATGGTGTAGATGCAAAGTACGTGCATTTAAGTGAGTGTGAGCGTGCATATACTTGTATGTGCATGTGAAGGTGTTCGGTGTAACCGTACATATAAACAATATTCCACATGAACAATACAAAGCTCAACCCCAACATACTTTATGGTCTTTCGAGCCGAACCCATTACTCGATAGTTCAGATCTGGCTCAAAGGACCATTATGTTTCTGTTATCCCAAACACCTTGTCCTGTTTGATAGGGGTGTATGTGCGTGTGCGTGTTGTCAGTGTAACAAGTAAATCAGTAGACACATACCGGCAGCGAACGGTCGCGGCAGAATGTTCTGGAAAGGTGCCGCGTGAAGCAGGTCGGTCACTTCCTCTTGGCTGAGAGCCTACAATATTAAGAAGAGGCTATTAGACCGGGCTTACGGCAATAGCCTGTAAGGACATAAAGCCAACGAAACGAAATAATTTTCGTCAACAAACGGACCGATACTAAGTTATATTGCGATAGCGAGCGATTAATATCTCTGTCCTTATTACTCGTACCCAGTAGTGACGTCAGTTGGTCGACGAGAGCTGTCGTTGTGTGTTTCATGGTACAGGTACACATTTAGTACCGTAGTTGTCAACACTGATAGAATAGATAGTTCTGTCATAAATACGTCTGATTCGGACTCTTCTAACGAATGATCTATGTCTATATACAGACCACAGATTAGAATAGGGTATTAAATAAAAACAGATGTTTTTATAAAGAGGAAATTGTTTTGATTGTTTGTTTGTAATTAATAGATTAAGAAACTACTGAACCGATTTTGAATATTTGTACACAAATATAGAGTGCTACATGCTAATTTTTATTCCGTTAACTGATGTCTGATGTATTTTTGCGATTGTATAAAGACTTCTAGTAATCAATATTAGAAGTGTACCTGTTCAATAAGCATACAGAATAGTATGATATTGCCCAATTCGCGGAAGGCGTGGAACAACTCTGTCCTGGCGTCTGGATACTGTATAATGTCGGTCAGCTGAGCGTGGTAGTAGCCCAGGACACCTGCAATATTATATATTATGTCAGAAAAAAAAAATATATATAGGCGGACTAGCCGCTTTAAAATACAAACGATACGAGGGTGACACTGAAAGTTCTTAGATAATCAAAAACTGAACAAACTAGCAAGTTATTACTTTTATTATATCTTTTCAAAATAGTGTCCATTTACATCAATACATCGCTGCATCCGATAGAACCACTGAGAAAAGCACTTTGCTCACTCGTCCTTGAGGGTCTCTTCGACGGCATTTTGAAACGCAGCCACTGCTTCATCGGCATTCATAAAACGTTTTCCTCGAAGTTTTTCTTTTATTTTTAGAAATAAATAAAAATCGCAAGGTGCGTGGTCGGGACTATAGGGCGGATGACCCAGTAGTTCCACGTCTGCCGTCGCCAAGTAGTCGATTGTTTGTTTGGCGGTGTGCGACGAGGCGAAATCGTGGTGAAGGAGGATCCGACTGCGAGGTCGTTTCTCCCAAATTTTTTCTAAGACAAGTGGCAAACAATTGTTACTGTACCACTCTGCAGTAACTGTTTTTCGATCCTCTAAAACAATTGTTGCGTAATGACCTGTCCTTCCGAAGAACGAGTCCACCATCTTTTTTCCCACGCTTCGACCTCTCTTCACTTTAGTTGGCAACTCCTCGGAAGGAAACACTCAGACAGCAGACTGTCTCTTAGTTTCGGGATCATAACAATAAATCCAGCTTTCGTCACCCATAAGTATGTCGAACACAGCATTTGAGTCACCTCCGTTAAATCTTTGAACCATTTCACCACACCAATCAACACGACGGAGTTTTTGGGCCTCTGTCAAATTATGAGGTATCCAAAGCGCACAAAGCTTCCTGACCGCTAAATGTTCATGGAGGATTTGGGACACTTGACTCATACCGATGCCTAAGCTTGTCCGAATCTGCTGATAAGTCACTCTTTTGTCAGGCTCTATCATACGCCGTACAACACTGATGTTATCTTCAGTCGTCGCCGTAGAAGGCCGTCCTTCACGCAGATCATCGGTGAGATTTGTGCGACCACGTTTAAACTCATTGAACCAGTTGTAAACAGTGGCACGAGATGGGGCTTCATCGTGAAAGGCCAATCGAAGTCTATCATAACTTTCTTGTTGACTTAAATGAAATCGATAGTCATAAAAAATTATTGTACGAAAATTTTCTCGCATTAAATTCATGCTGACGTGACACAGACAATTTTCAATTTGCCGCGAAATCGTAAACAAATGACAAATGAATAAAAGACATAGGTACACAATAATATTGGCAAAGAGTTCCATTTTCAAAATTTGAACTTATCTTTATATTATTTCGTTTACAAGTGGCCAGTTCTAAGAACTTTCAGTGTCACTCTCGTATCTACCATTTATAGTACAGAGCCAACCTATCCCTATCCATCTCATCCTACGCCACCCAATTCTATCACATTCCACCGCATCCCATCAGACCACAAACTGTCTCATTCCACCCCACTCCATCATATCTCATCCCACCCCATTCAGTCTCATTCTAGTCCACCCCATCCTATCTCATCCCACCCCATCCACTCTCATTCCACCCCACCTCATCATCCCACCCTATTCAGTCTCATTCCACCCCATCCCATCATATCTCATCCCACCCCATCCTGTCTCATTCCACCCCACCCCAACATATCTCATCCCACCCCCATCCTGTCTCATTCCACCCCATCCCATCATATCTCATCCCACCCCATCCTGTCTCATTCCACCCCACCCCAACATATCTCATCCCACCCCCATCCTGTCTCATTCTTCCCCAACACATCGTATCCCACCTGTCCCATACGTGTGTTACGTACAGTTGGATCCATAGCCGTATCTAGGCAGCTTGCAGTGCCTGGGCATGGCGGTTGCTAATGCACGTGTGAACTGTGCTATAGTACCGTGCAGTAGACCACAGGCCACAGTTCCGCCACTTTTACTGCCGCACCCTGATAGCCCAGCAGACGAACCAGTGCAAGTACCCCACCTTATCCTACACCTGACCCCATCCTATCCTACCCCGTCCTATCATATGCTATCCCACCCTAACCCTATTCCAACCCACCACACTAAATGTTATCCCATTCCACCCTCACCTCATCCTATCCCAATCCACCCTACCCCATCCCATCCGTGTGTGTTACATACCGTTAGATCCGTAGTCGTATCTGGGCAGCTTACAGTGTCTGGGCATGGCGGCGGCGAGAGCCCGTGTAAACTGTGCAATGGTACCGTGCAGTAGACCGCGAGCCACGTCCAGTAGTTCGGCGACTACTACGGCTGCTCCCTGGTAGCCCAGTAGACGGACTAGGGCGTGTAAGTGACACGCGCCCACAAAACCTACAATACAATACAATATACGTATAAATACACTTTATTCGCGTGGAATTTGGAAATTGGAGTACTATTTTTTAACTACATATTTATTTTTGTGATAAGTATATTTTTTGTGATAAGAAAATTTGACCTAGCCCTAAGGGGTCAAAAGTTATAGGCCAAAACCTATGGCGTGGTGCGGCGCGAAGCACAAGCAAGACACCGTACTAGTCTATAAATAGCAATGGGGAATGTAATTTTTGTCCCCCATTAGCTCTCAAGAACTGCTTATGCTGCAATGATGGTTGACTCTTCTATGGATAGCCCTCGATCTGGAGACAAGCCAAAATATCGAAAATTTGACCTAGCCCTAAGGGGTCAAAAGTTATAGGCCAAAACCTATGGCGTGGTGTGGCACCAAGCACCGTACTAGTCATTATAAGATGAGAGGAACGAAATCTGGTTGGAAAGGTGCAAAGTATGAATGTAGATGGTTCTAGAATCAGAGGATCCGAGAAAAGATGGATGGCCCAAATAATTGGGATAAGGGTTGATGATGATGATGATGCTGTATGTAGATCTTACCGTTATATTGTGCATATTGGGCTGAATAAGCCAAGGACAATTGCTTCGATCCCCAAAGTAAGGCGTGTCCGTACTGTTGTGGCTTCTCGCGCTGAACGTTAGCGGCAAACTGTATGCCGCGACATTTGACGAATCTGTAAAAATAATTAGTACTGAATTGCGCGTTTTTGCCTTTGTTCATTAACCTTGGCGGCGTCATTGTCTTTTTTACCTACTTCCAAAAAAGGAGGAGATTCTCTAGATTTAAGCAACTACTTGCCATGTGGTCCCATCTGAATTTGGTCCCATTTCGACATTTATTTGGTCCCATTTCGGTAATTTGAAGTCAGTTTTATGTGATCAAAATTGCTCTTTTTTTCCACTAACCTGTCTGTGGCAGCATTGTAGCAGTAATTGGGCAGAAAATCAAAGTTCAACTCCCAGAACACGTGCAGGGTGATCCTGCCGTACGGCGCTAGTACTCCGTGGTCGCTCTCCCGAAGGATGGACTCGAAGTCGTCCAACGTGAGATACCGACTCAGGAGTTTGTGGCAGAGTCGGTTCACGGATATCAGACCTTCCAGTTCCTGGGAACAATTTCCATTCCATTCCAAATAAAAAATAACAACTTTTTCTTACAATTATTTCTTATCCATAATATTCTTTTCATTTTAACTTTGTCTAGAAGAGATTGCTCTTTAGCGAATGAGCGTTTTCACAATGCACGATAATGACACACGATATCGTGCAGTTGCAAACCTAATAGAGACCAAGACTTCGGATGTGTGGTAATCGAATGAATCAAAGAATCAATTTCGTCAGTTTAGGAACATAAAGAGCACATATGAATGTCAAAATTTTACAATTTTATGTTAAGCAATTTAATAAAAATACTAAAATAAGTACATAAACAACCATTTGAAAATGATTCTTTCGCTGGTTCTTCGGTTAAATGGTTCTCCTGAGAAGATACCAGCAAGAAACTCAGGTAGATTATGTCAACCAAATCCTGAGGAATTTTATTAAATATTTTGATACATTTGCCTACAAACGAATTACCAACTTTATGAAGTCTAATTTTTGTCATTGCCAGTTTATTTTTATTTCTAGTATTATAATTATGGTTGTCGGATCTTTTTTTGAAGAGTTCTATGTTCTTCTGTACATATAAGATGTTGTCGTAAACATATTGAGAAGCAACTGTTAAAATATTAATTTCTTTAAATAGTTCTTTCAGCAAGTGGGGTCTGAGTCTATATATTGCTCGTATAGCTCATTTCTATAATATGAATATTGTCTCAATATCGGCACCTGAGCCCCACAGCAGCAGACCATATGACATAACTCTATGAAAGTAGCTAAAATAAACTAATCGTGCCGTTTTTTCATCAGTTAGTGACCTTATCTTTCTAACCGCATAGGCAGCCGAATTAAGTCTTCCTGCCAAGGCTGTGATATGAGAACCCCATTGCAGTTTACTATCTAGAGTTATCCCAAGAAAAACTGTGGTATTGACTATTTGAACTAATTCATTATTCATAGTAATATGAGTATCCACCTGTCTAACATTGGGCATAGTAAATTTTACACATTTTGTATTCTTCGCATTGAGCAGCAAGTTGTTACTTGTGAACCAATGCGATGCAATATTTCCGAATTTACATCGTCAAGTACTACTTTTTGTCTATTACTTTTAAAAATTAATGATGTGTCATCAGCAAATAATATTATTTCACAAAGATTTTTAGTGAAGTAAGGAAGATCATTTACGTATTTATTCTTAATATTAAGAATAAAAGGGGTCCTAATATCGACCCCATGACTAATGAGGCGCCAGAATGAAAGGATTTTTTTAATGTTCAAGGATTTTAAATGTGTATTAACAATAAAAATAATTTTGATTTTGACTTTTGATACTTACGATAACTCCAGTGATATCTCCAGCTTCGAACTTAGCTACGGCGGCATCCAAAGCTCGGTGCATATCGGCGTTTATACGCTGGGCCACCTGCAACATTCGTAGTAGAGTTACCAATCGTTACCAATTCCCACGGGGAACTATTACCAGGACGAAAAGTATCCTAAGAGTCCGTTCAAAATGTTGAGAAACCCAAGCTTACCTCTGGTCAAACGAAAGGGTTCTGGCGAATATTGTACAATAAGCCAGGCACCTTCCTGTATTACGTGGCCCAATAAACGTTATTGGCGAAATCTGGGCGTAATGGCCGTTTTGTGCTGTTTTACTAGTAAAAGCGGACGCTCGCGACTAGTCCGTTGACCATTCGTTAGGAACAAACCGATAGATCAATTTTATTTATTTGTAAGTATAGTTTTTTTTATCACCATTTTTATATTTGCCACCTCTGTTTTGTTCAATTAATATTATAGTGTGAATCGCATAACGATAGTCTTGGGATGGACTTGAACCACCGGCCATTCCCTTTCCTGGAGGAACACTCATACTTTGCCTGCTTTGATATCAGAAGTGGGATTCTCAAGATCTCGTTAATCTTTATCTACTCACCAGTGCACACAAGTCGACATGTCGCCCCAACAACGCGACGTGCCTCTGCCATTTGACACTTCTGCTTTAATATCAGAAGTGGGATTCTCAAGATCTCGTTAATCTTTATCTACTCACCAGTGCACACAAGTCGACATGTCGCCCCAACAACGCGACGTGCCTCTGCCATTTGACACTTCTGCTTTAATATCAGAAGTGGGATTCTCAAGATCTCGTTAATCTTTATCTACTCACCAGTGCACACAAGTCGACATGTCGCCCCAACAACGCGACGTGCCTCTGCCATTTGACACTTCTGCTTTAATATCAGAAGTGGGATTCTCAAGATCTCGTTAATCTTTATCTACTCACCAGTGCACACAAGTCGACATGTCGCCCCAACAACGCGACGTGCCTCTGCCATTTGACACTTCTGCTTTAATATCAGAAGTGGGATTCTCAAGATCTCGTTAATCTTTATCTACTCACCAGTGCACACAAGTCGACATGGCGCCCCAACAACGCGACGTGCCTCTGCCATTTGACACTTCTGCTTTAATATCAGAAGTGGGATTCTCAAGATCTCGTTAATCTTTATCTACTCACCAGTGCACACAAGTCGACATGTCGCCCCAACAACGCGACGTGCCTCTGCCATTTGACACTTCTGCTTTAATATCAGAAGTGGGATTCTCAAGATCTCGTTAATCTTTATCTACTCACCAGTGCACACAAGTCGACATGTCGCCCCAACAACGCGACGTGCCTCTGCCATTTGACACTTCTGCTTTAATATCAGAAGTGGGATTCTCAAGATCTCGTTAATCTTTATCTACTCACCAGTGCACACAAGTCGACATGTCGCCCCAACAACGCGACGTGCCTCTGCCATTTGACACTTCTGCTTTAATATCAGAAGTGGGATTCTCAAGATCTCGTTAATCTTTATCTACTCACCAGTGCACACAAGTCGACATGTCGCCCCAACAACGCGACGTGCCTCTGCCATTTGACACTTCTGCTTTAATATCAGAAGTGGGATTCTCAAGATCTCGTTAATCTTTATCTACTCACCAGTGCACACAAGTCGACATGGCGCCCCAACAACGCGACGTGCCTCTGCCATTTGACACTTCTGCTTTAATATCAGAAGTGGGATTCTCAAGATCTCGTTAATCTTTATCTACTCACCAGTGCACACAAGTCGACATGTCGCCCCAACAACGCGACGTGCCTCTGCCATTTGACACTTCTGCTTTAATATCAGAAGTGGGATTCTCAAGATCTCGTTAATCTTTATCTACTCACCAGCGCACACAAGTCGACAGGTCGCCCCAACAACGCGACGTGCCTCTGCCATTTGACACTTCTGCTTTAATATCAGAAGTGGGATTCTCAAGATCTCGTTAATCTTTATCTACTCACCAGTGCACACAAGTCGACATGTCGCCCCAACAACGCGACGTGCCTCTGCCATTTGACACTTCTGCTTTAATATCAGAAGTGGGATTCTCAAGATCTCGTTAATCTTTATCTACTCACCAGTGCACACAAGTCGACATGTCGCCCCAACAACGCGACGTGCCTCTGCCATTTGACACTTCTGCTTTAATATCAGAAGTGGGATTCTCAAGATCTCGTTAATCTTTATCTACTCACCAGTGCACACAAGTCGACATGTCGCCCCAACAACGCGACGTGCCTCTGCCATTTGACACTTCTGCTTTAATATCAGAAGTGGGATTCTCAAGATCTCGTTAATCTTTATCTACTCACCAGCGCACACAAGTCGACATGTCGCCCCAACAACGCGACGTGCCTCTGCCATTTGACACTTCTGCTTTAATATCAGAAGTGGGATTCTCAAGATCTCGTTAATCTTTATCTACTCACCAGTGCACACAAGTCGACATGTCGCCCCAACAACGCGACGTGCCTCTGCCATTTGACACTTCTGCATTAATATCAGAAGTGGGATTCTCAAGATCTCGTTAATCTTTATCTACTCACCAGTGCACACAAGTCGACATGTCGCCCCAACAACGCGACGTGCCTCTGCCATTTGACACTTCTGCTTTAATATCAGAAGTGGGATTCTCAAGATCTCGTTAATCTTTATCTACTCACCAGTGCACACAAGTCGACATGGCGCCCCAACAACGCGACGTGCCTCTGCCATTTGACACTTCTGCTTTAATATCAGAAGTGGGATTCTCAAGATCTCGTTAATCTTTATCTACTCACCAGCGCACACAAGTCGACATGTCGCCCCAACAACGCGACGTGCCTCTGCCATTTGACACTTCTGCTGTAATATCAGAAGTGGGATTCTCAAGATCTCGTTAATCTTTATCTACTCACCAGTGCACACAAGTCGACATGTCGCCCCAACAACGCGACGTGCCTCTGCCATTTGACACTTCTGCTTTAATATCAGAAGTGGGATTCTCAAGATCTCGTTAATCTTTATCTACTCACCAGCGCACACAAGTCGACATGTCGCCCCAACAACGCGACGTGCCTCTGCCATTTGACACTTCTGCTGTAATATCAGAAGTGGGATTCTCAAGATCTCGTTAATCTTTATCTACTCACCAGTGCACACAAGTCGACATGTCGCCCCAACAACGCGACGTGCCTCTGCCATTTGACACTTCTGCTTTAATATCAGAAGTGGGATTCTCAAGATCTCGTTAATCTTTATCTACTCACCAGTGCACACAAGTCGACATGTCGCCCCAACAACGCGACGTGCCTCTGCCATTTGACACTTCTGCTTTAATATCAGAAGTGGGATTCTCAAGATCTCGTTAATCTTTATCTACTCACCAGTGCACACAAGTCGACATGTCGCCCCAACAACGCGACGTGCCTCTGCCATTTGACACTTCTGCTTTAATATCAGAAGTGGGATTCTCAAGATCTCGTTAATCTTTATCTACTCACCAGTGCACACAAGTCGACATGTCGCCCCAACAACGCGACGTGCCTCTGCCATTTGACACTTCTGCTTTAATATCAGAAGTGGGATTCTCAAGATCTCGTTAATCTTTATCTACTCACCAGTGCACACAAGTCGACATGTCGCCCCAACAACGCGACGTGCCTCTGCCATTTGACACTTCTGCTTTAATATCAGAAGTGGGATTCTCAAGATCTCGTTAATCTTTATCTACTCACCAGTGCACACAAGTCGACATGTCGCCCCAACAACGCGACGTGCCTCTGCCATTTGACACTTCTGCTTTAATATCAGAAGTGGGATTCTCAAGATCTCGTTAATCTTTATCTACTCACCAGTGCACACAAGTCGACATGTCGCCCCAACAACGCGACGTGCCTCTGCCATTTGACACTTCTGCTTTAATATCAGAAGTGGGATTCTCAAGATCTCGTTAATCTTTATCTACTCACCAGTGCACACAAGTCGACATGTCGCCCCAACAACGCGACGTGCCTCTGCCATTTGACACTTCTGCTTTAATATCAGAAGTGGGATTCTCAAGATCTCGTTAATCTTTATCTACTCACCAGTGCACACAAGTCGACATGTCGCCCCAACAACGCGACGTGCCTCTGCCATTTGACACTTCTGCTTTAATATCAGAAGTGGGATTCTCAAGATCTCGTTAATCTTTATCTACTCACCAGTGCACACAAGTCGACATGTCGCCCCAACAACGCGACGTGCCTCTGCCATTTGACACTTCTGCTTTAATATCAGAAGTGGGATTCTCAAGATCTCGTTAATCTTTATCTACTCACCAGCGCACACAAGTCGACATGTCGCCCCAACAACGCGACGTGCCTCTGCCATTTGACACTTCTGCTTTAATATCAGAAGTGGGATTTTCAAGATCTCGTTAATCTTTATCTACTCATCAGTGCACACAAGTCGACATGTCGCCCCAACAACGCGACGTGCCTCTGCCATTTGACACTTCTGCTTTAATATCAGAAGTGGGATTCTCAAGATCTCGTTAATCTTTATCTACTCACCAGTGCACACAAGTCGACATGTCGCCCCAACAACGCGACGTGCCTCTGCCATTTGACACTTCTGCTTTAATATCAGAAGTGGGATTCTCAAGATCTCATTAATCTTTATCTACTCACCAGTGCACACAAGTCGACATGTCGCCCCAACAACGCGACGTGCCTCTGCCATTTGACACTTCTGCTTTAATATCAGAAGTGGGATTCTCAAGATCTCGTTAATCTTTATCTACTCACCAGTGCACACAAGTCGACATGTCGCCCCAACAACGCGACGTGCCTCTGCCATTTGACACTTCTGCTTTAATATCAGAAGTGGGATTCTCAAGATCTCGTTAATCTTTATCTACTCACCAGCGCACACAAGTCGACATGTCGCCCCAACAACGCGACGTGCCTCTGCCATTTGACACTTCTGCTTTAATATCAGAAGTGGGATTCTCAAGATCTCGTTAATCTTTATCTACTCACCAGTGCACACAAGTCGACATGTCGCCCCAACAACGCGACGTGCCTCTGCCATTTGACACTTCTGCATTAATATCAGAAGTGGGATTCTCAAGATCTCGTTAATCTTTATCTACTCACCAGTGCACACAAGTCGACATGTCGCCCCAACAACGCGACGTGCCTCTGCCATTTGACACTTCTGCTTTAATATCAGAAGTGGGATTCTCAAGATCTCGTTAATCTTTATCTACTCACCAGCGCACACAAGTCGACATGTCGCCCCAACAACGCGACGTGCCTCTGCCATTTGACACTTCTGCTGTAATATCAGAAGTGGGATTCTCAA
Organism: Nudaria mundana; assembly: GCA_963556515.1. Lineage (NCBI taxonomy): Eukaryota > Metazoa > Arthropoda > Insecta > Lepidoptera > Erebidae > Nudaria > Nudaria mundana. Next base: position 4,035,572 of record OY748314.1, read on the forward strand.
GATCTCGTTAATCTTTATCTACTCACCAGTGCACACAAGTCGACATGTCGCCCCAACAACGCGACGTGCCTCTGCCATTTGACACTTCTGCTTTAATATCAGAAGTGGGATTCTCAAGATCTCGTTAATCTTTATCTACTCACCAGTGCACACAAGTCGACATGGCGCCCCAACAACGCGACGTGCCTCTGCCATTTGACACTTCTGCTTTAATATCAGAAGTGGGATTCTCAAGATCTCGTTAATCTTTATCTACTCACCAGCGCACACAAGTCGACATGTCGCCCCAACAACGCGACGTGCCTCTGCCATTTGACACTTCTGCTGTAATATCAGAAGTGGGATTCTCAAGATCTCGTTAATCTTTATCTACTCACCAGTGCACACAAGTCGACATGTCGCCCCAACAACGCGACGTGCCTCTGCCATTTGACACTTCTGCTTTAATATCAGAAGTGGGATTCTCAAGATCTCGTTAATCTTTATCTACTCACCAGCGCACACAAGTCGACATGTCGCCCCAACAACGCGACGTGCCTCTGCCATTTGACACTTCTGCTGTAATATCAGAAGTGGGATTCTCAAGATCTCGTTAATCTTTATCTACTCACCAGTGCACACAAGTCGACATGTCGCCCCAACAACGCGACGTGCCTCTGCCATTTGACACTTCTGCTTTAATATCAGAAGTGGGATTCTCAAGATCTCGTTAATCTTTATCTACTCACCAGTGCACACAAGTCGACATGGCGCCCCAACAACGCGACGTACCTCTGCCATTTGACACTTCTGCTTTAATATCAGAAGTGGGATTCTCAAGATCTCGTTAATCTTTATCTACTCACCAGTGCACACAAGTCGACATGTCGCCCCAACAACGCGACGTGCCTCTGCCATTTGACACTTCTGCTTTAATATCAGAAGTGGGATTCTCAAGATCTCGTTAATCTTTATCTACTCACCAGTGCACACAAGTCGACATGTCGCCCCAACAACGCGACGTGCCTCTGCCATTTGACACTTCTGCTTTAATATCAGAAGTGGGATTCTCAAGATCTCGTTAATCTTTATCTACTCACCAGTGCACACAAGTCGACATGGCGCCCCAACAACGCGACGTGCCTCTGCCATTTGACACTTCTGCTTTAATATCAGAAGTGGGATTCTCAAGATCTCGTTAATCTTTATCTACTCACCAGCGCACACAAGTCGACATGTCGCCCCAACAACGCGACGTGCCTCTGCCATTTGACACTTCTGCTTTAATATCAGAAGTGGGATTCTCAAGATTTCGTTAATCTTTATCTACTCACCAGCGCACACAAGTCGACATGTCGCCCCAACAACGCGACGTGCCTCTGCCATTTGACACTTCTGCTTTAATATCAGAAGTGGGATTCTCAAGATCTCGTTAATCTTTATCTACTCACCAGCGCACACAAGTCGACATGTCGCCCCAACAACGCGACGTGCCTCTGCCATTTGACACTTCTGCTGTAATATCAGAAGTGGGATTCTCAAGATCTCGTTAATCTTTATCTACTCACCAGTGCACACAAGTCGACATGTCGCCCCAACAACGCGACGTGCCTCTGCCATTTGACACTTCTGCTTTAATATCAGAAGTGGGATTCTCAAGATCTCGTTAATCTTTATCTACTCACCAGCGCACACAAGTCGACATGTCGCCCCAACAACGCGACGTGCCTCCGCCATTTGACATTTCTGCTGTAATATCAGAAGTGGGATTCTCAAGATCTCGTTAATCTTTATCTACTCACCAGTGCACACAAGTCGACATGTCGCCCCAACAACGCGACGTGCCTCTGCCATTTGACACTTCTGCTTTAATATCAGAAGTGGGATTCTCAAGATCTCGTTAATCTTTATCTACTCACCAGTGCACACAAGTCGACATGGCGCCCCAACAACGCGACGTACCTCTGCCATTTGACACTTCTGCTTTAATATCAGAAGTGGGATTCTCAAGATCTCGTTAATCTTTATCTACTCACCAGTGCACACAAGTCGACATGTCGCCCCAACAACGCGACGTGCCTCTGCCATTTGACACTTCTGCTTTAATATCAGAAGTGGGATTCTCAAGATCTCGTTAATCTTTATCTACTCACCAGTGCACACAAGTCGACATGTCGCCCCAACAACGCGACGTGCCTCTGCCATTTGACACTTCTGCTTTAATATCAGAAGTGGGATTCTCAAGATCTCGTTAATCTTTATCTACTCACCAGTGCACACAAGTCGACATGGCGCCCCAACAACGCGACGTGCCTCTGCCATTTGACACTTCTGCTTTAATATCAGAAGTGGGATTCTCAAGATCTCGTTAATCTTTATCTACTCACCAGCGCACACAAGTCGACATGTCGCCCCAACAACGCGACGTGCCTCTGCCATTTGACACTTCTGCTTTAATATCAGAAGTGGGATTCTCAAGATCTCGTTAATCTTTATCTACTCACCAGCGCACACAAGTCGACATGTCGCCCCAACAACGCGACGTGCCTCTGCCATTTGACACTTCTGCTTTAATATCAGAAGTGGGATTCTCAAGATCTCGTTAATCTTTATCTACTCACCAGCGCACACAAGTCGACATGTCGCCCCAACAACGCGACGTGCCTCTGCCATTTGACACTTCTGCTTTAATATCAGAAGTGGGATTCTCAAGATCTCGTTAATCTTTATCTACTCACCAGTGCACACAAGTCGACATGTCGCCCCAACAACGCGACGTGCCTCTGCCATTTGACACTTCTGCTTTAATATCAGAAGTGGGATTCTCAAGATCTCGTTAATCTTTATCTACTCACCAGTGCACACAAGTCGACATGTCGCCCCAACAACGCGACGTGCCTCTGCCATTTGACACTTCTGCTTTAATATCAGAAGTGGGATTCTCAAGATCTCGTTAATCTTTATCTACTCACCAGCGCACACAAGTCGACATGTCGCCCCAACAACGCGACGTGCCTCTGCCATTTGACACTTCTGCTTTAATATCAGAAGTGGGATTCTCAAGATCTCGTTAATCTTTATCTACTCACCAGCGCACACAAGTCGACATGTCGCCCCAACAACGCGACGTGCCTCTGCCATTTGACACTTCTGCTTTAATATCAGAAGTGGGATTCTCAAGATCTCGTTAATCTTTATCTACTCACCAGTGCACACAAGTCGACATGTCGCCCCAACAACGCGACGTGCCTCTGCCATTTGACACTTCTGCTTTAATATCAGAAGTGGGATTCTCAAGATCTCGTTAATCTTTATCTACTCACCAGTGCACACAAGTCGACATGTCGCCCCAACAACGCGACGTGCCTCTGCCATTTGACACTTCTGCTTTAATATCAGAAGTGGGATTCTCAAGATCTCGTTAATCTTTATCTACTCACCAGTGCACACAAGTCGACATGTCGCCCCAACAACGCGACGTGCCTCTGCCATTTGACACTTCTGCTTTAATATCAGAAGTGGGATTCTCAAGATCTCGTTAATCTTTATCTACTCACCAGTGCACACAAGTCGACATGTCGCCCCAACAACGCGACGTGCCTCTGCCATTTGACACTTCTGCTTTAATATCAGAAGTGGGATTCTCAAGATCTCGTTAATCTTTATCTACTCACCAGTGCACACAAGTCGACATGTCGCCCCAACAACGCGACGTGCCTCTGCCATTTGACACTTCTGCTTTAATATCAGAAGTGGGATTCTCAAGATCTCGTTAATCTTTATCTACTCACCAGCGCACACAAGTCGACATGTCGCCCCAACAACGCGACGTGCCTCTGCCATTTGACACTTCTGCTTTAATATCAGAAGTGGGATTCTCAAGATCTCGTTAATCTTTATCTACTCATCAGTGCACACAAGTCGACATGTCGCCCCAACAACGCGACGTGCCTCTGCCATTTGACACTTCTGCTTTAATATCAGAAGTGGGATTCTCAAGATCTCGTTAATCTTTATCTACTCACCAGTGCACACAAGTCGACATGTCGCCCCAACAACGCGACGTGCCTCTGCCATTTGACACTTCTGCTTTAATATCAGAAGTGGGATTCTCAAGATCTCATTAATCTTTATCTACTCACCAGTGCACACAAGTCGACATGTCGCCCCAACAACGCGACGTGCCTCTGCCATTTGACACTTCTGCTTTAATATCAGAAGTGGGATTCTCAAGATCTCGTTAATCTTTATCTACTCACCAGTGCACACAAGTCGACATGTCGCCCCAACAACGCGACGTGCCTCTGCCATTTGACACTTCTGCTTTAATATCAGAAGTGGGATTCTCAAGATCTCGTTAATCTTTATCTACTCACCAGCGCACACAAGTCGACATGTCGCCCCAACAACGCGACGTGCCTCTGCCATTTGACACTTCTGCTTTAATATCAGAAGTGGGATTCTCAAGATCTCGTTAATCTTTATCTACTCACCAGTGCACACAAGTCGACATGTCGCCCCAACAACGCGACGTGCCTCTGCCATTTGACACTTCTGCATTAATATCAGAAGTGGGATTCTCAAGATCTCGTTAATCTTTATCTACTCACCAGTGCACACAAGTCGACATGTCGCCCCAACAACGCGACGTGCCTCTGCCATTTGACACTTCTGCTTTAATATCAGAAGTGGGATTCTCAAGATCTCGTTAATCTTTATCTACTCACCAGCGCACACAAGTCGACATGTCGCCCCAACAACGCGACGTGCCTCTGCCATTTGACACTTCTGCTGTAATATCAGAAGTGGGATTCTCAAGATCTCGTTAATCTTTATCTACTCACCAGTGCACACAAGTCGACATGTCGCCCCAACAACGCGACGTGCCTCTGCCATTTGACACTTCTGCTTTAATATCAGAAGTGGGATTCTCAAGATCTCGTTAATCTTTATCTACTCACCAGTGCACACAAGTCGACATGGCGCCCCAACAACGCGACGTGCCTCTGCCATTTGACACTTCTGCTTTAATATCAGAAGTGGGATTCTCAAGATCTCGTTAATCTTTATCTACTCACCAGCGCACACAAGTCGACATGTCGCCCCAACAACGCGACGTGCCTCTGCCATTTGACACTTCTGCTGTAATATCAGAAGTGGGATTCTCAAGATCTCGTTAATCTTTATCTACTCACCAGTGCACACAAGTCGACATGTCGCCCCAACAACGCGACGTGCCTCTGCCATTTGACACTTCTGCTTTAATATCAGAAGTGGGATTCTCAAGATCTCGTTAATCTTTATCTACTCACCAGCGCACACAAGTCGACATGTCGCCCCAACAACGCGACGTGCCTCTGCCATTTGACACTTCTGCTGTAATATCAGAAGTGGGATTCTCAAGATCTCGTTAATCTTTATCTACTCACCAGTGCACACAAGTCGACATGTCGCCCCAACAACGCGACGTGCCTCTGCCATTTGACACTTCTGCTTTAATATCAGAAGTGGGATTCTCAAGATCTCGTTAATCTTTATCTACTCACCAGTGCACACAAGTCGACATGGCGCCCCAACAACGCGACGTACCTCTGCCATTTGACACTTCTGCTTTAATATCAGAAGTGGGATTCTCAAGATCTCGTTAATCTTTATCTACTCACCAGTGCACACAAGTCGACATGTCGCCCCAACAACGCGACGTGCCTCTGCCATTTGACACTTCTGCTTTAATATCAGAAGTGGGATTCTCAAGATCTCGTTAATCTTTATCTACTCACCAGTGCACACAAGTCGACATGTCGCCCCAACAACGCGACGTGCCTCTGCCATTTGACACTTCTGCTTTAATATCAGAAGTGGGATTCTCAAGATCTCGTTAATCTTTATCTACTCACCAGTGCACACAAGTCGACATGGCGCCCCAACAACGCGACGTGCCTCTGCCATTTGACACTTCTGCTTTAATATCAGAAGTGGGATTCTCAAGATCTCGTTAATCTTTATCTACTCACCAGCGCACACAAGTCGACATGTCGCCCCAACAACGCGACGTGCCTCTGCCATTTGACACTTCTGCTTTAATATCAGAAGTGGGATTCTCAAGATTTCGTTAATCTTTATCTACTCACCAGCGCACACAAGTCGACATGTCGCCCCAACAACGCGACGTGCCTCTGCCATTTGACACTTCTGCTTTAATATCAGAAGTGGGATTCTCAAGATCTCGTTAATCTTTATCTACTCACCAGCGCACACAAGTCGACATGTCGCCCCAACAACGCGACGTGCCTCTGCCATTTGACACTTCTGCTGTAATATCAGAAGTGGGATTCTCAAGATCTCGTTAATCTTTATCTACTCACCAGTGCACACAAGTCGACATGTCGCCCCAACAACGCGACGTGCCTCTGCCATTTGACACTTCTGCTTTAATATCAGAAGTGGGATTCTCAAGATCTCGTTAATCTTTATCTACTCACCAGCGCACACAAGTCGACATGTCGCCCCAACAACGCGACGTGCCTCCGCCATTTGACATTTCTGCTGTAATATCAGAAGTGGGATTCTCAAGATCTCGTTAATCTTTATCTACTCACCAGTGCACACAAGTCGACATGTCGCCCCAACAACGCGACGTGCCTCTGCCATTTGACACTTCTGCTTTAATATCAGAAGTGGGATTCTCAAGATCTCGTTAATCTTTATCTACTCACCAGTGCACACAAGTCGACATGGCGCCCCAACAACGCGACGTACCTCTGCCATTTGACACTTCTGCTTTAATATCAGAAGTGGGATTCTCAAGATCTCGTTAATCTTTATCTACTCACCAGTGCACACAAGTCGACATGTCGCCCCAACAACGCGACGTGCCTCTGCCATTTGACACTTCTGCTTTAATATCAGAAGTGGGATTCTCAAGATCTCGTTAATCTTTATCTACTCACCAGTGCACACAAGTCGACATGTCGCCCCAACAACGCGACGTGCCTCTGCCATTTGACACTTCTGCTTTAATATCAGAAGTGGGATTCTCAAGATCTCGTTAATCTTTATCTACTCACCAGTGCACACAAGTCGACATGGCGCCCCAACAACGCGACGTGCCTCTGCCATTTGACACTTCTGCTTTAATATCAGAAGTGGGATTCTCAAGATCTCGTTAATCTTTATCTACTCACCAGCGCACACAAGTCGACATGTCGCCCCAACAACGCGACGTGCCTCTGCCATTTGACACTTCTGCTTTAATATCAGAAGTGGGATTCTCAAGATCTCGTTAATCTTTATCTACTCACCAGCGCACACAAGTCGACATGTCGCCCCAACAACGCGACGTGCCTCTGCCATTTGACACTTCTGCTTTAATATCAGAAGTGGGATTCTCAAGATCTCGTTAATCTTTATCTACTCACCAGCGCACACAAGTCGACATGTCGCCCCAACAACGCGACGTGCCTCTGCCATTTGACACTTCTGCTTTAATATCAGAAGTGGGATTCTCAAGATCTCGTTAATCTTTATCTACTCACCAGTGCACACAAGTCGACATGTCGCCCCAACAACGCGACGTGCCTCTGCCATTTGACACTTCTGCTTTAATATCAGAAGTGGGATTCTCAAGATCTCGTTAATCTTTATCTACTCACCAGTGCACACAAGTCGACATGTCGCCCCAACAACGCGACGTGCCTCTGCCATTTGACACTTCTGCTTTAATATCAGAAGTGGGATTCTCAAGATCTCGTTAATCTTTATCTACTCACCAGCGCACACAAGTCGACATGTCGCCCCAACAACGCGACGTGCCTCTGCCATTTGACACTTCTGCTTTAATATCAGAAGTGGGATTCTCAAGATCTCGTTAATCTTTATCTACTCACCAGCGCACACAAGTCGACATGTCGCCCCAACAACGCGACGTGCCTCTGCCATTTGACACTTCTGCTTTAATATCAGAAGTGGGATTCTCAAGATCTCGTTAATCTTTATCTACTCACCAGTGCACACAAGTCGACATGTCGCCCCAACAACGCGACGTGCCTCTGCCATTTGACACTTCTGCTTTAATATCAGAAGTGGGATTCTCAAGATCTCGTTAATCTTTATCTACTCACCAGTGCACACAAGTCGACATGTCGCCCCAACAACGCGACGTGCCTCTGCCATTTGACACTTCTGCTTTAATATCAGAAGTGGGATTCTCAAGATCTCGTTAATCTTTATCTACTCACCAGTGCACACAAGTCGACATGTCGCCCCAACAACGCGACGTGCCTCTGCCATTTGACACTTCTGCTTTAATATCAGAAGTGGGATTCTCAAGATCTCGTTAATCTTTATCTACTCACCAGTGCACACAAGTCGACATGTCGCCCCAACAACGCGACGTGCCTCTGCCATTTGACACTTCTGCTTTAATATCAGAAGTGGGATTCTCAAGATCTCGTTAATCTTTATCTACTCACCAGTGCACACAAGTCGACATGTCGCCCCAACAACGCGACGTGCCTCTGCCATTTGACACTTCTGCTTTAATATCAGAAGTGGGATTCTCAAGATCTCGTTAATCTTTATCTACTCACCAGTGCACACAAGTCGACATGTCGCCCCAACAACGCGACGTGCCTCTGCCATTTGACACTTCTGCTTTAATATCAGAAGTGGGATTCTCAAGATCTCGTTAATCTTTATCTACTCACCAGCGCACACAAGTCGACATGTCGCCCTAACAACGCGACGTGCCTCTGGCGCAGTAGGGACGCGTACCTCCCCGCCCCCGCGCCCGTCCCCGCCCCTCGAGCCGCACACTCCGCGCGGTATCGCTTGTCTAACACCATGCTGCGAATGTGATACAAAATTAATAATTAATTATTTTAGACCCTCACGAGGACTTATCAATATGCTTCTACTACCATGTTCAAGACAGTTAAGGACAAGAACGGGTAAAGAAGAAAAATAGTGATTTACAACTAAAGAGTTACTTCTCTTTCACTGTTTTTAACAAAATAGAACGTTTTTTGTTTTCATTATTTAGAAATAAATGATGTCAATAAAAAGCCCTATACTACCGCACAATTAACAATAATATTTTTTTTGGTCATTCATACAGGCTGTCCCAGACCTATGCCTGCCTGATAGAAAGCCGAGGCAACGTCTAGCGGTTAGGGTGCGACTCTCATGGTACAATATTATTGAAAGTCACCTCGTCTCTTGACTTCATCTCACCCCAGAAATGGAGTGGGGAAACTATTAGGGGTATTGAGTCCATATGTCACTGGGTTGCCAAAACAAAAATTTAAGTACTCATATTAACTTTGATTCTGTCACATGTTTTGTCTACTAGCTTTTGTATATGAGATTTTATGGTTATTTAATTTCGGCTTGACACGAGTATACGTAGGTCACACTACAAGTTTTGCGTAACTTAAAAAAACAACATGTTAAAACCAAAATATTATGATTATTGCTTTTCAAAATACTCTCCTTTACATTTTAAACATTTTTTCATGCGATCAAACCATTTTTTAAAACAGGAGGACCACAGATCTGAAGGCATGTTTTCTACGTGCTGATTGAACGCTATCACTGCCTCTTCGGAGTTGGTAAAAGTGACACCTCTCATCAAATCTTTGATTTTGGGGAAAATACAGAAATAGGTCGGGGCTATGCGCAGGATGGGTGACGAATTCTACTTTTTCGGAAGCTAAAAATGACTTTGTTTTGTTGGCCGTGTGTGAAGAAGCGTTGTCATGATGTAGGAGAACGCGGCTTTTGGGTCGTCTTTCGCGAACTTTTTCTAACACCCTGGGTAAACAAATGGTAGAATACCACTCGGCTTTAACACTCTTTTGATCTTCAAGTGGAATTGTACAGATGGGTCCCGTAGCTGAGAAAAAAAAGGCGATCATTTTTTTTCCATTATTTTCGTTGACGGCAGTTGAAGGCCGCCCTTCACGAAATTCGTCATGTAAAGAAACTCGACCTCTCTCAAATTCAGCAAACCATCGCCTCACGGTGCTCAAACAAGGTGCTTCTCTCCCAAACGCATTTTGAAGACGAGCGGCACAGTCTTGCGGAGAGAGAGAGAACTTTTAAAATCATAAAAAGTCATCGCTCTAGAATCTTTTCGACTTAATTCCATTTTCGTTGCATACGTAGAACTTTGATGTGTGATAAAAAACAATTGACAAAAGATTTCCCGCCAATTGTTTTTTTTATTACTAAGAAGGTTGCAACGTTTAAAAAAATATAACATTCGAAATTCAAATAGTTCCGATTAGCTAGAATGCAAAACTTTTAGTGTGCCCCATGTATAATAATAGAAATAGTCGATAAAGAATAGTCCGAGACACCCAGGACTTTAATTGTCTGTGCCACAGCGGCTGGCACGTAACATTTTTGCCTTATTATTTGCGTTCTTTCATTAACATTTCATCGCAAGACAAAGGGTTTCAATTTTTTTTTAAAACTACAATATTGCTGTTACTTTTTAATAAATTAATTTGGCCATTTTGGACATAACTCATTATATGTGTGCCCGGTGACGGCAATAGGCTTGCCCCCTATTACGTGGGACCAAAAATTTTAGGTGTGTAATGCACCTCTGCCTACCCCTTCGGGGATATAGGCGTGATATGTGTGTGTATATATAACTACTAGTCTATAAACCTCTCTTACCTAGCAGCCAACTGCTTATAATGTGAGTAAACCTGCTCGGACAACTTGTAGACAAACTGGTCGAAGCACAAGTTGACCTCCGCCTCGACCTCGTCGTACAAGAACTGTTTCTTGAACACCGTGAGCGCGTACTGGGCGGAGTCGTTGTACAGGTCTAACGGGTACAGTACGTATCTGAGGGACAAATAAACATACATCGTTAGTAATTAGGTATGCAATGCATGCTGCTGTTGCAAAAAACTGAGCGAAGTGTTATATTTTCGAACGACAACAATTTATTTTTTTATGTTCAAACATTTTTTAAACTGCAGAACGTATGAAAATCAATAAAAAAATGTACAATGTTTTCAATTGTTCACCATTGTTTTTTTCGATGATTATTCGTCGATGGTATGTCCAATTTTCAATTTTTTTTGTTCTTAACCACCCTCACGCCACACGTTATCTCTGTGGTAAGTTTGAAGGAGATCGGTTCAGGCGTTTAGGAGTATGCGGACAAACGAAATACATGAGTCGCCTAAGATTGAGCTTCGCTCACTTCGCTCAATTACTTACTGTTACTTCCTTACTAGTAATACAAGGTGAAAATGACACCGTATATTTTTTTTTTAACTCTGATAACAGAAGTATTACTTTGAAAAACAAACACTTTTTTTTTACAATAATCTTAAAATTGATGCTTTAAGGCGGAGCTAGCCGCTACTTTGTCCATAGAAACTTCTGGAGTCCATACCTCATCTATTTGACATCCTACAAACAAATTTTAAAGTTTTATCGTCTTGCCTAATCATTAACTGTGTCGGTACGGTTTTAAAAATGTATAATTATGAACCATTAAAAAGATATAAGCCAATAAACATTAGCAATTTCTGCCTTATTTTTAATCAACTTTCTGTGTAAATAAGGGATAAGGAGTGTAAAATCTCAAAAACTAAAACCGTGACGACAAAATTTAACTCTCGAAGAGTTCAGAAAACTTTATTCCAAATCGATACATGCAGTACTTTTTTCAGAATACACTTTTTATCAAAAGGCCTTTCGTGAATTTCTACACACCCGTTTTACGATGAATTATCGCTACTTCGCATTCACACGATTCTCCCCCGTGCGGTGCGGGGGGTGCGGTCGGAGGTACACTCACACGCACACATGTGCAATTGTGTTATTTTACTACTCACGTACCCACACGCTCAAATTATTTCTAATAGAGTTCAGTTTGCTGCTGCGGCTTCTTTAGCTCGTTTGTATTTTGACTCTCGCTGCGTTATTATTAGTTATTTACGTAAACTACTACGCGGCGGAGTATGGGCATCTGTGCGCGTGGGGTACTTACCCTAATATAACTAGGAACATTTCTCTAGCAGAAAACCTGTGACTAGTGGTGTCGCGGTCAGTGGGTAGAACGCTCTTCCTGGAAAGGCAGTCACTGGTTCGAGTCCAGGCCAAGACCATAGTTATTGTGTTTCATATTGTAAAATTATATGAGAAAAAGTTAGCATAGGTAGGTACATATTATTTATATATTCGTTATAATATATTATATTTATTAACTACCTACTTTTGTTTTTATTTTTAACGTCCGCGCGGATGCGGCCGCTCGTACGACGTCCATTGCCGGGCGTCTCTGGCAAACCAGAGTTTATTACCTATCTAGGTATTATTACACAAATTTTCGGGGTAGTGAGTGAGTAGGTAGTTAGGTACGTTCGCAATCGCATGGTAGGTATAAAGGTAAATGATACTCGGTAAGTACCTACATATAGAAGGGGATTAAGGCTGAGATTCATAAACCGCACTAAGCCTTTACTTTGTAGCAAAGTCGCACTTTCACTCAAAATAATGTTTCATAGTCAAGCCTAAGGCCAGTCTTTACTTTGGGAAACCCTACTTTACTTAGTAAAGTACTAGTGCACGATATCGTAGACTTTACGTTTCAAAGTAAACTTTGAATGATTATACTACTAATTTTAATAGTCTTGTGCCTCGTGCAAAATTTATAATATATTGGTCTATTTAATCTGGCCGGATTATGAGCTCATAATTGTCAATGTCATTCCTGTGATCTGTTTGTTTGACATGAATAAACAGATTATACAGAAAGGCTCAAAATTACGTTTCTTTACTACATATTGAATGTTTCAGTAACGCAGTTTTATGTTAATAATATTATAAATATGTAGTCGCGATGCAGTGACAATAATTTTTATGAGCTAATGTATTCAAAATATTTAATTTTTTTACGAAAAATCTAGCATTAGTAATTAATTTACGCGTGTTAAGTAATATAAACTTTGCGTAGAACGAATTGCTGTTGTAGTTTACTTTGGTTTTACTAAGCTACAGCGTAGAGCAGCACTTTCCTTAGTAAAGTCCGAGTGCCGACTATGAAATTGAAATCCGCCATAGTAAACTTTGAGATTTGAAAGTACACTTTCGGAAGTCTACTTTGATACGAAGTAAAGTTCTGTTTATGTATCTCAGCCTAAGACTGCCCTGTATCGCTGTGCCCAGTAGGTGACGTGTGCAGCAGGTGCTTCATGTGGCCAGAACAACGCTGTAGAATTTGTGAAGGTAGCAGACATGCGGTGGGTAGCAGTGCCGGTGCGAAGGTATAGTGGGTCGGCAGATGCGTCACGAACTGGGTGTAGTGGTAGCGGCAGTTGGAAAGAGGCAGTGGGAGAAACTGGTAAGATGCTGTCAATCTTCCCGGAAAGTTATCAGGTGCAGGTCAGACGGTGTTCGGTGGTGTGGTAGTTGGTAGTCAACCCAAATACTGGATGTATCATCAACACAGAATAGGTACCTAGGGTGGTACCTACCTAGTTTTGAAATAGTCAAACATCCATCTTCATAAACTTTCACATAAGCTTATTTATAACAGTACTTACCTAGTAGCACAGAATACTTAGCTATAGGTAATTAGTACCTAACTATCTACCAAATTCTGTGCTAGGCGCTTTAGGTAGTATACCTACGCAGTGTAAGTTCAAAGTAAGTATAAAACCAGGTAATTAGACAATAAATAGGTATAGTTAGGTTGGTAACATGTTTTCTGTTGTAAAGATAATCGAAAGAGTTCGGTGATTTACGTTTTGGGTCAACATTGTATACCTACATCCCGCGCGAGAGTGAACAGGACGGCCGCGCGCGGGCGGCCGCTTCAATGAACTTGAACATGTGTGCGCGATCTGTGTCGTGTGTGACATGAGCCTGCTATTATACGTGTGCGCGCATACGTCTGCACTGCTCATCGCTGATGCTGTTTCTTTCTTACACACTGTGAGGTGAAACAGCATGCTACCGAGCAATACCTATCAACGAGTTTGAGCCGCTAAATAGCGCAACCTTAAATAAAAAAAGAAAATCTAAATCGGTTGACTCAGGCGTAAAATATCGCATTAAAAACATACATAGCCTTCTCTTTTTTTAAGTCGGTTAAAAATGAATGTGATATAGTGTTCTCGTTTCCAGTTCCCGTGGGAACACATCACTGGGACAAATAGTAACCTTGTGATATAGTGTTCTCGTTTCCAGTTCCCGTGGGAACACATCACTGGGACAAATAGTAACCTTGTGATATAGTGTTCTAGTTTCCAGTTCCCGTGGGAACACATCACTGGGACAAATAGTAACCTTGTGATATAGCGTTCTCGTTTCCAGTTCCCGTGGGAACACATCACTGGGACAAATAGTAACCTTGTGATATAGTGTTCTCGTTTCCAGTTCCCGTGGGAACACATCACTGGGACAAATAGTAACCTTGTGATATAGTGTTCTAGTTTCCAGTTCCCGTGGGAACACATCACTGGGACAAATAGTAACCTTGTGATATAGCGTTCTCGTTTCCAGTTCCCGTGGGAACACATCACTGGGACAAATAGTAACCTTGTGATATAGTGTTCTCGTTTCCAGTTCCCGTGGGAACATATCACTGGGACAAATAGTAACCTTGTGATATAGTGTTCTCGTTTCCAGTTCCCGTGGGAACACATCACTGGGACAAATAGTAACCTTGTGATATAGTGTTCTCGTTTCCAGTTCCCGTGGGAACACATCACTGGGACAAATAGTAACCTTGTGATATAGTGTTCTCGTTTCCAGTTCCCGTGGGAACACATCACTGGGACAAATAGTAACCTTGTGATATAGTTTACTAGTTTCCAGTTCCCGTGGGAACACATCACTGGGACAAATAGTAACCTTGTGATATAGCGTTCTCGTTTCCAGTTCCCGTGGGATCACATCACTGGGACAAATAGTAACCTTGTGATATAGTGTTCTCGTTTCCAGTTCCCGTGGGAACACATCACTGGGACAAATAGTAACCTTGTGATATAGTGTTCTAGTTTCCAGTTCCCGTGGGAACACATCACTGGGACAAATAGTAACCTTGTGATATAGTGTTCTCGTTTCCAGTTCCCGTGGGAACACATCACTGGGACAAATAGTAACCTTGTGATATAGTGTTCTCGTTTCCAGTTCCCGTGTGAACACATCACTGGGACAAATAGTAACCTTGTGATATAGTGTTCTCGTTTCCAGTTCCCGTGGGAACACATCACTGGGACAAATAGTAACCTTGTGATATAGTGTTCTCGTTTCCAGTTCCCGTGGGAACACATCACTGGGACAAATAGTAACCTTGTGATATAGTGTTCTCGTTTCCAGTTCCCGTGGGAACACATCACTGGGACAAATAGTAACCTTGTGATATAGTGTTCTCGTTTCCAGTTCCCGTGGGAACACATCACTGGGACAAATAGTAACCTTGTGATATAGTGTTCTCGTTTCCAGTTCCCGTGGGAACACATCACTGGGACAAATAGTAACCTTGTGATATAGTGTTCTCGTTTCCAGTTCCCGTGGGAACACATCACTGGGACAAATAGTAACCTTGTGATATAGTGTTCTCGTTTCCAGTTCCCGTGGGAACACATCACTGGGACAAATAGTAACATTGTGATATAGTGTTCTCGTTTCCAGTTCCCGTGTGAACACATCACTGGGACAAATAGTAACCTTGTGATATAGTGTTCTCGTTTCCAGTTCCCGTGTGAACACATCACTGGGACAAATAGTAACCTTGTGATATAGTGTTCTCGTTTCCAGTTCCCGTGTGAACACATCACTGGGACAAATAGTAACCTATGTTAATTTTCAAAATTACAATACACGCTGATTTTATCACCGTTAGCAGTCGAAAGGGTTCGCTCTCGGAATAATATTTGGATTCCTTTTTTAAAATCTAAATTACTGTACTGATAATAATAAAAAAATTTGTCATTTCTGTAATTCTTCTAACTCGATCAAGTTTAACATTAGTAGCAGTAAGATATTTCATTGATGAATTGACACGGACGGACGCGGCGCGCTCGCCACTCGCCAGACTCAAGGCTGCACGTCTCGCACACACATATCCATCCTTCGAGCGCTTCTAAGTACCGCGCAAATCATGTGTTACGGAGCAATAATGACCCCGCACAGCCAATATGGCCAGTATCACTACGAAACATACCTACTTGAACATAAAGTACATACTCCAATTTCTCCTTCGTACTTTACACGGGGTTAGGACCGTCTGTAATACCTACTTTTTTTTTTTTTTTATATTTGGTTCGCCAAATTGACGCCGCCCGCCTGGTGGTAAGTCGTGACGACGTCTAGCGATTGTGGGCCACTCTCACAGCACACATTACTATTGAGAGTGGCCCTCAACGTGACGACCTACTGATGTGCCTCTTCACGCTCCGCTTAAAGAACCCAGGATTATATGTGGGAGGAAACACGTGCACAGGCAGGGCGTTCCAGGCCACTATCGTTCGGCAGAGAAACGAACGTTTTTTTTTTTTTTTTTTTTTTTTTTAATTTATTTGCTCATAAACATGGTTACATTAAGGTCTTAAATATATTATAAACACAGCATGTTTAGCCTCAGACTGTGGCATGCAAATTTTCAACACAATTTTTACATTGGTTATTTTATTACATTTGATTTCATTGAATACATTATTTAATTACATTAATTATTTGAATATATTAATTGAATATATGAAAACAATTATAATTTAAAACGTTTAAAACGTTCGGTTCTCGCGAACATGCTATCCACTGTGTGGGGGTGGCATCTCTGCCCGGCACGAGTCGTTCGGGATCGGAAGGAAGAGGGTGGGATCAGATTGAAGAGCTCTTCAGAACACTCGCCGTGGTAAATACGGTAGAATGCGGCCAAGGAAGCTATTGTTCGGCGCTGAACTAGCGGCTCAAGGCTTCCCGTTACCTCCGGACAATCTATAATACGGATAGCCCGTCGCTGCATAGCGTCGAGAGCGTCCAGCAGATACTTCGCGGAGCCGTCCCAGAGGTGAGAGCAGTATTCGACGCAGGGTCTAATCTGCGTCTTGTACAGCAGACACCTCTGGTCCGGTGTAAAGAATCTCTTTACCTTATTCAGTATTCCTAGTTTCCGCGAAGCTAGCCCTATACATCTTTCGATGTAGTTTTGATTATTGAGCTCTCGACGAACGTCTATGCCAAGGATATCAAGGTTGTCCTTCATTGGTAATAATGCATTCTGAAGAGAGGGTAGGGGAAGGAAAGGGGATTTCTTCGCAGTAAATGCACACGCCTGTGTTTTGCGGGCATTGAACTCGACCAGGTTCTCGGTACCCCATTGAGAGATACTGTCGAGGTTACGGTCGAGATCAGCCACGAGTCGTCGTCTCTCCTCCTCAATCTCAGATCGCCCCGCCGTCGGACGAACCGAGTAACTCCCGTGCAGTGTGCTGTCATCTGCATAGCAATGAATGTTCCCGAGGGATAGCATATCATTGATATGCAGAAGAAAGAGAGTTGGTGATAGTACGGACCCCTGCGGTACCCTTATTAACGATAGTGACTTAATGATTCTTGAACTATGTAATAATAATAATAAAAATACACTGAACTACAACTGACTGCGAGGAGGTATTTCAGGCGTATTTAAAAAATTGGAGCTATTTACAAATAAAATCAAACTTACATACCTATTTACAGTTTATTTACACTAATTTACAGTTCTCTGTACCGAAGTAACTGCTCGATATGGAGTCCATTCCTTTCGATACACAAACGTGCACGTTTCAATTGATTGTCTTTCAACTTGTTCAATGTGTCTATCACTTTAAGTGCTCCGGCTGGGAGTACAATCGCCTAGCCTCTTGTGGGTTGTGGTTAGCAATGGCATACAATTGTACCATTGCTAAATACCCATAGAGGTATTATAAGAGTAGAGATGGTGTAATACAATTTTCCTATTAAACAAAGTGTGACTCTTCGCGGGTGTGAAGGAGTGGTGAGGAGGGGTATAAGGAACCTTAGTCCCGCCCACTTCTTTATTTTCCATCTCGCGGTCAATAGCAAAACTACTTACTTCATTAAAATGTCAGTTTACTAGGTAGTTTTAACTATCTCACACTCGTAACAGGGACGTACTCAGATTTTTGGTACAAAGGTTTTTTATATTTTTTGAATTGCGAATATACCTATCTCAAACTGAACTGTCGAAATTTGCCGTAGGGGTTATATCCAGGTCTAAAGTATAACGGGGCCCTATACGGGGCTCTCGTATGGACGGGTAGATTGACGGCCAACAACGTGTCTATTTTAAATAGACCGTTGATAACCTTGGCTTCATTAAGTATCTGTTACGCATCCATCTTGAGGTAACACCCTAGTGTCAACACTGCGAGGCCTACGACGAAGACACTGCACTCCACACGTTGGTGGAGTCCTGATCGTGGGCGAGATAGCGCCGGGACCTCATAGTGGGTCTGGGCGTGGATACCCTCTCGCTAGAGTCCATGCTTCAAGCCATGGTCTACAGCAGGAGTAGGTGGAACGCGGCCGTGTCCTTCTGCGAGCAGGTCATGCTCGCGAAGGAGGCGGTCGAGAGAGTGAGAAAACGTACCCTCCCCACTGAGTTCCGTAGTCAACGACCAGGGCGCCGCAGACTTATTTACACCCAGGACCAACGATACCTCCATGATCGGGGCCTGAGGACGGCGGGATAGCCACCCACCGTCATAACACTTTTCCCTTAAGCGCTCGGCAATGGACGTATGAGAGGCTGCGGCTTTTGGTCGCGGAATTAAAAATGGATGGTCTCAAAATATACTAGTTTCTCGTTTTTGTACATATTTCGTTGCTGCTCCGCTCCTATCATTTTTAGCGTGATGTTATATAGTCTATAACTTTGCTGACGTGGAGGTACCTTATAACAAGTATGTGCCTGACCCAGTTCTTAAATTAAATTTAATATTTAGCTATACTTTGAATAATAATATTCAATTGTACAGCCCATTATGAAACAGCCGTAGGAAAATAGTCTTGTAAAATTATCCGTTTCTAATTGTGGCCCTGTATTTTTGAAGTTTTATGTTTATTGTTGACAGTTGTCAATAGATGGCGACTTAGACGCGGACGGCTCTATAAAAACTACAGAGAAATATTTTTGCAATTAAAAATCACTTACGAGTTAACGTTGAACGAATTCCTGTATATTTAATTAGTATAAAATGTTAATAGTAAAATATAAGTAGCTATTTAAATTACGTGTTCGTGAAACAAAACGCCGCCATCTATCGTCGAGTAGTAATATATTTGAAGATGTCAAAAAGGTCAAATGTGAGAGATTTTTCTAGAACAATTCTAAAAAAATACAATTAAAATTACTTACGCATGAAATGTGATGCTATTCTTAGCATCAGAACGTCTATCTGAATATTTTTTACATGATAGAACACAACACTTCATTTTTATCTTCTTTTATCCTTTTATTTCCACAAAAATTACTGAACTGTCACAGAATATACATGTACGAAAGCTGATAGTACACTGATAAGCCACGCCCACTTTTTGAAATCACGCGCAAATTTTATGACGTCAGTGCTCACTTAAAGATTGCACTGTGCACAGTTGCTTATGGCATGTCCTCTCTTATAATACGTCCATGTAAATACCCCACGTTCGAATATTCGTGCTGACGACTCATTTTACTCACTGACACACACGATTACGCAACAGACGCCGGCGCTGTCACGAGGTTTACCGGACAGGCGAGTCGCAGTGTCGCCGCTAGGAGGCTTCGGAGGGTACGCTGAGGTGGGGGCCGGGGGCAGCGCACGCTTGCTCTGTGCCAGCGCATTGTTGAATGAAAACGTACTGTACCGTAACTATCGTTGTAAAACTTTGTAAAATTTAAGAGAGTAAGTCCCCTACAACGGGTTCTCATTTGATGTCTAGAAACTAAATATTTTTTTTTAGATTTCTAAAAAAACTGCGTCTGTTTTTCAAAGTAATGCTGCCAGTTGGTTCAAAAATTATTCCGAAAGCGAACCCTTGCTTACTGCTGACGGTGATAAAATCAACGTGTACAGCTGCTACTTTTTACAAAATTAATTCGGTCATTTTGGACATAACCCATTATATGTGTACCCGGTGGCGGCAATAGGCTTGCCCCATATTGTGGACTAAAATACTGACAAATTGTGGGTGTGTATCTCTGCCTACCCCTTCGGGTATGTGTGTGTGTGATAAAAAAAAAGAATTGTGTATTTAAATAGAAAGATGTACTAACTCCATCATGGCCGGCTCCTTGGTTCTGAGAATATGGTCGGTAAGTATCCACGGCATGGACATCTCTATGGGGAACTGGATCCTCTTCTCCATGGTGATCAGGTCGCTGCACTCCTCGTTGTGTTGATGGCGGACCATGCATTTCTGTGGGAGGAATAAGTTGGTGATTAGAAAGAAATAATGTTATAGTCGCTAGGACTATAATTGTATGTGCACGTAAGATTTTGTTGTCTTTCATCACCATTTTATCGCAAGGCAATGGGTTTAAATTTTTTTTGGAGTTTACTCCTTAAGAATCGATTTTCATATATAAGGCGCCCGGTATGAGAAAAATCCGAGGGGTAAAACCTACTAACAAGTAACGAAAATCGTGTCACGTTTTTGGTGCGCACCTCTAGTGCGCAACTTTCTAATTTGTTATGGTTAGATACTCGTACTTAAGGAGTAAACTCCAGTCGTGCGTCGGAGCTGACACACACACTTTTTTTTTTTTTTTTAAATTACAATATAGCTGCTACTTTTTATTAAATTCATTCTGCCATTCTGGACCAAATAATTGTCAAATTGGGACTTTGTGCGAATAATTGTCAACTTGGGATTAAAGTTAAAGACCCTTCGCCATATAAACGTGATTATTAAAAAAGAATATTATACTTACATTAACTTTCCTACCCATAGTCATCTCTAGATAGAACTCTCTGTACCACAGCTGGGACAGATCGCAGCATTTTTGTAGAGAATCTAGTACAAAACATGCAAACAAATAAATATTATTTACTTTAAATACTGAATGGAGTCAGGCGTTACTTGGCGAAAGTCCAAGCTGTGATCAAGATTGTCAAAGAGAACGGCTTTTGGCTGTTCTCTTTGAGACAGTCTTGATAATGCCTCGTGAGTAGGTGAAACATATGTCGACGTTGTAATGTCTTCTATTTACCGAAATCATTACAATTATATATAAGGGGCTCGTGGTCTAGTGGTAGCCGACAATGTTAACACATTGCAAAGGTTAAGCAACATCGATTCAGGCCGGCCTTAGGATGGGTGACCATTTCTTAAGACATTGAGACCCCTCCGTGTCTCGGAGAGCACGTTAAGCCGTCGGTCCCGGTTGTCATACGAACATCTATGGCAGTCGTTAGGGTTATTAGAGCCCTAAATCAAAAACCCTCGCGGTCTAACTACAGAACTTCGATATCGCCCATGGGTTGTGAAGGTCAGATGGCAGTCGCTTCACGGAAAATATCGAAGTTCAGCCGAATCGCAGTTAGACTGGAAATCCGACCCCAACTGAGTTGGGAAAAGGCTCGGTGAATAATGATTGCAATTATATATAAATTAAACATCATATTCTCCATTGTATTATTTACTTTATTAAGACGGAGCTTCCTTCTTCTTCACAACGATGGGCTCAATCAAGAATGTATGCGACACGATAGCGGGAGCGTCTCTTAACCTATCAACTTGACATTTGGCATAAAGATATAACATAAGCCTGTGGTTTGCTGAATAGTTTTTGGTGTACAGTACCCGGCCATAAATATTGCACATCGAACTTTGGAAAGAGACAATCGGCTAATTTCGGCTTCGTAGAGCGTTATCTCTGTAGCACGAAATACAAACAGTCCCTATTAGGAGCTGTTAAAACAATTATGATTTGCTTCTTTTAATAATTCTTTTTATTCTTTGTATAAAATACACAAATTTTTCTACAAGTAACTGACAAAACGTCACATACAACTCGTGTGAATTAACATGGCACCTGGCTCTAACGTATGACGTTTAAAGTAATGAGTGCAAAAAAAACTACTATACTACTTCTTTGTAGGCATGGAATGAAATCACAATAACTGGTTATAAATCACGTGATTTCACCAATCATAGATCACTGCGTGACTGGACTGGGAACTCACGGGGATTGTGATTGTAAACAGTGTTTCGTATCGTATCGCAGTTCTAACCGTTCTTCGGTGACTGTGAACAGTGATTCGTATCGTATCGCAGTTCACACCGTTCTTCGGTGACTGTGAACAGTGATACGTATCGTATCGCAGTTGACGACACTCACCGCTCTTCGGTGACCGCACTCAGTCACGTCACGGCCGCTCTCGCGCTAGTAATTCACCTCTGCCTAACCCTCCGGGGATAAAGGCGTGATTGAACGTATGTTGAACTTTTGAGGGCTCCAACTACCCGTAACGACCACGCCACGGAGGCTGTCAAAAGTGTGGCAGAGAAAACTTAATAAAAACCAATCTATACTTATAATAAATCTGTAGAAGTGAAAATTCTGTACATTGAAGATATAAAAAAAATAAATGGCATGGGGTGTTACTAGACCAACACAGAACCCAAAAATGTGATTTAAAAAATTTTTGTCTGTCTGTCTGTTCAGGCATCACGCAAAAACTACCGGTTCGATTACGATGAAACTTGGTATAATTATTCTTTAATATCCTGGGCACCACACTGGGTACTTTTTATCCCGGAAAAGTATATACAATAAAAAAAAAACTTAATATTGCGGTTCGATACCTAGACCCGAGTACTGTACCAACCGCAAATAATAAGTTTGTCGTAGGTTTTTTTTAATATTGGGTTCGCCAAATTGACGCCGCCCGCCTGGTGGAAAGTCGTGACGACGTCTAGCGATTGTGGGCCACTCTCACAGCACACAATACTATAGAGAGTGGCCCTCAACTTGACTACCTACTGATGTGCCTCTTCACGCTCCGCTTAAGGAACCCAGGGTTATATGCGCGGTTATATACGCGGCAGAGAAAAGAACGTTTAAAACATTCGGTTCTCGCGAACATGCTATCCACTGTGTGGGCACGCGTTGTTCGGGATCGGAAGAAAGAGCGTGGGATCAGATTGAAGAGCTCTTCAGAACAGGTTTAGGCCCCCCCAGTGGAGTTCGCTAAGGGGCGCTGCACACAGCTAAGATACTATAATATTTTAACTTAAGATACAATATCGCTTGCCATACAATTCAATTCAAATATCACACACGACATAGATGATACATAATATGTCATATTTTCGTATCTTAAGATGAATTTTTATGGTACTCGTATAATACAGAATATAATAGAAGATATAATAGAGAAACTGTTGTAGGGGGGCTTTATGAACGCAATAAATTTCAAAACAATGGTTTTTAGAACTTTTGTCTGTTTGTCTGAATGTTTGAACACGCTAGTCTCAGAAACGATTTGATTTTTGATTTGAATTTGCGGTTTGGTTTTCAATCGCGTCATAAATAAAAACGTTATGTAGATCTAAAGTAACACGCAGGCGGGCAACAGCTAGTAACAAATAAAGTTCCAAACGTAACAATAACAAAAACTCAGTAACAAATTACTCAAAACAACTCAAACGGAACGAAATGTGCAACGGCGAGTGTGACGCTGAATTGACGCTCTGACGCTACCGGTCTCGCCGGACGATAGCGGGGCCCCGCGCGGGGAAGCGGGAGGAGGGTTCTTTTCGAGCCAGGTGCCATGTTAATGCGCACGGCTTGTAGGTAGTGTGCGACAGAGATAACGCTCTACGAAGCCGAAATTAGCCGATTGTCTCTTTCCAAAGGTTAGATGTGCAATATTTATTGCCGGGTACTGTATGTGGCTCTTACAGTTTTTGAGTTATTAAGCATTAAAGAAACATGACTTTGACAGTGCTAAAAAAAATTATCTTAGGTTAGGTTAGGTTAAGATTCCGCCAGCTCCGTCTTTATTGAGCTGAGTTAACGAAGCTCTTTCTTAGGCGACTCGTGTATTTCGTTCGTGATCGAACTCCTCCTAAACGACTGGACCGATCTTTTTGAAATTTGGCACGGTCATAGTGACCATCACCGTGAGTGCATATATCTGAATTCATGAAGATCGGTCCAGTCGTTTTGGAGTTCGACCCGGATCGACAAACTCAGCTCAATTATTGCAACAGCAGAATGCATTGCATACCTAGTTATTTCGATGTAACCGCCCGCGTTCCAGCGAATACCTAGTATATAAGTCTAGGCTGGACTCGAAGCGACTGATCTCTTTCCAAGATGAACGTTCTACCACCTGACCAACACTCCACTTGGACAAGACATCTAATATTGTGATCACATTGTGTTAATATGACTGCCTCGGTAGTGCAGTGATATGAGTATACGACTGCCGTCCCTGTGTTTCCTATTCGACTCCGACTCGTATCAAATTATTTGTGCGATCCACTAATGTTTGTTTCGGAGTTTGGGTGTTTTCTATGTATAATATGTATGTATTTAGAAATATATAAGTATGTTTATCAGTCGTCTAGATCCCATAGCACAAGCTTATATTAGATTAATTTCGGCTAGATGATGTTGTGTGAGAATGTCCAAAAATATTTATTTATAGACTAGTACGGTATCTTGCGCCGCAGCACGTCATAGTTTTTGGCCTATAACTTTGGACCCTTTAGGGCTAGGTCAAATTTTCGATTTTTTGGCTTGCCTCCAGATCGAGGGCTATCCATAGAGGGGTCAACCATCATTGGAGCATAAGCAGTTCTCGAGAGCTAAGGGGGGGACAAAAATTACATTCACCATTTCTATACAGGTTGAATTTTTGAAGTGGGCTTGGATGGCCAAATCCGGAACTATACTCAAAGGAGTCACGAGCCCGTTTTTAATGAAATTTAAAACCTCATCATTAGATTTTTTTAAAAGATGGGAATCGAACCCATTGATTTAGAAAAAAATCACACCCTTTATTATTACACCATACGATAGTGTTGCTGTTAAGGATCAAATTCTGGGAAGTAATGATATACGGCAAATTTAAGGAAAACTTGGAATTTTAATAAAATTAATATTTCTTGTCTGTCTCTGTATATAGATCACGCGAGTGAAGCCACAGGCATCAGCTAACATACCTGATAAATTGAGGAGATATCCCCAGTAGAAACTCTGTCGATGGAAGGTTTCAATTTGAGTCAGGGTCCCGGCATCCAAGTCCTTACGTAAGGTCCTCCGACCTCCAGACTTGTCGGATATAAGGGCCTCCAGCTGAGTACGGACCATGTATAGTTGGGTGGATGATGGACCTGGGTTTAAATAAAAAAAAAATCATCTTACCGAAATGGGACCAAATTGAAATCGGACCACACGAGAATTTTAAATAGTCAAGTTGAACTAATACGTAGTAAGCACAAACAAAAATCTCGTCTCCCTATTTCATGGGACCAAAACGAAAAAACACTGAAATACGGTGTATTAAGCTACATATACCACTAGTGGTCGCCCGCGACTTCGTCCGCGTGGTAATTTGGATTTATTCCCGTTCCCGTAGTATTGCGCATTCGGTTTGTAATCGTCGCTTCCTACTAACTTGACACTTATCGTCATATTTTGAACAATTCACAAAATATCTTTATAAATTGTAGCCTATGTGTTATTCTGATGTATAAGCTATATTATTGTACAGTTTCATTAAAATCCATTCAGTAGTTTTTACGTGAAAGAGTAACAAACATCCATCCATACATACATACTCACAAACTTTCGCGTTTATAATATTAGTAGGATTTTCGGGATAAGTGTTTTTTTTGTGGGAAGTTCATTTAACTTTTTTTTATAAATAAACTGGAAAAAAAATTCTCACAGAAGAAACTAACTCTCTGGCAAATATATCCAAATCACCTAGAAACAATACTCTGGTCTCCCTATTTCATGGGACCAAAACCAAAACAGGGAAAAAAACTTCTCACCGACGAAACTAACCCTTTGGCAAAATATATCTAAAGCATCCAGAAAAAATATTCTAGTCTCCCTATTTCATGGGACCAAAACAAAAAAAAACACTGAAGTATAGGGTGCTTTCTTAGTGTCACTAACCAACATTCCGTCTTGGCACTTTGATAGTGAAACTAGTGTCTCCATCCTTCTTCCCTCGCAGCGCCGGGTCTTGTTGCGGCTCACACCCTCGCGCCCAGTCGCCGCATGTCTCGCGCACTGACACCACGATACTGGGACATAAAAACATACATTTAATCTATTATATATATAATAGATGAGAGAAACTCGCGGCTAAGAAATAATGAAAGATTATTATTTTTCTTGTATCACAACATTTTATAGGTACTTACTTAATTATTTCACATTAATATGTAAGGTTAAACAAACACTAGCCAGGTCGGTCATAAAAAAAAAGCCAGGTCGGTCTTAGGGTGGGTGACAATGTCTTCAGACACTGACCCTTCCGTGCCTCGGACAGCACGTGGCAGTGGTCTAGGGGAGTTGGAACGATAAAACAATCCGACTTGTCAGATTGTCCTATTACGTGAGACCAAAAACCTTACCCTCAAAATCCACCTCTACCTACCCCTTCGGAGAAATAGGCACAAACACATACACGGTAACTGCAAAATATTTGCATCCTATTACATGGGACCAAAAAAAATACTAGCAAAAGGATGTTTAAAACACCTTTGCTTACTACCTCGGAGACAATAAGAATATGTATACCCGATAACGGCAATAAATTTCCTCCCTATAAGATGGGACCAAAAAAAAATTATTAGCTCATGATATATAACATTATTTTATACCTTCTTATAAGGTCTTTCTTGTTCTTTATCGCCTTTCTTAGTGGTTCCCTGAGTATTAGCTGCACGAAGTCCTGCAGCTCAGAATATATGGACCTTCTGGCTGCATCAGCGAAGACTGTCTCCATCCTAGCCATGAGGACTTGGAGACCTTTGATCATGGCTATCACTTCTATCATGGCGAATTTCTCCTCTGATGTGTAGTTGTAGCGGGTTGCCTGTTGAGGAAAAGTAATCTTAGGTTAATATTTTTTTATCTGTATATAGAAATGGAGAATGTAATTTTCGTCCCCCCTTAGCTCTCGAGAACTGCTTATGCTACAATGATGGTTGACCCCTCTATGGATAGCCCTCGATCTGGAGGCAAGCCAAAAAATCAAAAATTTGACCTAGCCCTAAGGGGTCAAAAGTTATAGGCCAAAACCTATGGCGTGGTGCGGCGCGACGACCGAAGCACAAGCCAGACACCGTACTAGTATCAATATAAATATGTTAGGACAATCCACACAACTCCATCTAGTCTCAAACTAAGCAGAGCTTGTGATATGAGTACTAGATAAACTGACATAAATACTTATATACATTTTTTGTAAATATTTAAACTTATATAATTTTGTATTGTTATGTAATTATATAATTTTGTAAATATAATTTATCTTTTTAGGGTTCCGTACCCGAAGGGTAAAACGGGATCCCTATTACTGAGACTTCGCTGTCCGTCTGTCTTGTGCTGTATCTCATGAACCGTGATAGTTAGAACGTTGAAATTTTCACAGATGATGTATTTCTGTTGCCTCTATAACAACAAATACAAAAAAAAAGAATAAAATAAATATTTAAGGGGGCTCCCATACAAAAAACGTGGTAATTTTGCCGTTTAGACCGACATCTACCGGTAATTTCATTATATGGGTCCAACGGACTGAACAAATATATAAACTGTGTATTCGTTATAAAAATCCTATTACATGGGTCCAAACACCTATGACATGGGACCAAACCCTGATTAGCCTCCCTGCACTCACCCGTTCATATTCCTCAGCGTCTGGCGGACACCTCGGGTTGCTGGCGTGGTCTGTGGGATGTAACAGCTTCCAAGAACACAACTCCGTGAGGACTGAACACCAGGAGGACAGGAGTTGCAGACCTCGGAGGCAAAGCTCCGTTACAGCTTTATTCTCAGAATCGGATCCGGCTTCTTTGAATGTTGTTGTCACCTGAAAAGAATTCAAAGTATTATGTCCAATATAAGCTTATGATATAGTTTTTTATTTTAAATCCGCAGCCCAAGGCCACGGCCGCTCCCACCGTTCCTTGCCGGGCGTCTCTGGTACACACGCAGAAGGCATTTCCAAAAAAAAAATATTTTTGGACACAGCTATAAGCTTGTGCTATGGGATCTAGACAACTGATAAACATACTTATATATTTCTAAATATATAAATATTACATAGAAAACACCCATTTAATTTTGTAGATCACACAAATATTAGATTCGACCCGAGAATTGAGCCTGGGATCTCAAGGACGGCAGTCGCATAGCCATACCACTGCACCACCGAGGCAGTTAGAGGCTAAAACTAACCTCGTTGCTATATCTAGCTAACTCCGATATATAATTCTGGTGTTCCTCTCGGATCTGAGGCAGGTGCACCATCAGGTCAGCCTGAGGTGATGGTGGATTGGGACTCGAGGATAGTGGCCATCTGCAACAAATAAAAATATATTTGCAATTGTCAAAACTGGACCAAACCGACTTCAAATTGTCAGAACTGGACCAAACCGACTTCAAATTGTCAGAACTGGACCAAATTGAAATGTGTATTAATGTGAGACGGGAAGCAGTAGCTTTTAAATATGAAAAAAACTGGTCAAGTTCTAGTCAGGCTCACGCACGAAAGGTTTCGTGCTATTATCTATGAAAACTGCCACCTTAAATATTTATTTTATTCCAATTTTTAATATTTGTTGTTATAGCGGCAACAGAATAACATCATCTGTGAAAATTTCAACTGTCTAACTATCACGGTTAATAAGACTCTCTACCGGAGTCAACTTTCGTTCGCCTCACCCGATCACACATATCGTAACGCTCTCGTCACGCATTCACCAGCTTACTCACCAAGTCAAGCGTGAGTAAAGAAGTTTTACTTCAAAACCTGACTTTTTACGGTCATTCAATGGTCTTCTCAATGATGACATTGTCAGAACTGGACCAAATTGAAATGGGACTGAAGTGGCTGTTGGGAGTGTATTGAAACGCTTGTAGTAACAGTATGTGAATTGATTTTATTATCCAAATGTGTTCGTATTTATATCATACTAGCTGATCGCCGCAGCTCCGCCCGCGTGATTTAGTGTACTCGTTCCCGGTTCCCGTGGGAACACATTACCGGGATAAAATGTAGTGAATGTAGATTTCCAATGGTGAAAGAATTTTTGAAATCGGCACAGTAGTTTTTGAGTTTATTCATTACAAACATACAAATCTTTCCTCTTTATAATAGTAGTATGTGTGGCTTGACCAGCAGGTTTAGATGGGCGTGAATCTAAACAATATAACGAGTATAATAAACATTTGTAGTACTTATAATTTATTGCTTATACCTAATTGGCTAGTTCAATTATAAGGAGGTGTGGCTTAAGGCGTATGCGCAGATAGAACCTGGTAGAAGCTTGTAGAAGGGACTAGGACCACCTTCTCGTATGATATAGACGTTTCGTATATATGACGTCAGAGGTGGTGCTTCGTTGCTTGTCTACACGTCACAGGACCACTCGGGAAACACTAGATTTCAATTTAAAAAAAA
Organism: Nudaria mundana; assembly: GCA_963556515.1. Lineage (NCBI taxonomy): Eukaryota > Metazoa > Arthropoda > Insecta > Lepidoptera > Erebidae > Nudaria > Nudaria mundana. The sequence goes on from OY748314.1 coordinate 4,065,229, forward strand.
ACCAGTCTGTTCACCCAGTAAAATAGAATTACAGTCGAAAGAGGAGGTTCTCCATTTTTTAAAAGTCGGTAAAACCGAGAATTCTGTTGATGTATAATTAAAATGGCTGACTTACTTGCTTGGGTCGTAGTGTTTTGATCTCTTTATGTAGTTGAAAGGTGCGATCTGCATGTCGCCAAATAGCGGTACCACTTCCAAATTCTAAAAAAAAAATACTATTACAAAGCCAATGTAACGAGATAAACTATGTTAACAAAGTTTCAGGGGTTTAAAACATTTTTATTTGAATAAATTATACACAAAATTGCGCTTGTGGCAGTGGAATTCCATAGTCTCTGCCTACCCCCATGGGAAAGAGGCGTGACAATATGTATGTATGTATGTATGTATGTATGTATATAAGATTGCACCTCGAAGCAAGAGAAGACACGTACCAATAGGCACGTTTTCTAGTCTTGACACGTTGTAGTATTATGTACTTATTAGATTATGTATTTAAAAAACCGGCCAATTACGTTTCGGACTCGAGCACAAATGGTACCATACCATAATTTAAAAAATGGCAAAAAAATCACGTTTGTTGTATGGGAGCTCCTTTAAATATTTAATTTATTTGGTCTTTTATAGAGACAACAGAAATACATATTTTGTGAAAATTTCAAAATATCACGGTTCATGAGATACAGCCCAAGACAGACGGACGGACAGCGAAGTAATATAGTTCCCGTTTAACTTTTGGGTACAGAATTCAAAAAGAGCATATATCCATCGAGCTGTGTAAACCTTTCTTGAACTTCCACGAATATTTCAAGACCAAATTTAGCCAAATGAGTTCAGCCGTTCTCGAGTTTTAGTGACACAAACCAACAGCAATTCATGTCATCTCATGTACATACACATACATACTTACCTTAAATATTCTGTCGATACGATCCAATCGAATCTTTTTCTTCTGATCGAGACGATTAATGTTGCAGACCTCGGAGTCCATCAAAAACAGACCAAAGCCCATAACCTGTCAACAATTATTACAAATTTAAATCGAGAATCAAAATATTTATTCATTTAGGTCACAAAAGACACTTATGAAAGTCAGTAAGTGATTCTAAATTTACATTTACTGCCAGATTTGCAAAGCAACAGGTAGAGCCTTTTAACTCAACTTTTTAGACCTAATTACAATATTGTTAATAAACAAATATGACGTATTTTAAATTTCAAAGCAATTAGTTTGCTTAAACTATTCTTAAATATAAAAATAGAAATTATAAATAACAAAAACGATACAGATTTGCAACAAAATCTCATACAAAATCTGTATCTAAAAGTTGAATATTTTATGATACAGATTTTGTATGAGATTTTCTACAAATCTGTATCGTAAAGTAACTTTTTAAACACACTTGGATAGAATCATATTACATTAGGATATAGGCTAAGGTCTGTCGACCATACCTTTCTTCAATTCCAATTGGAATGGACTTACCTTGACAAGCATATGTTTTTCAGATGGAGTTAAATACATTTTGGTTTCAAACATATACACACAAATGTTCACAACATCTGCGAGTAGTTCCTCATAGCCTGGAAGCGAGAAAAAAAAATTGGTCACCCATATGGCAGTAAGCTGGTGAATGCGTGACGAGAGCGTTACGAAAATTGTAACTGGGAGAGTCGAACGAAAGTTGAGAAGGAGAATATACACACACACACACATATCACGCCTATATCCCCGAATGGGTAGGCAGAGGTGCATTACACACCAATAATTAGCCAGTATTTTTAGTCCCACGTAATAGGGGGCAAGTCTATTGCCGTCACCGGGCACATTTATAATGGGTTGTGTCCAAAATGGCCGAATAAATTTTGTAAAAAGTAGCAGCTATAAAGCCTTGCGATGAAATGTTCATGAAAGGCAAGAAAATCTTACGTGCCAGCCGCTATGGCACAGACAACTGGGCGTCTCGGACTATAAGGAGAATATAAGTTAGTAAATATAGAAAGAGAGATATACGTTTCGTTTATTACTGAAGGGACATGAGGGAGAGGCGACCACACATTTGCTTTCTTTCTTTCTTTCAAGAAATTTTACTTCAGTTGTGTGGTCTAAGGCATATTTATTTAAAAGCTGCTACCTCCAATATGTTGTTACAGCCTAATTTATTACGGTGAAATGTTACGGGTAAATGCTCTTAAGGCAGATTCTTACCATTGATCTTCTCCAGTGCATCCTTCACGGTGTCTCGAATCTTGTTCTGGGTAGCGAGGAACATGGACAGATTCTGGGATTCCTGCAGACTCTGACTGTCGGACATCACCTTCAAGAATTGAGCGGCCCTGGAATGTACATACACATATCACGCCTATATCCCAGAAGGGGTAGGCAGAGGCGCATTACACAGTAATAGGAGACAAGCTTATTGCCGTCACCGGGCACATTTATAATGGGTTATGCCCAAAATAGCCAGATTAATTTAATAACAAGCAAGGCGCCCTTCACTATCGCAGTGAAGGCATAGGACGACTTCTTACTATTATATGATATCACATGTTAAAAATAAAATAATAAATATAATCATAAATTTTTTATTTTTTTTATTTTTTTTTATTTTTTTGCTATGGTGTTTATTCTGTACCAAAATTCTATCAACCAAATCATAACTTTCTAGCACTTGTTCTCGAGTTGAAAAGTGCGGACAGACGGACAGGACCGGACTATAAGACTTCTCTTACATAGTATACTTGTCAGTATAGTAAGAAGTCTAAAAAGCAGTAGCTAAATTGTAATTTTGAAAATCTAATATACTCAATACTCAATACATTATTCATATGAATGGTAATAATAAATATGTTAAGATAATTGAACATAGCACCAAAGTTAGCATAATACAAGCTTATTTTATAAGATCTAGATAAGTGATATGATAATTGTAGTTTATAATACTGTTGCATTAAGACCGGTTTTTTCTTTTTGTTTTTTGGGACATTCTCACACAATATCATCTAGCCCAAACAGACAACTGATAAACAAACTGATATATTTCTTATACATACATACTCCGAAACAAACATTTGTGGATCACACAAATATTTGATTCGACCCGGGAATCGAACCCGAGACTCCGGAGTCGAAAGCCGATGCACTACCGACCTCGCCACCGAAGCAGTCAGTATTAGAACACGCGTAGGTTTTAAAGAAAAGAGCCTTCGAGAGTTTTCGAAACGAAAATCTCTTATACAACAGTAATGTCCGTCCGTGAACAACTTTCAACTCGAGAACGGTAAGAGCTAGAGACTCAGTTTAATCGCCAATCGACTTAGCATAGTCGAAAACCCCCCAAAATGAACTTAACCTTTGACCTCTGATCTCAAGGTCAAGGTCAAAATGAGATCAAATCGTGAACGGTAATAGTTAGAGACTCAGGACCAGCTGCAATCAACTCAGCATGGTCAAGGACCTCTAAAATGATGTTGAACTTCATGTCATGTGACATTTTTTAGATTTTATGAAAAACCTTTCGAAAACTCTAAAATATATGGCAAATTTTTGCCATATTTTTAACTTGTTCATAATATAAGTCAAACGTGTTGGGAAAAGGCTCGGTGTGCGATGACAACGCAAGTTTATTTTAAGTCTATCTGAATCTGAATGTTCAAAAATATTAATTTAACCAGCTGTTGCCCACACCTCCGCCTGCGTGTTATTTTAGATCGACATAACTTTTTTATTTATGAACCGATTGAAATAAAACAATCCTTAAATGTTAAGTTGATTAAACCACAACGCATTACTGAAAACAGCATTCAAATCAGTTAAGCCGGTTCTGAGATTAGCGTGTTCAAACATTCAGACAAACAGACAAAAATTTTAAAAACCATTGTTTTGGGTTCTATTGCGTTCATAAAGCCCCCCTACAACAGTTTCCCTATTATATCTTCGATGTACAGACATCGAACACTTACAATTTTATTATATGTATTGATTTTGACACCTATTTATCTAATTTTACCTCCTATATGTAGAATAATCATTCTTGACGGAGCTCTTCATATTCTTCAACTCATCTAACACAGCGAACATGTTCACAAACTTGCCAAGTGTTAATAAATACGCTTCTGATACGAAGTCCCTGCGCTTCTCAGCGTGACAGAGGCGACGCACTTCGCCGCAGAAACGCTCGATGGCTTTACGCTGTTAGAAGATTTGTTTATATTAAATATTATAAAGAGGAAAGAAGATATGATTTGTTTGTTTCTTAGATCAAAAATACCTAGATAACCGATCAGTGCTTTAAAAACGGCACCACTTCACCTCGGTCATTGCACACCTGCGCGCTTCAACCGCGCGCCGTACTAAGTTCCTATATCCAGCTTGCTGACTCTCGAGGGATGCGACAACGGCGCTGTACATTGCACACCTGCGCGCTTCAACCGCGCGCCGTACTAAGTTCCTATTTCGCTTGCTGACTCTCGAGGGATGCGACAACGGCGCTGTACATTGCACACCTGCGCGCTTCAACCGCGCGCCGTACTAAGTTCCTATTGCGCTTGCTGACTCTCGAGGGATGCGACAACGGCGCTGTACATTGCACACCTGCGCGCTTCAACCGCGCGCCGTACTAAGTTCCTATTGCGCTTGCTGACTCTCGAGGGATGCGACAACGGCGCTGTACATTGCACACCTGCGCGCTTCAACCGCGCGCCGTACTAAGTTCCTATTGCGCTTGCTGACTCTCGAGGGATGCGACAACGGCGCTGTACATTGCACACCTGCGCGCTTCAACCGCGCGCCGTACTAAGTTCCTATTGCGCTTGCTGACTCTCGAGGGATGCGACAACGGCGCTGTACATTGCACACCTGCGCGCTTCAACCGCGCGCCGTACTAAGTTCCTATATCCAGCTTTCTGACTCTCGAGGAAATGAAATGAAATGATATATTTATTTGTATAGGTCACTAAATGGCTCTTACAAACGTCAGTAAGTACTTAAAATGGCCTTAAAAGGGTCAGGTCACACGCAACGACAGCTCTCGACGACCAACTTACATAATTACTGGGTACGATTGATAAGGACAGAGACAGTAATCGGTTGCTATCAGTAACAATCCGTTTGTTGACAAAATTTATCTTGTTTCATTGGCTTTACTTTAATCTCTACAAAAAAGCAGAATTAAAAAAATACCTGAAAATACATGAACTGCAGTAGTTTATCAACTTCCGGAGCCAACACTTGTACGGTCCTCTCGTATATATGGACACGGTCCGGCTGCTCGTTGGACCGAGGCTGTGGTATGGCTCGGCTGCAACATCTCCATGTGTACAGCATCACCGCGTGGGCGTTACCTTCTTCAAGGAGTTCGTTCTGTAAACAGATGTATTGTTTCATAATTTTACAATATAAATCGCAGTATAGCAGCTAGCGACTATTCGTTTTTCAGGAGAAAAGTTTTACCAACTGACCAGGACACCACCTAGCTCAAGTATTGTATTAATATCGCGACTCACGGCGTCGCCAGAGCGCCATCTACCAACAGTTGAGGAACTAACTACTATTGTTTTACTAACACTTGCATATGTTCCCCACTTTATCACACTATGGACACATGGTGAATCCATGGAGTGGTTAGTATTAGATCTAAGTCTTTGGCTAGAGCCTTATTAACAAATTGTACAGAGCATTCCCCTGAACCTAAATATTTGCTGGTTAGAGTCCAGCCTCAGGCCTTAATTTTTATAATTAATATTGTGAAATGTAGAAAAAAATGTGCGAATCAGACACAAGTTCAGGACTAATCAGGAACCCAGTCAGACACTAAGTTGCTCCTAAAAAAAAGAGAGATAAAAAAAGGCTGCAACTCGATCAACAGCTGCTCGATACACACACAGCATACGGTAATTAGTTGACGATTTCTACGATATCGCGCGTTTCTTTTTTAATTCCGCCTCGCTCTCACGTCTGTTGCCGGGTGTCTCTGGTACATACGCAGGAGGTATTTTCAGTGGCGCCCGGCGGACTTTGACCACCTGTGGTCGGGATGAGAACGCTCCCTCTCGAGTCGCGTTCCATACTAAATCGCGCTCCCAAAAATGTTTAGTTTTTGTATTTCCTTACCAAGTTAGCGTGAACCGTCGCCTCCTCAATATACTTGGCAATGCCGGTGACAAATCCATTGCGGTCTTCGAAGTTGGTATCAAAGTTGGCCTGGTACAAGATGGAACATGGAGCCGCTTCGATGCAGGGCTGTTCATCTGTAGATTGGTAACATTCTCTCCGTACAAACATTTATTTATTTTATTTAAACTTCATGCACAAACGCGTGCATTGGAGGATTAATGCCTTTAGGCATTTTCTGCCAGTCAACATTATACATGTACCTACTATTACTATTACATGGCAAAGTGTGGGGTTATAAGGCTTGGGCAAACCAAAAGCAGTTGCAGTGCAGTAGCAGTGCGTCTACGTTAGTGAATAATGTAGTTATATGAGGGATGACACACTGAACAAACGCGGGCCCGCTGAACCTACCTGCTCCGCGCACGCACTGCTCTTCGACAAAACATTTGGACGGGAGCAGCGCAGACGCGGGGCGGTGGGAGCGCAGGCGCGAGGCGGCCGCAGTAGGCACACGTTGTATTACTACCTCCGCAATTTTGAGTAGTCACACTAGAGCAGTTGAGCGGGACAGACGCAGCGCAGGTTGTCCACGGTTATAATTTTTTACAAGTTTATCATGGAACCAAATGGACCGATCTTCAAAAGATTCTAATTCCCGACATAGACGATGGTACTCCCCACATTCATCTCTTCTTTTATTTATATCGTGAACCCATATTCTTTTTTTTTCCTTAACGCTAGAAGCAACAATAGCTCCTCTTCGTAGTCCGTAGTCCTTTAAGTGAGTAGTACATAATGTGTGTCAGTAATTATAAAACAAGCAGATCACGGCATGATATAGTTTCTCGTTCTCAATTCCCATGGGTACGGGTGCGCCAAAGTTCAACTAAATTTTAAACTCCGATAATTGGAAATCCGAAAATGTTCTTCCTAACATTTTTCATCCTAACAATCACAATTCCTAACAACTTCACAATATCAGTAGCAATAAACATCTATTATACTTTTATTTGTTGTCCTATTTTTTTCAATATAACCATCTTTTACACTATTATTCAAAGTCATATCTTTTTTGTTTAGATTTCTTTGGGTTAGGTTAAGTTAGAACTGTAACCACAACGAACCACAATAACGAACTACAAAAACCACAGAACCGAATCGGTCCTAATTATGTTTAGGGATAAAAGCGTTATGATAAAAAACAGTAGGAGTTTAAATATATTTACATTAATGATATTATTAATTACAATTTTCGGTAACATGAGTGTTATGAACATCGCCGGTAGCACTACAAATAGTATGAATGAAAACTTTAGGTTGAAAAATTTTAGGAAGAGTGATCATTCGGATTACAAATCATTAGGAAGAACACTTTCGGGTAAAGAACTTTAGGTGAGCCAATATGGACCCATGGGTACAGATTACTGAAATAAAAAGTAGCCTATGTTTCTCAGGGATAGTCAAGGAATGTAAGGAATCATTGGATAGACTGGCCGAGAACACCGACCTAACCTGCCTGGGTCCCCGGACATGAGGGAAACACTGGCAATGAGCGGGCCGATGAACTAGCCAGAGAAGGTGCTGGCGAAAACTTTGCGGGACCGGATTCCGGTTGCCCATAGCGCACAAAATCGCCATAGCAGTAATCAGCCACAGAATAAAAGCAGAAAACAACCAAAGATGGAACCTTGACTGGAATGAGACAGTCGAATTTTCATCAAGGGCATGGATAAGAGAATGACGAGTCATATCATGAAACTCCCAAGAGGAAACATGAGACTCGCCATAGAAGTCATAACAGGACACTGTCGACGAAACAGACATCTGACAGTGATAGGAGTAAAAACTATCAGTGAAAGAATTTTAAAATCGGTTCAGTAGATATGGAGTCTATTTAATTCAAACAATCAAATCTTTCCTTTTTATAATATCTAAGTATAGGCTTTGTTGTATCTGTGGTAAATCTATGTTTACTCTATGCTTGTTCTCTATAATAAATATAGTCTATGATAACTGTGAAATAACATGTCCTCTCCTCACGCCGGTGTAAAAAATTATGTTGTAAAAACTATAATAGGAAGCAATGTGTGATATATAAATAAAAGCCAGACATCTAACAAGTGTCTTAATTTAACAGGCTTGCCCCCTGTTACGTGGGACCAACAAAACTACTGCAAACATTTCTGCCTAACCCCTCAGCAGGGTTATTGGTGTTAAGAGTGAGTTCAAGCGGGCTGCTTATTTAGTATTGGCTGCTTATGTTCCTCGGTAGCAGTAGATAAATATAATATTATGTAATATTGTTTAGTGTCAGTCTGGGTTATGGGTAGTGGGTGTTTGTCTTATTTTAATTGCTTATTTCACTTGCTTATTTTATTATGGTTGTTAAACGTGCTACTTGTTTTTTATTGTGTTAGCCTTAGATCAAAAATACCTAGATTACCGATCAGTGCTTTAAAAACGGCACCACTTCAACTCGGTCCACTATCGAAAACTGCACACTTGAGCGCTTCAGTCGCTTTGCGACCGCGCTGGTAGTAAGACATTTCACGATGACAAAGCGTTCGCTTAAAAATTGCATAAAACTACTCTTTTAGAGTGAAAAAAGAGGATGGAGTGTCATAGTTTCGACAAGTAAAAATCAGTTCACATTGTTAATTGCTTTTCATGTGCAATAATGCACTGCTTAAGAATATTATTTTTAACTGGGCAAACTACGCGCTTCATGAATCACGCAACTTCACACCGCAATGTTAGAACAAGTCTCATACAGAAAGATGGAGTCGTCATTAATTTATTTTAAATTTTTGATTACAGTTTGATATATTTTTTGAATATCTTAATTTGTTTTGATTTTTCCCCATAATGCAATAAGACAAGAAAAATGGAGGCGTATTATAGCACGTGAAAGAGAAGATACCCATAAATTTATTTGATTGATTGTTTGTTTTAGGTGTGTGTGAAAATATAATTATTGATTTTGTTTCGTACTAGCGTTTTTGTAATCTTTTATCTATATACTTAGTTTAATTTATACGTTTATTTATATGTGAATAAAACAATGTGAATTTATGTTTATATTTCTCATCGTATTTCATTACACAAAAGTTTTATACGCAATGTCGGCTCCACATTCCTTTTATAACCTTAGCGCATGGAATCCGTACTAAGTTCCTATATATATTCTGACAACAGCGCTGTACATTGATGCTTTTGTATTATTTATTACGAATTATTTCTACGTCAACTATCAATCTACAATCTTGTTTATTTTATAGATGGTATTTGTAATAATTACCTATACAGTATTCGAGTGCCAACATTCCGCGTTGTATTTGTACTGAATCCAATATCTATAGTATTTTTGATCTAATGTGTTAGCGATGTGTTATTATTATTTTGTTTTATAGTGTGTAAGCAATAGATGTAATTGGTAACTGCACTATCGTATTAGGTATCACCTGTAATGATAATAGTTAGTTGTAAATAAATAAAAATTTGTTAATTGTAATATACAACGTGTCCCAAAATTCAATGATAAGCTGGCATCAGAGCATGGACCTACTCATGACAACTCGGGAAAATTAAAAATATAATGTATAATTCTTTTCTTTTTTAAATTACAGAGACTTTTATAAATTTCATCGATATTCGATACCCATTTAGCTATTTTCAACTACCATGTCCACAATTTTTGATATATTTTGATATTCTTTCTGCATTAGCAACCTAAGAAGGACGGCTATCTACCACAATCCTTTAAATTTACAGTCTGTAGTTATTTTACAAAAATAAGTCAAAACATTTTTTTTTCTTATAATTTTAACAGATTTTTACATTATATTCACTTTCTGTAGTCTAGGTTAAAAAAATAAGTATGGACACTACCATGGCAAGTCATCTTAAAAATTGGCGCCACAAATTGTGATTCCAAAATGGTAGGATACACTGAACAACAATTCAAAAAAAAGAAATTGGCTATCATTTATAAATAACAATGAAATATTTACAAATAATAATAAAATGTTTGGTGTTAATTTATTTTTGAATAAAACAAGAAAAATTGTGTAATTTTACATTTATTGCAATTTATTATTATTCATTACCACAGTAAATGTTCAAATTGTTGGCCACCGGCATTAATACAGGCATGGCATCTTCGTAAAAAAGTCTGTTTTATTTGATGATTTATTTGACGTTTTTGTGATTTTATGATTTGGAATATGGCGAATTTAGAACCCTTTAACATTTACCATGCCACTACAATACACACCGTTACGCTAATACGTATCTGATTTATGGGGAATGCAGATATAATGCTAAAAGTCTCGGTAATTAAAAAAAAAAGATTCATTTTTTTTATTTTTTCCCGAGTAGTCATTAGTAGGTCCATGCTCCGATGCCGGCTTATAGTTGAATTTTGGGACACGTATGTTTGTACAGGGTAATTCTTGAAACTACTGAACTGAAGTTCTTTTACTGATTTATATTATAGCAGCATTATCCCTGAGTGTTATACGCAACCTTTCATTCCGATAATATGTTCCCGAGGAAAATAAGATACAGCAAAACTTCCGACCTGGCGGACTACCGGATGTAAACAGGAAAAGTGTTATCAATAGGTAATGACAGCGGTCGGTCGGCCCCACCTAGAAGTTATCGTAGTTAGTCACTATAATAACGAGAAATTCTGGCCTTACCTGGTAATGTAAGCTCGTCCAGCACGTCAACATTGCTCAAAGCATCCGATAACGAAACTTTCTCACTCACAGACATGATTTACCACTTTAAAATACAAGAAAATTTGTAAGAGGATACAATTATACTCAGAAAGCGGGATTTATCGCAACAATGCGATGTTTTTATCTTAGTTAGGTATTAGCATGCTTGTAAATGTTTAAAATCTCAGCAAATCTTTAATAGCACACTAAATTATGCAGAAATACAATAGTTACAAATTATTGTAATAAAAATACTACATATACAATACAATTTGGAATTTATTTTTGGATTGACAAGTCAAGATGGCGTTTTGACATTGACAATTTGAGTGTTTTTTTTGTCTGTTCACCCAATTATGGGCTAAAAACTTTCGATCATACCGCCTCAATTGGTATGGGATTAAAAAGGTACGGAAGGGAACAAAACATCACTTTTCCTGTTCAACAGGGGTTGGTACTGGGACCGCTTCTGTGAAACATCGGCTACGACTGGGTGCTGCGAGGTGCGTTGACTGAGGGTGTCGGCGTGACGTGCTACGCCGACGATACCCTCGTCACGGCACGGGGTGCAACGCATCAGGAGGCAGCACTCGGTCACGACGGTTGTTGCTCAAGTCGTGGGTCGGATACGGCGGCTGGGACTGGAGGTGGCCTTGCACAAGTCCGAGGTTCTTTGTTTCCATGAACCTCGGAACGGTCCACCTGAAGGTTCCAGCATAACTGTAGGAGGCGTTAGCATCGGCATCAAGCCCTCGATGAAGTACATAGGGATCGTACTTGATAGCCGATGGAACTTCGGACCACGTTTCCGAAGTTTGGTCCCTAAAGTGACAGGGGCATCAGTCGCGCATTCGCGACTCATGCTCAACCTAAAGGGACCCAACGCCTCCTGCAGGAGACTGTACCTGGGGATCCTATACGGGGCTCCCGTATGGGCGGATAGATTGGCGGACAAGGTGAACGTGACTCTTTTAATCAGACCACTGCGAACCTTGGCCGTCAAAACAATACGGGGGTACCGCACTATCTCCGGAGAGGATGCATGTCTCTTAGCCGGGACCCCTCCATGTGACCTGGAAGCGAGAGCCCTTGTGTCATTGTTTCAATGGCACAAGGAGGCGCTGGAGAGGGACCACAGGCCTGCGTCTCGAGAAATCGAGGACCAGTGGTCCCAACTCCGCCAGGATCTCATGGAGACTTGGAGGGTGCGACTTGAGCAACCAAAGCGGGGAACTACCATCATCGCGGCGATGAGACCGATCATGTACGAGTGGCTGCACAGGTGGCATGGTGACCTCACGTATCGGGCGACGCAGATCGTTACCGGGCATGGATGCTTTGGTAGCTATCTGTTTCGCATCCATCGTGAGGTCACACCCGGGTGGATCTTCAAGAGGCCCAAAATTAATGTCTCCCCTTACGACTCCTATTAATTAAACAAATTCAGAACTTTTACTTGTTAATCTACAACCTAAATAAATTTACCAGAAGCAATCAAAACCTTTCTGTGATTAAATTGCAAAATAACAAACTATTAGAAAAAATCCTCCGAAAACTACAATATTTCATATGTCGCCTTTGCTAGATTTTAGATATTTTATGGCATAAAATAAATATTTTTATAGTAATGTAGACCCGTCTATGTATTTATTGCTTATTACTAAATACGCATGGTATTTCCAACAAAATATATTTAAAAATTAAGTCGCAAGTTAATTAAAAATAAAATCAAACAATGTTCTAAAAAATTCCGTCATTAGCGACAACACTATTGTTTTTCAATATTTTAAGAAATCGGAAAGCACCCGAAGCCTCACATCTGGCTAAAGGGACGCACCCCCCTCGTAACTCAGTCGATCGCCACTCATTACAGTGAACGGACGCCTTTTACACCAGCGGTAAGTTGTTGAATATCATTCTCCAAAGTTTGTCATTCCAAACGTCATTCGTACATAAAGCTTTATCTTAATTATGTATGCATGGTAAACTTTTATTTATTAACGATGATGAAGTGTTCTGGAAACAAATGACGTGCACTGTTTGTTTTTTCTTATAGTTACCTATTTCGCATGCTGCGTGCGAACTTTTCAGAATTTGTCATAGTTGGTAACATCATTATTAGCAACATTACACGAGTCGACAATGACGCCTGTTGCTAATAATGATATTTATGCCTACCTTTAAAAGACTTGCATAGCAAATCTTGTTCACAGACAAATTCAAGAGTAGGTACCTACATTATTCTTTCTTGTGTAAACACCAATCATTTTGGGTTGTTTTCCCAAAAAGCATCAACAGAGAAACATGTCAGTGCAGTATTCGTGTTAATATGGAACTATTAATATCTGCAACGAATAAGCAATCCATAATAAAAGAGAAAAATAGTGAACAGTTCATCTCCAAATTATGTTGTGATTCAAGAAATATTTACTGCTTACAAAGAAGTTGTGATGTCCGCAGATCAAAATGTCTGGAATATAATCTTGAGAATGAAGATAGAACTTTCGCATATTTTCAATGGGTCAAAGTAACTAAAAACAAAAAAAAAAGTGGTATTCAGAAAAAACAAACATTAACGTTGAAAAAGAACGTAACTATCTGCCCTAAAGAAGCTATTGCAAAAATAGAAGCAAACATAGTACCATTTCTCGAGCACACTTACAAAAATGGTCGGTCAGTATAATGCTATCAAAGATCTAAGAAATAACCTAACCATTGAAGAAGCTTTGGTACATGTCGATTTTTCAGAAACTTAGTCCTTTTTTTTTTATATTGGGTTCGCCAAATTGACGCCACCCGCCTGGTGGTAAGTCGTGACGACGTCTAGCGATTGTGGGCCACTCTCACAGCACACAATACTATAGAGAGTGGCCCTCAACTTGACGACCTACTGATGTGCCTCTTCACGCTCCGCTTAAAGAACCCAGGATTGTATGTGGGAGGAAACACGTGCACAGGCAGGGCGTTCCAGGTCACTATCGTTCGGCAGAAAAACGAACGTTTAAAACGCTCGGTTCTCGCGAACATGCTATCCACTGTGTGGGAGTGGCATCTCTGCCCGGCACGCGTTGTTCGGGATCGGAAGGAAGAGGGTGGGATCAGATTGAAGAGCTCTTCAGAACACTCGCCGTGGTAAATACGATAGAATGCCGCCAAGGAAGCTATTGTTCGGCGCTGAGCTAGCGGCTCAAGGCTTCCCGTTACCTCCGGACAATCTATAATACGGATAGCCCGTCGCTGCATAGCGTCGAGAGCGTCCAGCAGATACTTCGCGGAGCCGTCCCAGAGGTGAGAGCAGTATTCGACGCAGGGTCTAATCTGCGTCTTGTACAGCAGACACCTCTGGTCCGGTGTAAAGAATCTCTTTACCTTATTCAGTATTCCTAGTTTCCGCGAAGCTAGCCCTATACATCTTTCGATGTAGTTTTTATTATTGAGCTCTTGACGAACGTCTATGCCAAAGATGTCAAGGTTGTCCTTCATTGGTAATAATGCATTCTGAAGACATGGTAGGGGAAGGAAAGGGGATTTCTTCGCTGTAAATGCACACGCCTGTGTTTTGCGGGCATTGAACTCGACCAGGTTCTCGGTACCCCATTGAGAAATACAGTCGAGGTTCCTGTCGAGATCAGGCACGAGATGTAGTCTATCCTCCTCAATCTCCAACCGCCCTGCCGCCGGACGAGCCCAGTAGCTCCCGTGCAATGTGCTGTCATCTGCATAGCAATGAATGCTCCCGAGGGTTAGCATATCATTGATATGCAGAAGGAAGAGAGTTGGTGACAGCACGGACCCCTGCGGTACCCCGGCATTCACTTGCAAAAAGCGAGAAGCCTGGACATCGCAGAGGACCCGCATTCGGCGTTCGTTCAGAAAGCTGGCCATCCAGCTGCACAGTTGAGGAGGTAGACCATATGCCGGAAGCTTGGAAAGGAGCGAAGCATGCCAGACTCTATCGAAGGCTTTGGCGATGTCCAGGCTAATCGCCAAGGACTCGCCGTGCCTTTCCATAGCCTCACCCCAGACATGCGTTACGAATGCCAGAAGATCACCCGTTGATCGTTTTGGCCTGAAGCCGTATTGCCGATCATTTAGTAGCGAGTAATCTTCGAGGTATCGCATGAGCTGCTTGTAGATGAGGAGCTCAAACACCTTGCAGATGACTGAATCATTCCTTAAAATACGCAGAAGTGCAATCTTTCCACTTCGGGGGTAGTAGACAACAAGTCTGCTTACATACTGCAGTTCAGCAGGTCTCAGAATCACGGGGCGTGTGCTGAACAAGAGAACAGGTAACATCACCTGAGCGCGTCGTAGGCCGCACAAGAGGTCGAGACACCGCGTTCCTTGTTTATATAGAATAGTTGATGCGCGGGGAAGCTTCGTCGCCTGCGCCCGCTCCCACCAAGCGGTGTGACGTCACACGTCGACGTCACAGTATATACGCATAACTTTGATACTGGTTTAGTAACCCCAACATCCATGTGTACAATAAGTGTCTAAACTAAACTCTCTAGGTACCTAGTAATGAAGATTCTATCAGTATTGGGATCAAGATTTTAATTTAACTCTAAATCGGGTTAAATCATCAATCGAGAAGTTTATTAAGTATATTTTGTTATTGATGCCTCTTGTGAATAAAATTTAAAATAAGAGTAAATAAATGTCATATTGCCCTTTTGTTTTAACAACGTGATGGACATTTATTTCTCTTGTTAAATTTTACTCAAGAGTGCTTGGTTTAAAAGGGTCATAATGTTGTATTGTCAACCATAAAAAAAGTAAATTTGTTGATTTTTATACAGTTGATGTTTACAATCAATTTTAAAGGTAAAAATGATTTTTTTATACTTGCATTTTATTTTTATTCCTATCAATAATTTAACTTCAAATATATTCGTCACTGTCGGCAACAATCCGTCATTATATTTTGCGACAGCGTCATTATTCTCATATATCGTCATTATCAGCAACCCTATTTTTTTTAAATTTGCAAAGATTTTCTAAAATATTAAAATATTCAGCGTACCTTAACTATAACATAGCATGCATTTGGTGGAGAGCTCGGCGTGGGCGAGTCAGCGTGGGGACCTCGAAGTGGGTCTGGGCGTGGATATCCTCTCGCTGGAAACCATGTTCCAAGCCATGGTCTCCAGCGCGAGTAGGTGGAACGTGGCCGTGTCCTTCTGCGAGCAAGACATGCTCGCGAAGGAGGCGGCCGAGAGGGAGAGGGAGCGTACCCTCCCCGTTGAGTTTCGCAGTCAGCGGCCAGGGCGCCGCAGACTCATCTACGCCCAGGACCATCGACCTCCATGATCGGGGCCTGAGGACGGCGGGATAGCCACCCGCCGTCCTTACAGAAGCAGGCTAGAAGGGTTGCGTGCAAGCAACCAGATTCACTCACCGACGCGGGATAAAACCCAACCCCAACGACGCGGGATTTTCATTCTGATCAAACCCCCGAAGAGGCCACACAGCTGGCCAAAGTCCGCCGGGCACCACTGGAAATACCGTCTGTGATCACCGGAGACGTCCGCAGCAATAGACATGGGAGCGACTGCGATCTCGCGGAATTTAAAAAATAAAAAAAAATGCCGCGCTGAAGTATCTTAAGTTATCTGCACTTTTTTAAATATTATGTGATAATAATGCTCCAAATTAACAGCTTTTTGCTACATGCATATGAAAGTAAATAAATAGTTAGATTATATAATAGGTAATATAGATACCTTTTTTTCATCTTGTGAAAGCGTTGTACACACCTTTCGGATGTCCAACGGGCTCTCGGACTGTCCGATTAGGACCGATTGAATGAATGGGTGAACTAACAGTGTGACCAAGTTCTTTAAGAGTGTTACCAACCTAAATAATTTGTGGTTGGATAAAACTTGGCTGGGGATCCCAAAAAAAAGCTTGTCTAAATTGTTATACACTAAATATGGAGTTGTCGTATGGACCAAAATCCTTATTTGTCCTCTTTACTTAAATAAACAATTTACCGAACAAAAACACCCAAACTCCAACTACTTGTATTTAAAGGTGGGTTTAGACTTTTAGACCAAACGAGCGAATGCTCATTCTATCGGTTCTACGTAAAATTTCAAATTTCAGAAATTCCTTCACTATTGTAAGAAATATTTTTACTAAGCAGGGGGAGGGCAAACCATCCCTGCCCGTGCGCGCCATCCGAACTTGGTCGGGTTATGTAGGTTTTCGGTGCTTTGTCAGTATTTTAATTGTTTCTCTTTAATTACTGAATTTAATGAGATGAAATTTTGCACGTGAGTAGTTGAATTAATACACTAATTATTGGAATACATTTTACTATGCAATTCCTTTAAAACGTCGTGATATGTGACTGCTTTGTAAACAGTGGTCTATTCATGGTAAATTGTCCTATAACTCATTAATTACTAACGGAACATCATTGATACTTGGTAAGATGTTGCAGACACTTACAAGGTTTGTATAAACGTGAAAAACTAGACCCCAAAGTGCATACTTTACGAACTAAGACCTAATAAGCGTATTTTACGTTTATATTTTTATCTTTTAAACCCTACGATTTTTTCTAAATCTGTTTTTTAAACAAATATAAACAAATTCAAAACAACGTATGTAAAAATCTACAGCTCTCTATATAAGCGGTTTATATGAAAACTAGCAAATGGCCAAACGTTCGCGTAGCGAAACTTAAATTTCTCCGAAGTTTATGCATGCACTAATTTTATTCATACATACACAATTACACACAAATACACACTAATTTTTGGACCCATTCTTTTTCTTCTAAGTCCATGGATTAAAAAAAGTTCCGCCAGGACAACGTTCGCCCAGCGGAATCAGTTTTTGGCGAATTTCTCCACAATGGCTGCATGCACAATTTTTTTTTACCATACACATTTACACGACGTCATACACTAAATATCTACATAATTCAAATCTTTAAATTCGACAACATTCCGCTGCGCGAACGCACACGGTGATGATGCAGGGAATTTCCAGTGGCGCCCGGCGGACTTTGGTCACCCGTGTGGCCTCTGCGTTTGGGTTTGGTCGGGTTTTATTCCGCGTCGGTGAGCGAACTTGGTTGCGTGCTGCAGGGCCTCGGCCACTTCAACGCAACCCTTCTAGACTGCTTCCGTAAGAACCGCTGGTTGCTATCCCACCGTCCTCAGGCCCCGATCATGGAGGTCATGGTCTTGGGCGTAGATAAGTCTGTGGTGCCCTCGCCGCACACTTCTGGAACTCAGCGGGGAGGGTACTCTTCCTTACCCTCTCGGCCGCCTCCATCGCGAGCACGACTTGCTCGCAGAAGGACACGGCCTCCACCTACTCGCGCTGGAGACCATGGCTTGAAGCATGGTTTCCAGCGAGAGGGTATCCACGCTCAGACCCACTACGAGGTCCTGGGGCTGACTCGTCTACGCTGAACACTGCACCATCGTGTGAAATGCAGTGTCTTCGTCAGAGGCCTCGCAGTGTTGAAACGATTGATGCGAAACAGATACTTACCGAAGCATCCATGCCCGCTAATGATCTGCGTCGCACGATACGTGAGGTCACCCGCTATGCTGGAGGTTTCCCCACCTTGGTCGCTCAATTATACCTACATAGCCATGCAAAGTTTCATGTTTAGGAGGAAACCCGAAGACGGACGTACAGACAGATTGACGGCCCGACATGACGAAACTGTAAGGGTTCCGAGACTTTAAACTACGGAACCCTTAAACAGAATAAAATCAGTATTTCAGGGGACTCTCATAGAATAAACGTATTTGTTGCCTATTTTTGGTACGGTTTTGTTGTTTCTAACCTGTTAACTTCCAGAACCAACAGTAAGAAGATGCAATTTCTATTACGTGTTAACGGATTAACGATTAACGTTAACTTGCGTTAAAATTTCTAAAAAGTAACGCATTAACTTTTAACGAAGTTAACTTTTTCAGTAACGGATTAACGAAGTTAACTATTTGATTAACGGTGCCCAGCTATGCCCGTGTCGCACGCGCCGCTCTGGTACAGTCTTTGCAATAAGTTGATAACTATGAGTTCAAGTGAACTATAAGTTCAAGTTTCGAAAACAGTTCGTCAGATGTAGACGGTGACATTTTAAAATTAACTAAAAAATATTCTCCCATTTTCTCTTTAATAACGAAAACTTGGTTACAAATTCTCAACACAACAAGACGTGACATATGGGCTGATTGGCTGACGCCTTTGTTCACGTCGTCGTCTTTTGGCTAAGTAATATATCAATAAATACTTAGGTAATCCATTTCGACTGTAAACCTACTACGCGATCAAAATTATACTGGCACCCGCGACGGGCATCCGCTTAACGCAGCGAAAGTCCTAAGAGCCACATACACTAAAAACTATACGGCAAACCACAGACTTATGTTGGGCCGCCGTCGCTTCCTTCGCTCGGGAGTTGATGGCGGTGAAGAGAGGCCCTGCGTGAGCGGGAACGTGCAGGCCGCACTTTCCCGCCACGCCGGGCACTAGTCAGGGGGCGACGGCGTATTGCTTACGCCCAAGCCCCCGACTGATAGGGCCGTGGGCGGTGGTTCGGGGGGCCCACCGCTCACATGAAAGGCCCTGAGGAGTTCGACGCCCCTTATGTGTTTCGGGGGCGTCGCTTCTATGTTGTTTTGGGGGGGGCGAAGCCCCCCCTTCGAAGAGCTTCTAAAGAGCGCGCCTTTGCCGGGCCGCCGCCGCTTAGCAGTTTCTGCCTATCCGGGGGCCCGGCTAAGGCGAAACACCGTGGATAGGTTTTAGTGGGTAGTCCGGCCCGTTTTCTATCCTAGGGCCGGGAGTCCCACACGAAGTCGTCTCGCTCCCCCCTTGCTTCCTTGGCCGCATGTTATTGTAGATACTTACCACGGTGAGTGTTCTGAAGAGCTTCAAACCGATCTCACCCTCTCCCTACAGATCCCGAACAACGCGTGACGGGCAGAGGTGACACTCATACTCTGGAGAATATCTCCGCCAGAACTGAGCGTTTCGAACAGTTCGTAGGAAACCGAGCCAACTTGTTTACATGGACAACCTTCTGGTGACGTCATTTCGCCGCGGTATTGCGACCGCTTTGGGACGGCGCCGCTTTCCTAAGAAACTGAAGCTCATAAGTCGATTAACTGAAACAACCAATCAGAACATTTCGGTCACGTGATCAACAACCCCATTATTTACTTCTGTTCCACGTTGTACAAGATGGCGGTGTCAATAATAAAAAAGTCGAGTTTCAAAGGTTTGTTTTAATACCTAGTAATTATTACTTATTAACAACGAAGTTAGTACAAGTACAAAAATTAAAAAAAGAAAATTATATAAATGTAGGTAGACAGACACACTGTACATAATAGAATGTAAGAATTCCACGGGAATAAATCGGGATTGTCCTAACTAAACCAGTACCAACTTACCGCCGGGCGCCACTGGAAATACTTTCTGCGTGCGTACCGGAGACGCCCGCTAACGGACGTGAGAGCGGAGGAATGAAAAAAAAAATTGCCATATATTTTAGAGTTTTCAAATGTTTTTTCGTAAAATCTAAAAAAAAAAATACAGTTTAGAGGTCTTTGACCATGCTGAGTTGATTGCAGCTGGTCTTGAGTCCCTAACTATAACCGTTCTCGATTTGACCTTGACCTTGAGATCAGGTCAAAGGTCAAGTTCATTTTAGAGGTCTTTGACCATGCTGAGTTGATTGCAGCTGGTCTTGAGTCTCTAACTATTACCGTTCTTGATTTGACCTCGTTTTGACCTTCACCTTGAGATTAGAGCTCAAAGGTCAAGTTCATTTTAGAGGTCTTTGACCATGCTGAGTCTATTGGCGTTTACACTGAGTCTCTAGCTCTTACCGTTCTCGAGTTGAAAGTAGTTCACGGACGGACGGACGGACATTACTGTTGTATATAAAGCACTTGGATTACCGCAGGGTTCAATTTTGGGACCTTTTCTTTTTCTAGTATATATTAATGATCTCCCTCACCTCATAAGAGACGACCACGAGGTAGTTTTGTTTGCTGATGACACTTCTTTAATATTTAAAGTTAAACGTGGACAGCGCGAACTTGACGATGTAAACATTACCCTCTCTAGGATAGTCCACTGGTTTTGTGCTAATAATTTATTATTAAATGAAAATAAAACTAAATGTGTAAGATTCACCTTACCTAATGTAAGACTTGTTAAAACCAGTGTTAAGGTTAGGGATGATATAATAGAATTGGTCGATGACACTGTCTTTCTGGGCATAACGTTAGACTCCAAATTGCAATGGGGGCCTCATATCGGGAAAATTTCGGCCAGGCTTAGTTCAGCAGCCTATGCTGTCAAAAAGATCCGACAACTTACAGACATTAAAACGGCGCGTCTTGTCTACTTCAGCTACTTCCACAGTATCATGACATATGGCATACTACTGTGGGGTAACGCTGCCGATATTGAATGCATCTTTGTGTGTAAGTTGTCGGATCTTTTTGACAGCATAGGCTGCTGAACTAAGCCTGGCCGAAATTTTCCCGATATGAGGCCCCCATTGCAATTTGGAGTCTAACGTTATGCCCAGAAAGACAGTGTCATCGACCAATTCTATTATATCATCCCTAACCTTAACACTGGTTTTAACAAGTCTTACATTAGGTAAGGTGAATCTTACACATTTAGTTTTATTTTCATTTAATAATAAATTATTAGCACAAAACCAGTGGACTATCCTAGAGAGGGTAATGTTTACATCGTCAAGTTCGCGCTGTCCACGTTTAACTTTAAATATTAAAGAAGTGTCATCAGCAAACAAAACTACCTCGTGGTCGTCTCTTATGAGGTGAGGGAGATCATTAATATATACTAGAAAAAGAAAAGGTCCCAAAATTGAACCCTGCGGTAATCCAAGTGCTTTATATACAACAGTAATGTCCGTCCGTCCGTCCGTGAACTACTTTCAACTCGAGAACGGTAAGAGCTAGAGACTCAGTGTAAACGCTAATAGACTCAGCATGGTCAAAGACCTCTAAAATGAACTTGACCTTTGAGCTCTAATCTCAAGGTGAAGGTCAAAACGAGGTCAAATCAAGAACGGTAATAGTTAGAGACTCAAGACCAGCTGCAATCAACTCAGCATGGTCAAAGACCTCTAAAATGAACTTGACCTTTGACCTGATCTCAAGGTCAAGGTCAAATCGAGAACGGTTATAGTTAGGGACTCAAGACTATAATATATAATAATAAACGTGAATACTGGGTGCCTGCCATTTTGCCGAAAAGATTTTGACAAAATTTTATTACCCAAACCAATTTTAGCAACCTTTTTTTATAACATTGCAATATTTCGTATGTGTACTAAATTCCTTTTAGAAACATTGTTATTTTTAAATTAATTTGACATTTTTATTCTGTGTACTAATTTTGACATTGTATAATTTCTAATTTAATGTGACTGAGTGATAATAATATTGGTATAAATGTATATGAGTCTATTTGGCTTAAAATAAATTAATTATTCTTATATATTAATACAACTACACAGTTGCACAATGTTTACTTAAAATTTCCTATGAAATTTATTCTAATGCACAAAGTGAATAAAGGTTACTATTAGTATTGTTACGAGCCGGGGTTCTACGGAATGGAAAATGCTGATCAAACTACCACAAAACACTTATTTATAACACACACTTCAGTTAAAGCTCCACTTAGAGTCACTGAACACTTTTATTCGCACTCGAAACTCGCAGGTATAACTTGTATTATCGCTTCCGAAATACTGTTGATCCGCCACCGAAGTGCTCTGCCTTTATAGTACGGTCATTACTCTAGATTACTCTAGAATCTTCACGGAAGAATTATCGCGAACGTTCCTCACCTTCGAGATGCTTCTAGATAACTCGTTACATAGAAGTACCTTGACAGAACATTCCAGAAAGACGTTACGTAGTAGTACTGCAATTTGCTACCAGATGGCGCTGAATTTGGTAGTCTTATTACTCGCTACGAGATGGCGTTACAGTATAATTGATTCCCCTGGGTGCATCAATC
This sequence comes from Nudaria mundana, assembly GCA_963556515.1. Lineage (NCBI taxonomy): Eukaryota > Metazoa > Arthropoda > Insecta > Lepidoptera > Erebidae > Nudaria > Nudaria mundana. The sequence goes on from OY748314.1 coordinate 4,088,110, forward strand.
CAAGTGCTTTAAGTATACTACAGGAAAACATTAGATACACACAGGTATATCACACTAAGGTTTTTGACTAGTGTTTCCGCTTATGTGAAACTAAATTAGATTTTTGAGTAAAACATTTTTTACATTCATCACATTTATAAGGGTTATCACCAGTGTGTATTCGCCTATGTCTATCTAATTGCGGTTTATATGTGAAATATTTCTTACATACATCACACTGATAAGGTTTTTTACCAGTGTGTATTCGCATATGACTATCAACATTTGATTTACGAGTGAAACATTTCTTACATACATCACATATATAAGGTTTTTTACCAGTGTGTATTCGCATATGACTATCAACACTTGATTTTCGAGTGAAACATTTCTTACATACATCACATATATAAGGTTTTTTACCAGTGTGTATTCGCATATGTCTATCAACACCTGATTTTTGAGTAAAACATTTCTTACATACATCACATTTATAAAGATTTTCACTAGTGTGAATTCGCATATGTCTATCTAAACTTACTTTAACACAAAAACATTTCTTACATACATCACACTGGTAAGGTTTTTCACCAGTGTGTATTCGTATAATATGTATGTCTAAATTTCCTTTAATATTAAAACATTTCTTACATTCATCACATTTATAAAGATTTTCACTAGTGTGAATTCGCATATGTCTATCTAAACTTACTTTAACACAAAAACATTTCTTACATACATCACACTGGTAAGGTTTTTCACCAGTGTGTATTCGTATAATATGTATGTCTAAATTTCCTTTAATATTAAAACATTTCTTACATTCATCACATTTATAAAGATTTTCACTAGTGTGAATTCGCATATGTCTATCTAAACTTAATTTAACACAAAAACATTTCTTACATACATTACATATATAAGGTTTTTTACCAGTGTGTATTCGCATATGACTATCAACACTTGATTTTAGAGTGAAACATTTCTTACATACATCACATATATAAGGTTTTTTACCAGTGTGTATTCGCATATGACTATCAACACCTGATTTTTGAGTAAAACATTTCTTACATACATCACATATATAAGGTTTTTTACCAGTGTGTATTCGCATATGACTATCAACACTTGATTTTCGAGTGAAACATTTCTTACATACATCACATATATAAGGTTTTTTACCAGTGTGTATTCGCATATGACTATCAACACCTGATTTTTGAGTAAAACATTTCTTACATACATCACACTGGTAAGGTTTTTCACCAGTGTGTATTCGTATATGTTTGTCTAAATTTCCTTTAATATTAAAACATTTCTTACATACGTCACATTTATAAAGATTTTCACCAATGTGAACACGGAAATGAATATTTAAATAACTCTTTGTACTGAACCATTTGTCACAAATATCACATAAATATGGTTTTACTTTCAGCGAACCACTTTTAAAGGTTTGGTTTACAATAATTTTACTGTCAGATATTACTTTGGAACTATTAAGGATGTAAGATTTGGTCTTATTTTCTGTACATTTATATAATAGTGTACTTTTTAAATTTTCGTTGAGGGGTTCACTTTGAACTGATGTGTGTTCATCAATGTTGTTATTAATGTGGTCAGCGGCCTTCATATTGTCTGTAGCTGTAAGTTTCTGATGCTTCTGCGTAACTGGTAGAGGTCTCTTAGGGACAGTGGCACCTGAACAGAAGAATGGTGTACCTATACAACCAGATTTCGACGAAATTGGAACTATTCCCATCTTCATACGCTAATACAATGTTATATCGCGATGGGAAGTGCAATGACAGCTGTAATAGCCGCCACAGCGACTACGAGGTGTGAATTTTTAAGGACGGGAACAAGATTGCGGGCAGAGTTGGGGCGGCTCTATCCTTATGGATAGGAGGCACCGAAAACATAGCCCGCAAGTTTGCTCTCGAACCGTATTGTACCGTCTACCAGGCCGAACTGCTGGCCATCCGAGAGGCGGCAAATATTATTCAAAGCAGGTTGGATAGCAGCTATGCAGTCTATAGTGACTCCATGGCTGCCCTCCAAACGATTGAGAGCCCCGATGCTCTACATCCTCTCGCGGTGCAAACAACGGACGCATTGAACCAATGCAAAGCGCAGAACAGCGTCGCCTTGTTTTAAATTAAGGCATTGGTCGGGAATGAGAGAGCCGACAGTCTCGCCAAAGACGCAGCCCTAAAACTCAAGACGAGAAAACATTACAGCAGATGCCCGGTTAGCAATGCAAAGAGGGAAATCAGGAAAGAGACACTTAAAGAATGGGAAAGGAGATATCGGAAGGGAACAACTGCATCTGGCACGAAGCTATTCTTCCCAATGTGATAGAAGCATACGGAACTGTCAGGAAACTCAACATCACTAAGGAGCTAACACAGGTCCTCACGGGGCATGACGGGTTCTCTGCGTACTTGACAAGGTTCAAGTGCAAGTAGAACCCGTCATGTGCCTGTGGGTATGAGGAGGAAACAGTAGAACATATTCTCGATTGTACATACATGCAAGAGATAAATTTGAGATAAATTGACAACTTAAAGTCGCTTATAAACTGTAAATAGAAAAGGGAGCTATTCATAGAATCGATACTTACTTATAATAAATCTGTAGAAGTGAGTATTCTGTACATTGAAAATATCAAAAAAAATAAATGGCAGGGGGTGTTACTAGACCGACACCGAAACCAAAAATGGGATTAAAAATATTTTTGTCTGTCTGTCTGTCTGTCTGTCTGTTCAGGCATCACGCAAAAACTACCGGTTCGATTACGATGAAACTTGGTATAATTATTCTTTATTACCCTGGGCACCACTGGGTACTTTTTATCCCGGAAAAGTATATACAATAAAAAACAAACTTAATTTTGCGGTTCGATCACTAGACCCGATTACTGTACCAACCGCAAATAATAAGTTTGTCGTCGGTTTTTTTTTTTATTGGGTTCGCCAAATTGACGCCACCCGCCTGGTGGTAAGTCGGAACGACGTCTAGCGATTGTGGGCCACTCTCACAGCACACAATACTATAGAGAGGCCCTCAACTTGACGACCTACTGATGTGCCTCTTCACGCTCCGCTTAAAGAACCCAGGGTTATATGTGGGAGGAAACGCGTGCACAGGCAGGGCGTTCCAGGCCACTATAGTTCGGTAGAGAAACGAACGTTTAAAACGCTCGGTTCTCGCGAACATGCTATCCACTGTGTGGGAGTGGCATCTCTGCCCGGCACGCGTTGTTCGGGATCGGAAGGAAGAGGGTGGGATCAGATTGAAGAGCTCTTCAGAACAGGCTACGTCACCCGCAGTGGAGTTCACTAAGGGGCGCTGCACACGGCCAAGATACTATAATATTTTAACTTAAGATACAATATCGCTCGCCATACAATTCAATGGACTATCACACACGACGAAGATAATAAATAATATTTCATATTTTCGTATCTTAAGATGAATTTGTATGGTATAATAGAGAATATAATAGAAGATATAATAGAGAAACTGTTGTAGGGTATGTATGGGGGGCTTTATGAACGCAATAAAACCCAAAACAGTGGTTTTTAGAACTTTTGTCTGTTTGTCTGAATTTTTGAACACGCTAATCTCAGAAACGGCTTAACCGATTTGAATTTTTGATTTCATTTTGCGGTTTGGTTTTCAATCGCTTTATAAATAAAAAAGTTATGTAGATCTAAAGTAACACGCAGGTGGAGCTGCGGGCAACAGCTAGTATATAATAAAGATTGTAAAAATAGTGAACAAACGAAATAAATAGTGTAAGAAATATAGTTATTCAATATATTGTATCCTGTATATACAATATTGAATAACTGAATTTTTGAAAAGGGCTTGAATGGCCAAATCCGAAACTATAAGGAATAGCAAAAAATGCTCCATGGAGTCACGAGCCCGATTTTGATGAAAAATAAAACCTTATCATTAGAATTTTGGAAAACCAACAATCCTAGCTGGGAATCGACCCCGTTGATTTTGAAAAAAAAAACAAACCCTATATTATTACACCATACGAGAGTGTTGCTATTAAGGATCTTATTCTGGGAGGTAATGATATACGGCAAACTAAAGGAAAGAGCTCATCTTTAACAAAATACATTTTATTTTTCTTACGGTAACTGATTAATTGTTCAAAATGTAGACCATTGTTTTCAATACATAGCTGGATATGAGACCTCAAGGATCGTACTGCATTCAATATTACAATGTTATTGATTCCGTTTAGAATATTCTCCAAAGAACGTTTCAAGTCATCAACTGTATCATACGTGTCTTTGTAAATTTCGTTTGTAACATACCCCCAGAGAAAGTAATCTAAGGGGGTAAGATCCGGGGATCTCGCTGGCCAAGGCACAGGACCATACGTTGCAATAAAATTGTCAACTAACTGCTGAATCAAAATCTCTTTTACTATACGCCTATTATGGGCTGGAGCTCCATATTGTTGAAAAAATAACTGGTTGATCTGGGCCAGTGGCAAATTCTCCAGCTCTTCAAACCGTTCATTCAAAATTTCAACATATATAAAAGTCGTCAACGTTCCGTCATAAATTTTAAAATAAAATACTCTGTCCTTCAAAATCCTGCACCAACAATTAAATAAAAATCGCACCTGGCGATGCGCTTCGGTTACCCGCAAAGGATTAGTTTGTGACCAGTAATGTTTATTATTTCGATTATACATTCCATTATTAGAAAAAATTGTTTCGTCCGAAAATAAAATATTGGATAAGAAATGTCTGTCGTTCTCGAGTTTCCGATTTAACCAATTGCAAAAATCAAGCCGTCTACGAACAGAATCTAAATTATTGGCGCCAATATGCATATCGTTCTAATTTCAATTTTTTTTTCTTACATTAAGAAAATAAAATTGAAATTAGAACGAAATTAAAAGCAAGATTATGTTCCACTGTAAAATTTTACCAGCCTGCCAGAATCATTCAGAACACAATTTAAAACACGGAATAGTTACGATCTTTTCTGGGATTTCGAACGAAACAAATTATGATACAAAAGAAGAATGCCCAATAGTCGTTTCTTTCTTAAAAACCTAAATATAAAGTGTATGGCTACCTAAGTAAATTGATAAATCATAATAATAATAATATATTTTTAACAATCTTTAAATTCACTCGAACAAAATGTATGTGGCATATAAACTATGATATAATTCGTGTTGTAATCGTTTTTAATTGTCTTCTTACTCAAATGCACTATGCCGAACCGGATGTCATGATTCGAATTTTACGATCCTGGATTAATCCAGAAATGGTTAGTACCTATCTTATTCAATTAAGTTTTGTATTCAGTACTTGTAACATACTTGAAATTTACGTTTAAGAGTAACATACTTGAAGTATATTATGTTATGTTCCACAATATTGAATAGATAATGTTATGCTGAGATGTCATGGCCCTAGATTTTTGGGTCACCAAGGTAATTATAATTAATTGCCATGGCGACCATGCATTAAATAGAGTTATAATATAAACATTGATGTGTAGGTATCTAGGTAGGTGTTACATTTTCAGGGTTATTTATAAGTGTGTTAGAACTATTACTTCTATCTTATTTGAATTAAATCCATGTTGATCCATGTAACGATTAGCACTTTTTGGACAAAATTGATTTGACTGATTGATGGACATTTGCTTCAAAAGTAACCTTAATTTTAACGGCAAAACGAAGAATGAGAGAAATCCCCACAAAATAACAGAATATTTTTTATTTCCTATGAAAGTACGATATCAATCCAATTTAATATCCGATTTTAGCTGTCATACAAAATTATTTGTTACGAAACGGCGGTCCATTGTAAAGTGGGCAATCTCCTTTAGGTACATGAAATATGAATTTTATTAAAGTTCCAAACTTTCCTTAAATTTGCCGTATATCATTACTTCGCAGAATTTTATCCTTAACAGCGACTTTAACGGTTTCGATTCCCAGCTAGGATTATTGGTTTTTCAGAAATCTAATGATGAGTTTTAAGTTTCATCAAAATCGGGCTCGTGACTCCTTTGAGCATTTTTAGCTATTCCTTATAGTATCGGATTTGGCCATCCAAGCCCTTTTCAAAAAATCACCTGGATATGCCAATAGCTGTAAAAAACTAAGATAAAGCAATTGTGACTAAAATAATAGTAATAAGTATTAAAGCAAAAGAAACCGATAGCTAAGATAGACTTTAAGAAGACATTATAAGGGAAAACAGCTAAACAAATAACACAAGAATGGCTAAGAGAAAGTAGGCTAAGAGAAGATGGTTAAAGGAAGAACATGAATGAAGGACAGATCAAAACACAGATAGGCACTTATAGGACAAGGAACTACTGACAAAGGTAGAGCGATTGTTTTTTTTGTAAGAAATTGATTTAAAATAAATAGAACAAACAAATAACCCTCTCTACCTTCCCAATATAGTATATATAGTAATTAGAACATAATACGAAAGCATAGGAATAATAGAAGAAAGAAAGAGAAGTACGAGAGGGATAAAGGCGGGAAATTGAATCAAAGAGGGCTATGATGACAGCTTAGGATATACAATTAAAAAATAGTTCGATTAATTTATTTGATTAACTAAGAACAATGCAAAGACTGCAGCGGTAAAAAAAAATGACAGCTGTAGAGTTAAGTAATTAATTTATTGCTTCCTGCACAGTTCTGTGCATCACAGTCTTCAAATAGCTTATGCTGTAACTACTTTCTTTACGTCAGGTAACTATATGTAATTGTACCTACCATTAATAATCTCGATTAAATTCCACTTAGATATCTACACTATTTATACTCTCGATAGATGGCACTTGGTGGAATCTGCTACACACATTGGACAAAACTCTTGTATTTTCCACATTTCATACTGACCGCGATTTCGCTTCACGGCATCATCAGAGATTTTATATTAACACTATATCTCACTAAGCAGTACTGCTTAGTGAAGTATAAAGAAATGTGGAAAAGTACAAGAATTTTGTCCAATATATATAATATCAACAATACAAGCTCATTACCGCGGCTCCGTCCGCGTGATATTGGTTACTCGTTCCTACTTCCCACGAGAACATAACCGAGATACAAAGTAGGTTATAGCGCTCAGGAATATTGCAACTAAGTTCATATTATTATTAGTGAAATTATTTTTCAAAATCGGTCCAGTAATGTCAGAGCCTATTCAATACGAACAAACAAACCAACTGTGGCGTATGCATTATAATCTCTGACGTCATACGAAACGTCTAGATAATACGAGTACAAGGAGGTGCACCGAGAACTTTCGACAACCTTCCATAATATTCCACCAATAGCTAGTTGCGCGTACGCACCGCCCTATAATTAAACTAGCCAATTACAAATAGGTAAACAAATCGTAGGTACAACATAAGTATAGGTATTTATACTAGATCCTATTGTCTAAGGCCACGCCCACCTAAACCTGTTTGTATCAGAATATTCTAGGTACTTGTTTATTATTATTAATATATAACCGAATGCATTTCAATAATAAACATTCATTCATCCACATAGTGTTACTGTAAGCGTTTCAATATACCTCCCAACAACCACTACACTGGTGACCCCCGACGTTTAAAGATATCAAATAACTTGCTGAAGTTCCCGACGTCACTGGTGACCCTCGACTTTACTGGTGACAGTCGATATCAAGCAGTGCTTGAATACAATAATAATCATCATCGGAGCGCCGCGCCGTTACTGGTTGAACTACAGTAACAAACCGCGTAATCATCATCATCGAGCGTTGTTCCCGGCCGCAGAATGACGAATCCATCCGGACAGCCTGGTACAGCCGCAGCTACGATTACGGACGTGGTGTTGGGAGAAGCTTACCGAGTAGGAGTCAAGACCCCAAAGTTCGACCCCAATGGCCCAGAGCTATGGTTCGCTCTAATGGAAGGACAATTCATGCTATCCCGAATAATCTCCGATGACACGAAGTTCTACTACGTCCTGACTCAACTCGAACCGCAGCATTCATAGGAAGTACGCGATTTGATCGTTTCTCCACTGGCTTCAAACAAATACGATACGTTGAAGAACAAGCTCATACGAAGACTGTCAGCCTCGCAAGAAAAGAGGATACAATAGCTTCTCATGCACGAAGACATGGGTGACAGGAAGCCTAGTCAATTCCTCCGGCACTTGCAACTACTTGCTGGTTCTAATGTTCCTTCAGATTTCATCAAATCCATTTGGACTAGTAGGCTGCCTACACATTTGCATACCTGCATAGCAGCCCAGCAGTGTAAAATGACTCTGGAGGACCTATCCGAATTAGCAGATCGCGTGAACGACGTCGTTCCAGTAACCGCGCAAGTAGGTGCACCAGGCCCTAGGCAAGTAGCAAACACAACGTCGACGACCGCCGAAAGTACTGACGTAGCCACGCTCACTCGTACCGTATCGGACCTCAGAGGCAGGTTGGAAGCAATGAGCATGGACCTGGGTAGACTTTCCCGCTCACGTTCCAGAAACGACAGAAGCATTCTGAGACAAAATCGTTCGAGATTGCGCTCAAGTACTAGCGATAACTCATTGCTACTACCATAATCGGTTCCGGGATAATGCACGCAAATGCTCACAGCCCTGCTCGTTTAAGAAGTCGGAAACCTTCCCAGGCAGCCATTAGTGGCGGTAAACGACTGCCTTTCTATTACGAGCCGCCTGTTCATAACGGACCGCAAGACAAAGATTCAATACCTCATTGACACGGGTTCGGACCTGAGCGTCTTCCCACGATCCGCTGTTCGGGAGCCACGTATGAAAACCCGGTATGAATTGTTCGCTGCCAATGGAACAATCAATGCCACCTACGGTGACTTGCCACTGACATTAGATTTAGGGCTTCGCCGCGCGTTCACATGGCGTTTTATTGTGGCTGACGTCACAAAGCCAATCAACGGCGTCGACTTTTTAGGCTACTACAGTTTATTAGTCGACTGCCGCAACCAACGCTTGATTGATGGAATTACAACATTAACAGTTGCTGCTCTACATCAACCGCCAACTGAGGGTATTTCATCCGTCCACACTGTCACTGATAACACCGTGTATCATCGTTTGTTAAGACAGTAGCCGGACGTCACGCGCCCTGCTGGTAAACCCAAGGTCGTAAAGCATTCAACGGTGCACCATATACGCACCACTCCTGGCCCACCAGTAGCCAGCCGCCCACGTCGCTTGGATCCAGAGCGCCTAAAGATTGCGAAAGCTGAGTTTGAGGACATGTTGCAAAACGGTACCGCACGTAAATCCGACAGTCCATGGTCTTCACCACTCCATTTGGTACGCAAGAAGAATGATGGATGGCGACCATGTAGAGACTACAGACTACTGAACTCACGCAGAATTCCAGATCAATATCCAATCAAGCACCTGCAAGATTTTACGTACCAACTCACTGGAATACCAACTATTTACTCGACCATCGACCTCGTAAAAGCGTACAACCAAATCCCAGTCTTTGAAGAAGACATACCGAAGATTGCAATAACGAGTCCTATGGGATTGTATGAGTTCCCATTTATGGGATTTGGACTCCGCAACGCCGCCCAGACGTTCCAGCGCTTCATGGACGAGGTACTCAGAGGCCTAGACTTCTGTTTCGCATACTTAGATGACATTTTGGTCAGCTTTTAACAGCGAACATCAACATCAAGAACACCTAAGACAACTGTTCCAGAGGCTAAGCGACTACGGTGTACTCATTAACGCTAGCAAATGCGTCTTTGGGAGACCAGAAGTTGAATTCCTGGGATACAGAGCAGTAGGCATACAAACCGCTAGACAACAAAGTCAAAGATTGGACTTTCCAATACCTAAAACGGTTAAAGAGCTACGACGTTTCCTGGGTATGCTTAATTTTTATCGACGTTCCATCCCAGCAGCTGCAGCACTTCAAGCTCCACTCAATGGGTTACCTACTAACTGGACCAAAGATCAAAGGAGGACAGTTCCTAACCACCAGCCCTCAAGATCCAGTGGACATGACAGAGCTAGTCGGCAGACTTCGCCTACATATGGCAAACAGCCAACTTCATGGCACACCAGCTCAAGTAGAACCTTCTACGTCCCCAAGAACTTGCCAACAGCCACTAATGTCCATTAAAAAAACCACTCGAGGCCCCATACTCTGGACCATACAGAGTAGTTCGGCGCGACGAGAAGACATACGATATTGACGTGCAAGGCAAGACATAAAAGGTCACTATAGACCGTTTGAAGCCAGCTTTCATGGCCATAGAACTCCCTGACGAGACACACGACCAGGTACAGGTCCAGAACTACTAGCCCGCAGATGACCACACAAGGAAAACAAGATATGGACGCACAGTGCGATTTACAGATTTCTATCGCCCGTAGTTACGGTCTCACCGGTAGTGTGGCGTATGCATCTCTGACGTCATACGAAACGTCTAGATAATACGAGTACAAGGAGGTGCACCGAGAACTTTCGACAACCTTCCATAATATTCCACCAATAGCTAGTTGCGCGTACGCACCGCCCTATAATTAAACTAGCCAATTACAAATAGGTAAACAAATCGTAGGTACAACATAAGTATAGGTATTTATACTAGTTCGTATTGTCTAAGGTCACGCCCACCTAAACCTGTTTGTATCAGAATATTCTAGTTACTTGTATCCATTAATATATAAGCGAATGCATTTCAATAATAAACATTCATTCATCCACATAGTGTTACTGTAAGCGTTTCAATATACCTCCCAACAACCACTACACATCAAATCTTTCCTAATGATAGTGTGGCGTGTAGGCAAGCAACGAAGCACCACCTCTGACGTCATATATACGAGACGTCTGTATCATACGAGAAGGCGGTTCTAGTCCCTTCTACAAGCTTCTACCAGTTTCCAGCTGCGCATACGCCATAAGCCACACCTACTTATAATTGAACTAGCCAATTAGGTATAAGCGATAAATTATAAGTACCTACTACAACTGCATAGGTAAAGACTCGTGCTTTGTTTAGATTTACGCTCCATTTCAACCTGTTTGTGTCAAGCCGGGGATATATATAAATACGAATACATTTCGATAATAAAAGGCATCACATACTGTTACTACATCCTTTCAATACCTCCCACCCAACAACCATTTCATTACTATAGATTTTTTTTAAGTTTATTAGTTACAAGTAGGAACAGATTACTTTGTAAATATTTTTGATCCCTGCCCCTTAAACTAGGCTAGACCTCATTTCCTCTGTGATCATAGCGCTTGCAACTTATAGCTTGTAAATATACCGAACAGTCCAACAGTAATAGAGCAGGTTTAAGACTCACCAGTATCGACATTCCCCTCTATTTCCTCCTTCACAATTTCTATAGATATGTCACCGTTCCAAACCAAATCCTTGTCTTGTTCTAACTTTACGTCTTCTGGGAATGAGTAAAAGAGAACATTAGATAGATTGACAGATAGATGGCGATGTAACGAATGTCGAGTAGATGTCTAGATCGCACTAACAAAATAATAATAAGTATGTGTCCCGCACAGAAGAACTAGTTATTCCTAACTAGCTCCAGGTGCAGGACAAGAAACGTTATTCGGTATGTGAGTATCTGGGAGCCCAATTTTTGCGGAGCGCCAGAGGTAGCCTAAAAAGGCACCAGCCATGAGCTCAGCAAAAATCGAACTCGGGCGAGTTCGATTTCGGGCTCCCAGATACTCACATACCGAACAACGTTTCTTGTCCTGCACCTGGAGCTAGTTAGGAATAACTAGTTCTTCTGTGCGGGACTATCAACTAATCAAGCATTGCCTTGACATTGGCGAATCATCGATCAATATCGATGGAGCCACGTGTTTAAAAGAAGAAGAAGTATGTGCCCGACGCCGTTCTTGAAAACGGTCATGTCACATTGTAATTGGGATTGATCTATTATCACTTATAGGACTGTTATAGCTAACAGACCTGGTATAGTGATAATAGATCGATTAAAGCGCCTTGCAGTAATTGTCGATATCACTGTGCCACATAACGAGAATCTCTTGAAAGCAGAAAAAGATAAACAAATTAAATATTTGAACCAAGTTCACGAGATTGTCGATATGTGGAATGTGGATTCCACATGACGACAATCCCGATCCCGAATCCGATCCCGAAAACCCGAAGCTGTGTTCCGGACGATAGATTAGAAGTCTAATTGTTATTTAACTTTTCAAATAGATAGGTTAGACCTCAGACCTTAAATTCCTCCGTATCGATCAATAGGTCGCTGGTTCAGATCCGGCTCGAAGGACCAATGATATAGGTTGGTCAAGGTCGTTGCACAATAAATAGTCCACTTTTTGGTGAAGCATAATCGTTTATTGTAATATAAAAATAGCGATGGTCGAGGAGAAAGAGGGGGAGTTTAAGTTGACCCCTGGTGTGGCCATAACGAAACATTGAAATCCCTATAAATTGGTGGCAATGTTGCCAACAATCGTGTCGCAGCAGTTCCGAAATATCGGAAAATAAAACGAATACATACTGAATATACCTATAACTCTAATAGTAATAGAGCAGGTTTACCTTACCAGTCTTCACCCTTATTTCCTCCTTCACGACGTCTGCCATCTCTTCATTCCAATCGTCGTCTCGCTCTAACTTCACATCTTCTGTTAAAGAGTAAAAGAGAACCCGTTATAGTTTAAAAAAAGAAGTTCGTCACCACTATCTCAATCTACTGACAGAGCTGTCACAGTAGCATTGGAAGTATGTTTATTGTTTAGTATAGTGGACTTATGTATGTATGTATGTATATGTAAGCTTAAAATGGATGTTTTTCTCGACATCTGTCGGTATAATGGATACCCCGACCCACTGGAATGAAGGTATCCATATTTCGCAGCTGTTTGTCTAGTTAAATTATAAATACATAATAATTATTATACATGTATATAATTATATATATCTATATGTAGTTTATTGATGTTATGTATCTGCAGACGGGCCTTCAATTTAATGTTGTCACACAATAGACTACTAGTACAGATGTCACCTTTGTTAAAAAGCAGATAGCAGCAAATGCAGATATTTAAATTACTCACCAAACTCTTCAGTGTCTACCTCCTCCTTTACAATATCCAGAGGCAGGTCACACTCTGATATTAGGCCTAGTGCACAGGGATCGAGTACAGCATCTACTCCCTCCATCACTACAAAAAAAAGGTGATACAGTGTAAGAGAGTAGAAAGTAGAATGAGAGGCTAATATCTCACAGAATTCAAATAAGTGAAATGTCAAGAGGGGAAGTCATACCTCAATGTATGTTCATAGACAGACACTGTGACCACTGTGAAATACCATAAATCTAATTCATAAGTCTAGGTCAGTTGATAGAACGTTTCGAGTCCAGCCCAAGAAGTTTTTGTGATTCATATTGTAAAATTATACCATTGCGGCGTGTAGGCTAGCAACGAAGCACCACCTCCGAGACATATAATGAGACGTCTATATCATACGAAAATGCGGTTCTAGTCCCTTCTACCAGTTTCCATCTGCGCAAATGCCATAAGCCACACCTTATAATTGAACTAGCCAATTGGGTATAAGGAAAAATTATAAGTACCTACTACAAATGCATAGGTCCTTTGTTTCGATTCACGCTAATTTAAACCTGTTTGTGTCAAGCCGGGAATATGCTTGTATGATATAAATACGAATATATTTTAATAATAAAATCAATTACAAACTGTTACTACGAGAATTTTAATACCTCCTAACAACCACTTCACCATAAATCTGTTTCACCTTTCCTGAAATCCTATGTATTTTATATTTTATCCTGTTTCATCATTGACTGAGACTTTTCCCAACCTATTTGGAGTCAGATTGCCAGTCTAACTGTAATGCGGCTAAACTTCAATATTTTCTGTGAAGCGACTACCATCTGCACTCCACAACCCATCGGCTATATTGAAGCTCAACAGTTAGACAAGTTGGATTCTGTTTTAGTGCTCCAACACCTACTATTAAAGATGAAGAAATTAATAAAAACAATGAGTTAAATGTACCATCTTCTTATAAGTATATGTTCCTAGGTATAGCCAACATCAAGGGCTTCTGCGTGGGAAATGCTTGAAATTTCCCATACAGAAGAATTAATTACTCAACTAGTTCTCGGAGCTGGACAACGAAACATTGTTCAGTATTGCAATTGATCCTCTGGACCTGGATTTTGGCCCAGCACCAGATATAACCTAAAAGGCTAACAGCCACGCCAGAAACCAGAAGTCAAGGTGCACTTAATTAAAAGATAGAAACAAATTAATGATCTTTGGTTACAGCGTCTGTGTACATACATAGGAGTTTAGGCAGACTGCATTACACACCCACAATTTGCCAGTATTTTTAGTCCCACGTAATAGGGGGCAACCCTATTGCCGTCACCAGGCACACATATAATGGGTTATGTCAAAAAAGGAAAAATGAATTTAATAAAAAATAGCAGCTATATGGTAAATTTTAAAAAATCATTGAAACCTTTCGATGAAATGTTGCAAGGCAACAAAATCTTATGTGTCAGTCACTATGGCACAGCCAATAAAGTCCTGGACGTCTCATGGTCTCAGGTCAGTCCTGGACGTTTGACCGAGCGAGCGAAGCGTCGAAGCATTTTCAGCCGATTTTCATGAAATTTGGCCCAAGTGTTCTTTGTTGCAAGGCGCAATTTTTGTCGAAAGAATTTTTCGATTGGGGGGGAAATGGGGGGAAAATGCAAAAATAACGCGAGGTCTACTGTTCACAGAACCACTAGTTAATTTTATTTTAATTAATGACTTTTAAATACATACCTCTATAGTTTCCAACCAAAACTATGTTGTAAGCTATAACTTTTTTTTTGTAAGTTGCAAATATTCAGTTTATCTTCACTTCGATAACAGCAACAACAACAAAACTCTTACCTAAATACCTACCAAAGAGAATACAATACTACCAAGTAGGTATCTCTATTAGATCTGTGAATAGGTACTACGTTACCTACGTAGACGTAGTATGGTATTCTCTTTAAATCTCTTTAAACAAAAGCAGCCGCCGCCCATTTTCTTTTTTTTTTTTTTTTGAGAATTTTGGCATGGCTTCTAGGCCTTTGTGCCAATCCGCCGCACAACCACCAAAAAGTTAGAGGTGAGTCGTTCCGGACCGTAATAGTTCCGAGAACTATATCCATAACCGGAAAGGTATAGTTCCAATCCAACCAACCAGCTGTAATAGTTCCTCATGTCCTACCTCCAATTATATTGTCTACGGTCCTATTAAAATTGTATCGTCGTGTCTGACGTGTCGCACTCGCGGCTTGCGGCCGATAATAACCGAATCCATCCGACCGCGATCTTACCGAGCCCTACCGACGATGTCACACAAATTTTTACGAATTGAGAAGGTTCTTATTTACTTATCTATCAAAGCCCCCCATATACGGGGCGATTCATCGTTACGATCCATCGCTTTAGACCGATCGAAACGACGGATCTGTAATGTATGTTACGATCGTTAACGATTTACTTGATCGCAGACGACATCGGAGATCGTAACGATGAATCGATAGTGTATTGGCTCTTGCGATCAACGATTCGATTTTTGTTCATTAATTCATTTAAAATATTTACATGCCAATACTGATATCGCTTTAATAGCCATTTCTTAACCCACACTTTTCTAGGTTTTCTTATTTTCTTCTGTAACATAATCAAAGTTACCGCCACAGACGAGAAAAGTTCGTTTTCCATTTTACAGGACACGTATTGAATTTTTGAGCACGTCTTTATCGTTCCATTTCAAATGTATAAATGATCGATCGTAACGACCAATCGTTTCGTGTATGAGCGGCAACACTACAGATCAATCGTTTCGATCGGTCGGTAGCGATGGATCGCAACAATGAATTGTACCGTATATGAGGGGCTTCTTCTTGCGTTTATTTGATTTTTGAATGTTCCCGTTGCACAATTTGGCGATGCGTATGACCTTGACACCCAACAATATTATCATTTACTTTGTCGAGGTTCGCTCAGTGACCCAATGAGTTCGCTCAGTGCAATAGTTCAGAGATTTTTCAAAAGCAGGGCTCACATTAACAGACCGAAGAAGGCGGTTAAAATCTTCAAAGGTCTCAATGCTGCTTTTTATTGACAGTAACCAACGCTGAAGTTATACATATACCTACATAAGTATTGTAAATATAGGTAGGTAACAAAAAAAATTAGGTATTATCAAAAAAAGTTATGATAATTCATTACAGCAAGTGTAATCTAAATTCTACGTAATAATATAATAGGAAAATACTATAGTGAACATAATTAAAATAAAAAATAAAATAAAAAACGTAAAAAAAAAATAAAAGAAAAAAAGGAAACCGGTAAATATGATGTTTATTTTTTTAAATAATAGCATAATTTCGCTCAGTAGAAGACATTACAAACGTCGACATACCTATGTTTCACCTCTTCACGAGGAATTCTCAAGACTGTCTCAAAGAGAACAGCTATTATACTATTATTTTAAAAATTAAACATCATATTTACCAGTTTCCTTTTGTTTCTTTTATTTTTTGTGCGTTCGCGCAGCGGAATGTTGTTGAATTTAAAGATTTTAATTATGCAGATATTTAATGTATGACGTCGTGTAATTATGTATGGTAAAACAAAATTTGTGCATGCAACCATTGTGGAGAAATTCGCCAATAACTGATTCCGCTGGGCGAACGTTGTCCTGGCGGAACTTTTTTTAATTCATGGACTTAGAAGAAAAGTGTCCAAAAATTAGTGTGTATTTGTGTGTAATTGTGTATGTATGAATAAAATTAGTGCATGCATAAACTTCGGAGAAATTTAAGTTTCCGCTACGCGAACGTTTGGCCATTTGCTAGTTTTCATATAAAGCGCTTATATAGAGAGCTGTAGATTTTTACATACGTTGTTTTGAATTTGTTTATATTTGTTTAAAAAACAGATTTAGAAAAAATCGTAGGGTTTAAAAGATAAAAATATAAACGTAAAATACGCTTATTAGGTCTTAGTTCGTAAAGTATGCACTTTGGGGTCTAGTTTTTCACGTTTATACAAACCTTGTAAGTGTCTGCAACATCTTGCCAAGTATCAATGATGTTCCGTTAGTAATTAATGAGTTATAGGACAATTTACCATGCCTAGACCACTGTTTACAAAGCAGTCAACTATCATGACGTTTTAAAGGAATTGCATAGTAAAATGTATTCCAATAATTAGTGTATTAATTCAACTACTTACGTGCAAAATTTCATCTCATTAATCTCAGTAATTAAAGAGAAACAATTAAAATACTGACAAAGCACCGAAAACCTACATAACCCGACCAAGTTCGGATGGCTACAAAAAGCGGCCATATAAGTATATCTTGGTTGTCAGTCCTAAGCCTGTAAAGTATGAAGGTAAATCAATTGATAAACTGATAATTCAATATAAAAAATATTTACACATTAATATTGCTTTAGTTATGGGAACGATTAATTACGAGGCGAGGATACAGTCATGAGTAAAGGAGGACTAGAACGGCTGGAATGACACATTTTTAACGACGTGGATTGCATATAAAAATCATCTGTTGTTGCTGTATGTTAAGTATGTATTTAGAAATATATAAGTATGTTTATCAGTTGTCTAGATCGCATAACACAAGCTTATATTAGCTTAATTTGGGCTAGATGACGTTGTGTGAGAATGTCCAAAAAATATTTATTATTTATTATTATTTATCTCTCAGAAAACTAGTAATTTCCGGAACTAGATAGGTGCGCGAACATGTTTCCTGAACATAGTTAATAATATACGTAGTTTGCGAGCTGTGACTATGCTTTACTCCTTCTTAAATTCTCCTAATGTCCCCTCTTATCTGAATCAATACTTCCAATTTCTAGGCTCTAATCACAATAAAAACTTACGCTTTTCAAACAATCTTCTTTTGCACTGTCCTTTTCACACTTCAAGCCTTGTTCACTCTTCTTTCTTTGTTCAATCAATTCTCCTCTGGAATGTGAAATATTACTGAAATATTACTTTGCGACTTCTATTTAGAGATCCAAAATGGCGTACATTATAATTTCAATATGTGTAATGAGATTCTATTTCCATTACAGGTGAATAACAGGCAAGCAGTCGAAAGAGATACCATACTGCAAGCGGAGTGCACTGTGGTTAGAACTGCGACTTCTGACAGCGTCTGTGTTTATAAAAAGTTTGCAAGAATAAGTCCAGCGCCTCTTGTGAAAACGATACTATACTCATATAGCTTGAGTAATGAACCTAGCATCCAACACGGAAAGCTAAATGAAAAAGTGGCAATTGAACAACTGCAGCTACAAGAAAATGTTAAGATAAAAAGATGCGGCCTGTTTGTCGATGACAAAATATTTTTCCTAGGCGCCTCACCATACGGACTCTATAATGACGGGATAGTAGAAATAAAATGCCCCAGTTCCGCATTCGAGATGGATCCTGAAGATGCCATAAAAGACAAGAAAATTAAATTTTGGAACACTGATGGCACTCTTAATCAAAACCTTGACTGGTTCTATCAGATCCAAGGGCAGCTACATATTACTAAACATCAGTCTGTCTTTTTGCTGCGTGGACCGGAAAAAAGTTCCCTTTGAAAGTGGTATATGTAGAAGACCTCTTTGCGGCTAATTCCCGGGTCGACGACCGTGGCCTCCAGCCCCCCGCCATCGCCAACTGTGGCCACACTATGCCCGATATTGTTATCAGGTAATGTGATGTACGGGCAGTGCTGCAGTCACTCGACACGCGGAAAGCCAGTGGCCCTGACGGCATTCCGGCGGTGGTGCTACGAAAATGTGCAGCCGAGTTGTCTCCAGTATTAACGCGTTTGTACCGCCTGTTATACTCTACAGGGCTCCTGCCGGACGTCTGGAAGGAGGCGAACGTACAACCGATCCCCAAGAAAGGGAATCGATCCGATCCAGGCAACTATCGACCCATAGCTGTCACCTCAGTCATTTGCAAGGTGCTTGAGCTCCTTATAAATAAGCAGCTCATGCGATACCTAGAGGATTACTAGCTAATCAATGATCGACAATATGGCTTAAGGCCAAAACGATCAACGGGTGAGCTCCTGGCATTCGTCACGCATGTATGGGGTGGGGCTAAGGAAAGGTACGGCGAGTCCTTGGCTATTAGCCTGGACAGCACCAAAGCTTTCGATAGGGTCTGGCATACTTCGCTCCTTTCCAAGCTTCCCGCATAGGGTCTACCTCCTCAACTGTGCAGCTGGATTGCCAGTTTTTTAAAAGAGCGCCGAGTGCGGGTCCTCTGCGATGGCCAGGCTTCTCGCTTCTTGCAAGTGAATGCCGGAGTACCGCAGGGGTCCGTACTGTCACCAACTCTCTTTCTTCTGCATATCAATGATAGTATGCTATCCCTCGGGAACATTCATTGCTATGCAGATGACAGCACATTGCACGGGAGTTACTCGGTTCGCCCGACGGCGGCGGCGGGGCGATTTGAGATTGAGGAGGATAGACGACGACTCGTGGCTGATCCCGACCGTAACCTCGACAGTATCTCTCAATGGGGTACCGAGGACCTGGTCGAGTTCAATGCCCGCAAAACACAGGCATCTGCATTTACTGCGAAGAAATCCCCTTTCCTTCCCCTACCCTCTCTTCAGAATGCATTATTACCAATGAAGGACAACCTTGACATCCTTGGCATAGACGTTCGTCGAGAGCTCAATAATAAAAACTACATCGAAAGATGTATAGGGCTAGCTTCGCGGAAACTAGGAATACTGAATAAGGTAAAGAGATTCTTTACACCGGTCCAGAGGTGTCTGCTGTACAAGACGCAGATTAGACCCTGCGTCGAATACTGCTCTCACCTCTGGGACGGCTCCGCGAAGTATCTGCTGGACGCTCTCGACGCTATGCACCGACGGGCTATCCGTATTATAGATTGTCCGGAGGTAACGGGAAGCCTTGAGCCGCTAGCTCAGCGCCAAACAATAGCTTCCTTGGCTGCATTCTACCGTATTTACCACGGCGAGTGTTCTGAAGAGCTCTTCAATCTGATCCCACCCTCTTCCTTCCGATCCCGAACAACGCGTGCCGGGCAGAGATGCCACTCCCACACAGTGGATAGCATGTTTGCGAGAACCGAACATTTTAAACGTTCTTTTCTCTGCCGAACGATAGTGGCCTGGAACGCCCTGCCTGTGCACGTGTTTCCTCCCACATATAATCCTGGGTTCTATAAGCGGAGCGTGAAGAGGCACATCAGTAGGTCGTCAAGATGGGGGCCACTCTCTATAGTATTGTGTGCTGTGAGTGGCCCACAATCGCTAGCCGTCGTCACGACTTACCACCAGGCGGGCGGCGTCAATTTGGCGAACCAAATATAAAAAAATAATTCTGGAAGACAAAAATGGAGACAAAACTTTTTAATTTTTATTATAAATGTCTCTTACTAGAACTAGTCGATCCCAGAAAGGCACGTTCCATACCATTGCGAAACACCTGCTTTTAAAAAACCGACGACTTTGTGCTGTTTTCATCTGGACTATATTTGCCCCTTGATCTGGTTGTTATCGGATTTTATCATAATGAGAGTTCGTAGAACACGCATTCTCTGTGTAAATTGGTTGCAATTTCTTGACACAAGAACTACTACAGTAGTCATCCTCTCATACCTACCCAAATAGAGTACAATTATAACGCAATATGTCGTCCAAAAGTACCAAAGTCATTAGTGCGAGCTATACAGTTGGTCACTATTTGTACCACACAGCATTCGAGATGTGTGCGTATTACGTCTCTGTGTGCGTGATATAAAAACCTATTTGCGAACTATTAGAATTTATTTATTTATTTATTACAAGGTACGCTTACAGACTACTGTCATCACATGATAAAAAACATTTGAGGCAGATTTACAAGTCCAGACAGTGATCCAAATTTAGCATACACATCATGACAAAAGTAAACATATATATTCTCTTATATCAAAGCAAGGAAATTAAGTTAAACTTAAGGAAAAGCACTTATGATACGCGATACGACTATCTTGTACTGGGAGAATGCACCGTGGAATACATCCACATCCTCCACCCGATTCAACTCATTGAATGTACAACACATCCTAACCAGAGGGTTATAGAATGAGGTATTATTTTTGTAGGCCTGAATCAGAAACACATTTGGACAGCGTGACCTGTGTCTTATGTTAATAGATTTGATTAATAGAATTTGTATAAACGAAAAGTGTGATCGGGCTAGGCGAACGGAAGTTGAGAGGAACATATAAATTAGTGAAGACAGGAGAGCACACATTTCCCTTCTCTTTCTTTCAAGAAATTTCCCTTCAGTCGTCAGGCACTCGTTTTTAGGGTGAAACAGGAACCCTATTAGGTAGGTACTGAGACTTCGCTGTTCGTCAGTCTTTCTCCACGCTGTATCTCATTAACCGTAATAGTTAGAAAGTTGAAATTTTCACACATGATGTATTTCTGTTGCCTCTATAACAACAATAACTGTAAACCAGAATTTAATAAATATTTAAGGAGGCTTCCATATTATTGGTAGGTATATATGGTTAGTTTATTTGCATTGAATAGGCTCCGAACTACTGAACCGATTTTGAAAATTCTTTCATTGATATGTAGCTACCTTATCCCCGACTCAGTCCAAGTGCCATAACTTACTTTTAGAGTTTTCGAAACGAAAATCTCTTATACAACAGTAATGTCCGTGAACAACTTTCAACTCGAGAACGGTAATAGTTAGAGACTCAAGACCAGCTGCAATCAACTCAGCATGGTCAAAGACCTCTAAAATGATGTTGAACTTCATGTCATGTGACATTTTCTAGATTTTATGAAAAAACTTTCGAAAACTCTAAAATATATGGTAAATTTTTGCCATATTTTCAACTTGTCTATTCCGTCAATGTGAACCAATGAGACGCCTCTTAGGGGTAGTTGGAGCCCTAAATCATTAATGCGATCGGTCTAACTACAGAACTTCGATATCGCCCATAGGTCAGATGTCAGTCGCTTCATGGAAAATTATATATCTATATTGTTGGACATTCTCACAGTCGTCATCTAACCCAAACTAAGCTATAAGCTTGTGCTATGGGATCTAGACAACTGATAAACATACTTATATATTTCTAAATACATAGAAAACACCCAAACACTGGAACAAACATTTGTGGATCACACAAATATTGGATTTGACCCGGGAATCGAACCCGAGACTCCGGAGTCGAAAGCCGATGCACAACCGACCACGTCATCGAAGCAGTCGTTCAAGTTTCGAGTCGAATTTAGAAGTTCAGCCGCAGTTAGACTAAAAAGCCGACCCCAACTGAGTTGGGAAAGGGCTCGGTGAATGATGAGTGTACACACACATATCACGCCTATATCCCGAAGGGGTAGGCAGAGGTGCATTACACACCCACAATTTGCCATTATTTTTTGTCCCACGTAATAGGAAGCAAGCCTATTGCCGTCGCCGGGCACATTTATAATGGGTTATGTCCAAAAAATCCGAATGAATTTACTTAAAAGTAGCAGCTATATTGTAATTTTGAAAAAAAAAATTGAAACCCCTTGTCTTGCGATGAAATGTTGATGAAAGGCAACAAAATCTTACGTGCTAGCCGCTATGGCACAGCCAATTAAAGTCCTGGGCGTCTCGGACTATAATGATGAGTGTTCCCGTAGGAATTGGGGAAAAAACTAAATCACGCGGGCGGAGTCGCGGTAATCAGATAGTTATTAATAAAACAAAACTCTTTCAGAATATTATGTACATCGATGTATTTATATATACCTAATGTACTTGTTCTCTATTTATATTTATTGCAACTTTACAAAAGAACATTTTATTACTGAATAAGCATCTTAGAAAAAGAAATAAGATATGCAACGCTGACTCGAAATTTTTATTACTTTTGCAATAGCGATCATATTTCGAAATCTACAGGTACCTATACAACTTGAATGTACGATAAACATGTCACAGAAACATCAAACAGAATAGAAACTCGTGCGCGAATAGTTGAGACTTGCGTTCGAAACACTTTTAGTTATTAATATAAAGTTGAGCGGTTCCCGAGAACAACAAGAGCTACAATACAACTCAAAAAAAACTTTTTGGACCTGCGCCGTTGATAATATCGCTCAGGTTTCAACTTACCTCCCACGAGTTATAATGCACTTAAAAATCTCAAATTTAAAAATATTATTTCTTAAAAATATTGTAGGTACGAAATACAAAACGATGACGTCACATGTTTGGACTGTTAATCAGTAACTATTAGGGCTAGCGCAGGCGATAGGAACTGTAGTGACAGTTTTGTCTATGTGAGACAAGCATAGAAGCCAAGTACAGTGAACAAGGACAGTGGTGTAAACCAATCGGACAGTAGCGAGTCAACTTGGCTTGCAACGTGGCTTGCAAGTGGATCCGAATAGAATGGCTTTCTATTTTCTGGATAGTGATCCCCCCCCCCGCCCGACACTTGACTCGCCACTGGCGTAGTGTAAACAGTAAAATTTAGTACAGTGCATAAGTGAGCGGCTTCAAGACGTGTTGTTTAATTCATAGCTTGTTTTTCTTCTAAAGAAATGGCGGGAAAATGGTCCGAGTTCACCACAATGAACACAGTACCCTAAATAAATTGTGCATTTAATATAGATTAATATGGCCGTTTAGAGCATGTAATTTAAATAAATATTTTGGGAGATATTACAGATTTAAAATGCAAGGACATAGATGTTGCGGCGATCATTCGTATTTAATCAGACGTATTTTTTGACACTTGACTGACCGTAGTGTAAACAGTCACTGTCCAAACTCGAAATACTCGCAACTGTACCTGCACTCGCCAATTTGCTAAAAGCTTGACCAATGTAAACCAGCCTTTATACTGTCTAAAAACATACCATATACGTTTCGTCTACGACACGCTGTCTCTGTGATACTCAGTTTTGTCGGTAATAGTCAGTTTTGCCTAAGACAGTTGTGTCTATCGGCTGCGCGCTTCCATACATTGTACATACATGAAACAATAGACTGTCTTACAACAAACAGTTTTCACTATCGCGTCCGCTAGCCCTTAGTGATTCACAAAAATAAATACAAGAGGAAATATTAGGTCTTTACCTATGAGATTGCCGTTTTGTATGAAAATAATGAAACGAATTTTTTTTCATGTATTTTTTATTTGTATTAATCGAAGTAATCACCCTTGCAATCAATGCATCTTTACCAACGCGGCGGCAGTTTATTGATGCCCTTCTTAAAGAAATCAGCTGGACGGGAGGCAACTAATTCTTCTAAGGCATTTTGTACTGCCTCTCGGGTATTGAATTTCTTTCCCGCCAAGAAGTTATCCAAATTCTGGAAAAAGTAGTAGTCTGTAGGCGCAAGGTCTGGTGAGTATGGCGGATGACGGAGAGCTTCCAACCCCAGTTCTTGTTACTTGGAGACCGTCTGCTGTGCAGTATGAGGTCGCGCATTGTCGTGCAGGAGCCGCGGAGACGAGCGATTGACCAATGCTGGTTGGAGATGTGCCAGCTTCTCCATCATTGTTCAGTTCTTCACAGTACACATCTGCAGTAATGCTCACCCCGTTTGGTAAGAAGCTGTGATGAATCACACCGGCGCTAGACCACCAAACAGTGACCATCACTTTTCTAGGGGTAAGTTTTCGTTTAGGGCATTGTTTAGGCGCTGAACCAGGATCCAACCAACTTGCTGAGCGCTTGCGGTTTTCAAACAGAATCCATTTTTCATCGCAAGTAACAATGAGGTTCAAAATTCCTTCATTTGTGTGTCTGTTGAGCAATGCAAGGCATGTCTCGACGCGTACTTCGCGCTGGCGATCATTGAGTTCGTGGGGCATCCATTTGTCAAGATTTTTTATCTTGCCAATTTGACACAAATGGACAAATGTTGTTTTGACACTAACATCGAAAGCTGCTGCTACTTCAGCCGTAGAATGTGTATCATCCGCTTCTACAATCGCCTTTAATTCGTCATTTTCGACCAAAGTCCAAACGGCAATTTCATAGGTAAAGACCTATTAGATGAGATTAAATACAAATATTCAAATCCTATATTTAATGAGTAGGTACATTACAACTATTTATTTTAGTTGTAGGATAAACATACCCATTTTATATAGTTCTCGCGGTCGCGAATTCGAAAGAAATTCGGTCATTGACCCGTTTATCTGTATCTCTGTCACTCGCTTACACAGCAGCGGCGCCATGGCGAGACAGAAAGACAATTGAAAGGGTCAATGACCGAATTTCTTTCTGCTACGTGACTGCGCTTTAAATACTTACATAATTATAGATAGAATACACTCAGACACAGAACAAAACATCGTGCATCACACCAAGTTTGGTCCTGGGTGATACTCGAACCCAGACCCTGAGTCTAGTTAGCTTTACACATACAGACTCACTCACCACTCGACGAAATACAATACGGATGAACATCATAGATTCCTGAATTGTCATTTAGGATGCTTTTGTTCCCTGTAATGTGGGAAATGCAAAGAAAAAACTGTTCAAAAGAATTGGCGGCGCTCCTTCGATAGCAACAACGTACGCGGCGGCACGGGGGGGTCCGACACTACAGCGCACGCGCTCACTTCGCTGCACGACGCGCATATTATATTATTTACGACAAGTAAAAGTAAACCAAAAATAATACATACAGTCCACAAATACTTTTATTTCATGGAGTAACCATTACGGTCGCTCCAAGAATCTCATATTAAAATCTATACATAGCACTATACATATTTTATATGGCTATTATTACTATTGTTTATAATTTAACCTATTTCTAATTAATTATATGACAATTGTAAAGGCCAGCGCAGACTGACGGCACGGCACGGCACGGCAAATGATTTTAATTATAATCTAGTTATTTTCATAATTATTACATCTGCTTTAGAATTCGTATAACTTTATTTGGATAAAATATGCTGCGGCATGTCACTAGACGTCAGCGGCGTCCCACATGACATTTAGGTTAGAGGATTTTGACAAAAAAAAATTGTATAAAAAAACCAGCTTCAAATATCAGAATGGGACATGGACACACTAGCTTACAATTAAAAAAAAATCGGTTCACCCACTCACAAGTAAAAAATAAACAAAAAATAAGTATTCGAATCTTCGAAAAAATAATGAGGTTCTAACCTCCTTCTTTCTATGAAGTCGTTTATTAAAAAAATTGTTTGAAATGGCTGAGCTAGTTACAGAACGCCCGCGCGCCCTGCGCGTACTGTCACTTTACGCCGGGCTTAATATTCCAAAAATAAATTAATTAATACCATAATATAACAGTATACGTCGTGTAAAAATCAATATTAACAAAAAAAAATAGGCACAAATTAAAACTATAAAACAACAGAAATGTTTTTGTTTTGCATTCTTGTCTGTATGTACTTAGAACTTACCTTCTGATCACATATTTGTACTTTATTTGGAAAAAAATGGGAGGGCAAAAATATAGACATCTGAACAGGATCTGGCCTATACAAGTTGTATGGTAACGAACACACTGGTTATTCACCTCACCACGCTGTCTCACGCGTCCCCGCGCCAGACTCGCGTGTTCCCAGGCTATCCCACGAGTACGACGCTGTCACTGTCTCGTAAGACGTAGGACCAGTGTGTCGCTGTTTCCAACATCGCGTGGCATACGTCGTATGTGAAGGACCAGTGTGTTTTAAGCTTTATTCAAAGCAGGCAGAGCTAGTCCCTAACAAAAAAAAAGTCTAGTTGAATAGTACCACAAAGTGCCATCAATTAACAATATAATTATCATAATCATAACATAGAATAAAACGATTTTACAAAGTATAAAACGAAGTCGCCCGTTCTCTATGTATGCTTAGATCTTTAACGGATTTTGATTCGATTTTCACCAATGTATAGAGTGATTCTCGAGGTAGGATTTTGCGTAGGTAAGCGGGCGTCCGCTTGTACTTAATAAATAAAAAAAAATTCTTAACTAAGTACAAATAAAAAGAAACCAGTCATTCTAAAACTCTATGGGCACCTCTTGCACAACAATTTTATAACCTAAATTAGTTAACGGAGCAAATGTTTCTTTTGCCATCTTTGAAAAATTTTCATACTCCGTCAACTGTACTATGGGTGCTGGTATTGCAAAGTCAGCAGAATTCATATTTTCATCGTCATTAGTAATATCTACAACCTCACACCCGTTTTGATTGAGCTGATGTAAATTGTCAAAGTGTATCTCCGGCCTTGAGTCCTGGAACGGCATCTCTGGATGTTTGAGACGGATGCACTTATGAGATCTTAGTAACGAAGGCCAAACAAAAGATTCCTCGCACACTTTGCACTGTAGACTTTCATAGTTTGAATGCATTGTTTCCACATGTCTCTTCAGACATGAGTTTGAGGAGTAATACTTGCAGCATGTCTAAAATGTAAAAATATAATTTATTTATAAATCAAACATGGGTTACATCAGATGTTACAGCAATAATTTATAGGTTCACCATATTTTACTATAATACTAGGCATGCAATTTTAGTAGGTGGCTCAATCAGAACAAAATTTCTGGATACATAATCATACCATCTTACCATTTCAAGAATATCATAAAATGTTACTAAGTTCAAATTTATACAAGTAAAGCAAAATGTCACCTTATTACATAAATTTCCGAATATTACAATAAAACAATTACATATCATCATAGCATATAAATCATGTTAGCATATTATTCATGTTATAAATTCATTTATAACATGAATAATATGCATATAGATAGAATGAATGAATTTATTTAAAGCAACATAGGCTCATATCAGGGCCGCGCCGACTTCTGGCAGCGCCTGTGTGCAAACCCTATGAAGCGCCTTTTTTATGAATCTTCATGTTTCAGTCTTTTTTTTTAATTATTTAAAACCAATTCGCTTGACAATTACTGCAAAAAATTAAACGCGAATCGGTTTTAGGGGCCATTCTAACATCTTCAGGGATCCGGTGACCTCATTAGCAAACGGCGCACTTGCTGATCAACGAACGAGGCAATGTGAATTCACGGTATCCATACCTCGGCCTCTACGTGGGTGAGTGGTACAGGCTAGGCAGGTGGTACATCAGTGTAAGTACGGGGGGGCACCCTCGTGCAGCTGTGATAAAGCCCCCTGAGTAACCCATCCCAGGTTGGGTGGTGTTGGTGGTTCAATGCTGCACGGGCCCGGGCGATGTGTGTGGTGCAGCAGGCATGGCACCAGTGGGTCTGGGCACCCACTGGTGGTACAGTCAATTATGTGTGGGTGGTGTGATTCGACCGGTCGACCCGTCCTGGTCAGGAAGGCGCTTGGAAACTTTGGTGCCGCTGGCCGCCCGCTTAATACAGCGCCTAACCTAAACAACCACCCCCAGGATGCTGCCCCACTAGGTCGAGGATAATCCTGATGTGTTGCCGTGCCGCATTGGTTGTGACCGGTGCCCGGTGACCACGCATCGGTGGGGTTTTGGAACCCTTACGTCCAGCGAATCCACTCCCATCTAACCACACGGTTCTAGACGAAGCTAGCCCCTGCGTCTTGTCACGTACTACTGCAGCAGATGTCGGTATACGGGTTCACACGGATACCAGACAGGTCAGATCACGCGCCCACTTTGCTGGATCTACTGGAAGTGGTGAGTCGCCCAGCCCAGTACAGTGTGTCGGTAGGCGCCCCACTGGGTAGCTCCGACCACTGTGTCGTCCACGCTGGCTGCCGCTGACACCTCCTGCACTTGTTGTGCAAATGATTCTTAGGAAGTGGATGGTAGAGTACAGCCGTAATATAACGTGTAACGTGAACCTACTAGAATATTAACTTTTAATTAAACTATTGCGTTACATAATCTATATATTTAATTCGACAATTTGTCTGTCCGTCCGTCGCGTTTTTCAATTATAATTAATAATACATACATTTGCATGAAATATTAATATATATATTTTTTTTTTAATATTTGAGGCGATACAAAGTTCTCTGGGATAACTAGTAGAGGCACATACCTTTTGTGCCTGACGTTTCGACTAGGTAACCACGACCGGTGTAACCTGATCGAAACGTCAGGTACAAAAGGTATGTACTACCTGTGCACCTCTATCGATATGATTCGTGTTAATTCCCTCAGAATATCATAAATAACATACCTACTAGATTTTTATTTTTATTACAAACAAAACAATTTAATACGCACTTTGCACACACTTTCGATTAAAGGATTGTGCAATTATTTTGGCTCTCTCGTTCGTTAAAATCGGGGAATTCCCGTGGCTCCTCTCTCTCCCTCTCCAAACTCACGGCGGGCGCGCCTTGATGAAATTGATCTAAGCACGGCGTAGTTCTTTGATTTTAGCTCGTAGGTACCTAATTAATGTAAACTAAACAGCCCAGCTGTAAACAGCAGTCGGGGACGGACCCTGGCGGAGGAAGCAGTCTCGCGGGGCGAGGTGGTGTTGGCGGTGTCTCTTGACATCGCCAACACCTTTAACACCTTACCCTGGAGTTGCGTTAGGGAGGCACTGGTATACCACGAAGTGCCTCTCTACCTCCGTCGTATTGTCGGGGCATATTTATCCGAGAGGGCTATAACCTCAGACTAAAAGAATAACATAGACGGAACATGTAGAATAAACACGTGAAGCCAAATGACACTTTCAATGTGTGCGTGTGACTCCGATTTCCGTGTACCGATACCACTAACGGCGTGTGCGTAATGTTGCCAGCAAATGAAAAAATCTCCTAAAAATCTCTATATAGTGGACATATGGAAAATTAATATTTGTTATAGTAAATGTTATCTGCAATTATTTTGTCATTTTCACAAATGATTATTATGATAAGTGCCTAAAATGGGGAAGTGTTAAAATAACTAAAAACGTGATAAACACTGAGTAAACACACTTTAATTACTAGCTTTCAAAAAAATTCTCATAATTAAAATAATCCTTTTTAAGGTGAACGAACAAAGCTTCATTCCAGTGTAAGTACAAAGTACAGTCAACAACAAAAGTTGATTAGCACAAAAATATTTATTATTCTTTTTTACATCCCAATGCATGTGCCACAGCAATGTACAAGTAATTTTAGAATCCCCAAGGACAAAGTTAATATATTTCGTGTTTTGTTTATGATTTTGTGATCTGTTTAACAGCTATTAGTGATCAACAGATAAGAATTATTGGTTAAGCTACTTTTGTCGTTGACTATACATGAAGTAGATATCAATAGTCGTTAGGTTAAGACTGAGGCCTTTGTAGTGTTAGACTGAAATTAAACTACTGACACAGTAACATAAATATATAGGATGGCTGGGAGGTCAGACAGCGGTCAATTCCAAGATTGCCGAAATAACCAGGCCACGTATTAAGTAGATCCCGGACACAGATGTGATCGGGAGTTCGGGACTAACGCACGAATGATGATGATGATGATTAGAAACATCGTGGTTGTCAACATTGATGACACTGATTTTTTTTACTCAGTACTTTATAAATTCCCATAAATACTGCTAAATATTTTGTGGAAATGATGAAAAAATTATGGCAACTCTGTATGATATGGCGGAGGTTTTGTGTTCCTAGTTTGTGCAACTAAAATATTTAGAAAAATGTTATGAAATCTAATAAGAAATAGTTAATTTCTTATGAAACGATAATCCAGCATTCTTTCTATGAATAATTGAAGTGTTTTTACACCTTTTCACCACACAATACGGCATATTTATAATATTTTGTTCAACCGTGATCGCACGTGCGTACACACTCGCTGCTCACAAAGGAGTGGCGAGCGAAATGGTATCCCATTGCTATATAGTATCCCTTTTGGCGGCTTCACTCGCTAGTTCTATTCGTTCCGTCTATGTTATTCTTTTAGTCTGAGGCTATAACTTACCCTAGCTGGCTCGGGCCAGCTCGGGGAGCAACGCACTAGGAGGCAACACTCAAGGTCACGACTGGGGTTGCTGAAGTCGTGTGTCGGATACGGCGGCTGGGACTGGACGTGGCACTGAATAAGTCCGAGGCTCTGTGTTTTCACGGACCTCGGCGCGGGCCACCTCCAGGATCCAGCGTTAATGTAGGGAGCGTTAGCATCGGCATCGAGCCCACAATGAAGTATCTGGGGCTCGTACTCGATGGCCGGTGGAACTTCGGACCACACTTCCGAAGTTTGGTCCCCAAAGTGACGGGGGCGACAGCCGCGCTTTCACGACTGATGCCCAACTTAAAGGGACCCAACGCTTCCTGCAGGAGACTGTACCTGGGGATCGCGCGGAGTATGGTCATGTACGGGGCTCCCGTATGGGCGCCAACTGACGGCCAACAACGCTGCTGTTTTACACAGATCGTTGAGGACCTTGGCTGTCAGAACAGTAAGAGGGTACCGCACGATCTCCCTAGAGGCTGCATGTCTCCTAGTCGCGACCCCTCCATGGGACCTGGAAGCGAGAGCCCTTGCGGCATTGTTCATATGGCACAAGGAGGCGCTGGGGCGGGACCACAGGCCTGCGTCTCGAGAAATCGAAGCTCAGCGGTCCCAAATCCGCCAGGATCTCATGGAGACATGGAAGGTGCGACTTTAGCAACCAAAGTGGGGAACCACCACCATTGCGGCGGTGAGACCGATCATGGAGGAGTGGCTGCAGAGGCAGCACGGAGGCCTCACGTATCGTGCGACACAGATCATCACCGGGCACGAAAACTTCGGTGAGTATCTGTTTCGCATGCATCGTGAGGTCACGCCCGCGTGTCAACACTGCGAGACTTCCGGCGTAGACACGGCATTCCACACGTTGGTGGAATGCTCAGCCTGGGCGCGTCAGCGCCGAGACCTCGTTGTGGGCCTGGGCGTGGATACGCTCTCGCTGGAGACCATGCTACGAGCCATGGTCTCTAGCGGGAGCCAGTGAAACGCAGCCGTTTCCTTCTGCGAGCAGGTAATGCTCGTGAAGGAGGCGGCCGGTAGGGTGAGGGAGCGTACCCTTCCCGCTGAGTTCCGAAGTGTGCGGCGAGGGCGCCGCCGACGTGACTACGCCCAGGACCATCGACCTCCATGATTGGGGTCTGAGGACGATGGATTAGCAACCCACCGTCCTTACAGAAGCAGGCTAGAAGGGCTGCGGGCTCCGGCATCGTGCCACCATGCTGCCTCTGCAGTCACTCCTCCATGATCGGTCTCACCGCCGCGATGGTGGTGGTTCCCCACTTTGGTTGCTCAAGTCGCATCTTCCATGTCTCTATGAGATCCTGGCCCAGTTGGAACCGCTGGACCTCGATTTCTCAAGACGCAGGTCTGTGGTCCCGCTCCAGCACCTCGTGCCATTGAAACAATGACGCAAGGGCCCTCGCTTTCAGGTCCCATGGAGGGGTCGCGCCTGGGAGACATGCAGCCTCTAGGGAGATCGTGCGGTACCCTCTTACTGTTCTGACGGCCAAGGTCCTCAACGATCTGTGTAAAACAGCAGCGTTGTTGGCCGTCAGTCTCGGCGCCCATACGGGAGCCCCGTACACGGCCAGACTCCGCACGATGCGCAGGTACAGTCCCCTGCAGGAAGCGTTGGGTCCCTTTAAGTTGGGCATCAGTTGCGAAAGCGCGGCTGTGGCCCCTGTCACTTTGGGGACCAAACTTCGGAAGTGTGGTCCGAAGTTCCACCGGCTATCGAGTACGAGCCCCAGATACTTCATTGTGGGCTCGATGCCGATGCTAACGCTCCCTACATTTATGCCGGATCCTGGAAGTGGCCCGCGCCGAGGTCCGTGAAAACACAGAGCCTCGGACTTATTCAGTGCACATGGCACTGAATAAGTCCGAGCCTGATCCCAGCCGCCGTATCCGACCCATCGTATAGGCTTGCCTTGAAAAAAAAAGTCCTTATAAGTATAAAAATTATAGTTGTCATAGAATAAAATGTCTCGTCTGGTTTCTGGATGGGTGAAGGTCGATGTTCTACACCTGCTATAATATTAGAGGTTTACGATAATGTTAGAAGCTCGTATTAACAATTCTCTAAGAAATAATAATAAACATTATCATCAGCCTGAGGTTAGCCCAGAACTTGGGCCTCTCCAATCAGTTTTCAGTGTGTCCGGTTGATTCCCTTGCCACCAACGAGACCCAGTGGATTTACTTTTCACAAAATAATACAAGCAAAACATGAAATTTAGTTAATTTTTCAAAGCTAGTATAGGTAGTATGTTAAATGGGCAATGAGACTGCGTTCTGGACACATTCCAGTCAACAATTTTTAGCAGTTAATCGGCAAAAACACATAAAATACTGACTTCATATAACTGGAACGGGACCAAACAATTGTTGGTATGGGACACATGGGAAGCAGTAGCTTTCAATTTAGAATTAGAATCCTCCTTTTTTTTAACCTCCATACCCATATGCCATATGTTCCCATTACCCTCCATACCCCTATGGAGCAGAATTAGATTGCCTCTCAGCTAATCCCACATCTGACAAAACTCGAAAACTGTACAGATTCTGTACTAGGGATGAAAGATTAAAAAATTTAAATATAAATAAAAAAGTATGTGATATAAAAAAAAAAAAAAAAAAAAAAATAACTCCCTTGCTCTGACTAACTAAGCTACTTAGACCTGAAGATATCATGTTCATATTCATTAATTCATTTACAGAATGTAGGTACAGTTATAGGTGTTAAATAAATTACATTATGTCCCATTTACATGTGGAGTGTATTGCATTATGTAAATAATGCAATACACTCCACAAGTATGTAAATAATTAACACGTGCAGCATATAAATAGTAAAATAATTAATCTCGTACATAATTAAAAACATTAGGCCCTTTACTTTGTAGAAATATGTAGGTATATAAAAATTATGTCAAAATCGATTGATGACACCTATCTTCCGATGTCGTCTTAGACGTAAGTAACTAAGCTACTGCATGTGTAAGGGAACTGTCACAGGCTCAGTCTAATACTAATTAATTTAATTTCTAATTACAGATTTGTGGAAAAAAATTTTTTTTTTATCTGTGTTATAACTAAAAATAAAAAAATAAAATAACTAAAAAATAAAATACTTAATAACAAAAGTTAAAAAAATTCTTTCTAAAAAAAATTGTTATTTGTTACTGTGTTATTTTATTTATTATTCTTTAGTTATTTTAATCCCATCACCAAATTTGAAATGATAGCTAAGCGAGGTATTAAGAATATTTGTTTATCTACATCACCAAAGAATTGAGATCTACATATGAGGCACGGGGAACTTGGGCGGTAATATAAATACAGTTTTAACTCTATACGTTACGTATACTAACGGGATTTTATGGCGTTATGGAGAGTTGTAACGGAGAGAAAACAAAATTGTTGCTATTGCGAGTATCAAATCTTTTTGGTCAATACAGTAATTTACTTTTACTTGCCATTTTTACAATTTGAAAGTTTGTCAGTGAATAAGAATATGATATGAATATGAATCAGATATTAGTGATGGTCGCTAACAGTCTACATGTGCAAGCAATACCAATTTTTGATGACAAGAATGAATTTCGTAGGCAGTTCGGTATGCATGATGCTAAAAGGCAAGCTAGGATAGTACAGCCACAAAAAATGTACACAGCTGAACAGTTTTTACTAAATTGGACAAATTAAAAGATTTTTTTTTAACTTTCTTTGTTGATTTTTTTAACTTAAACTTATTTTATTTTTAACTTTTTATTACTTAATTTTTGTTGTTGAGAGGGGGTGTAATTTTTAAATTGCAATTATATGGAACGGACAGCAAGCTAAACCAACCAAAGGCAAGTAATTTAGGTAGTTTGTTGTTAAATCAAGTGACGTTACATGGAGTTTATAACTGTATTTAAATTATAATACATATTATTATACAAAATGCAAGATGTGGTGCTCAAGCAGGTGAGGATGAGAGAAGTTGATAGTTATC
Source organism: Nudaria mundana (assembly GCA_963556515.1). Taxonomy (NCBI): domain Eukaryota; kingdom Metazoa; phylum Arthropoda; class Insecta; order Lepidoptera; family Erebidae; genus Nudaria; species Nudaria mundana. Next base: position 4,123,156 of record OY748314.1, read on the forward strand.
ATTATGCATACTAACTTGGCATTGATGCCGTGACATAATAGTCTTTTTGCTTTTGGGATCAACTACAGCCTTCTTCAAGTTAACGTTATTCTCAATGACAGCTTTTTGAACAACTTCAACTTCCAGCATATTGGAGGACTTATCAACACCGATATTGGTTACATCGATAAATTGAACCGCTTCTGAAATAATATTATCAGGAGTCTTAAATTTTTGTAAAACAACTTTAGGGTTCATATATTCAGGTATAAGATTGCCGATGCGGTATGTAGTTTTTGTTTCACTTTTACTAGTCACATTCGTCTGCAAATTATCATTACTTTTCAAGAAATGACTCCATTTATGCCGCAACATATCACATTATGTATCAAACATTTTCATACAAAGTTCACTCACAGAAATAACAGTTTTTATATCCTATCATCACCTTATTAGATAAATCCGGTAGCTGCAGCACATGATTTACTATTACAAGGCGTTCAACCGTACTTTCTTCACAAAAATTACATAAATAGAGATGTTCATTTCCTACATCTCGCATTGTGTATAGTGAGTTTGGTCTATTATTTGAGTGTAGGCATAAAATATGGTGCGCCATGGAACATTTTGAATAAAATTGGTGTTTACATATGTCGCATACGTAGCATTGTGCAGTATGTTCGTAGGTATGATCTTTTAAGTCCATAAAACTATAGTAAGACTCATTGCAAATCATACACTTGTGATTTTTTTTATACTGACACACGTTACGTCTGTGTTCTATATAATTAGCCTTATTTGGTAACAGCAGTGTGCACACGTCACAATGTAGCTTTACATGCTCGTTGAAAAATGTTTCATCGATAAATGTTCTCTTACAATAATTGCATATATAGGACTTACGGTCTGTATGGCGATGGTGCATATGTAACTTTAACAGTTTCTTATTTTTAAATATTTGTGGACACTTTCTGCATTTACAGTAATCTTTGACTTCATGAAATATTACGTCGTCTGAGAATGAAACCTTCTTTAGTGGCTTAGAATGGTGTTTTGGAACAATCATATGTCTGTTTTCTTGATGTTTTATGAACTTTTTCTCGCTGGAATAGCTTTTAGTACATAATCTACAGCTAATAATAGCTACAGCACCGTTTTCACAGTCCGATACGGAATCAGTAGATGTTTTACGCTTCTGACGGTTGCTTATAGCTTCTCTTAACTTGGCCAAGTCCTGCTTCACTACCTTGACAAAACATCTTTGTGACAAACGCTTGAAATGTATACATTTATTTGTTTCTAGTGATTTATTTATTTCTCTGTTGTTATTTTGTGTTTTCAAAAATGGTGTTATATCATAACGCGATAATCTAACGAGAGGCACTTTATCGAATTCGTGAAATACTTCCAGCGGGAAATCTCTACGCTGTTTTGTAGACAGTCTTTGTACCAGATTCGATATATCGCCAGACGTCTCCTTCTCTTTTTTAATAACTCCATTACTCGCATGCATGAGTGTTAATCAATAATGTACAAAAATAAATTAATAAAAAGAAATAACTAAATAATACACAACTCGTCAACACAAGCACAACATGTCAATGCTAAACTAAACCCATAGATAAGATCTAACATGGCTAAACCAAACCAATGTCCAAACCAAAACCAACCAAAGTCAAGTTAACCGAGAGACTTGGGATGGCGCTCGCTTCGAGTTTGCTCCCTTAATATATCTATGAGTTAACCAACCAACTGCCATGCCCATCCATCATTCATTCATTCATTATTATGATATCTCAAAACCGGTTATTGCCGATATCGTAGGGCAGGCAGGCAAAATATCACTCCACTACTATTGTTTGGTTTGGGTTCTAAATACGGAACGTTTAGCCGGACGACTACGGATTCCGTAGTAAGTATGCTTAATGCCACAGATCTAATAGAGATACTACGTTTATTACTACGCTTACTTACTACGGAATCCGTAGTCGTCGGCTAAACCAAGATAAGTATGTATATTTTATGAATTAATTATTAATAAATTTCTCTAGAATTTAAGAATTTAGAATTTTTTATTATAAATCTCAATTTTTTATCAATTATACTCAAAAAAAAATTTTCATATCAGAATTCAGAACGTACCTTTAATGTACAGTAGTACTACGTTAAGATTTTCGTCAAAGCCTGTAAAAAATATTTCATGGAGTTTAGCTCTTTATCACTATGACTTAGAGGCTAAAATCGTTTGAATATCTGTAACATAAATTACATAATGAAAGCATGACTGTTTATCTAATTTGATTTTTCTTATCCGCACTTATCCGGTCGGAACATTTTATGTATACAGATGTTTGTGTTGTTTTGCACGCAAAATATTCGTTGGTTGGTGCGTATTTACGTAAACGAATTATTTTTAAACGGTCGGTGAACGCGCTAATACATAGACATGTTTCCGCCGACTCGTATACGGAGCTGCCTTCCAGTTATAAATCCTATGTACAAACAAAGACTGCGCCCTCACAGGCCTTTCCGACAAACTTCGTCTATACATTCTAATCAAACAAAGAGTGTACAGTTACAGAGAAATAAATGGATGAATTTTAGATCTATAATTACTAAATGGGTGCCTTTAGGGAGTGCTATTTACGTGGGATGGTGTTACTTTCGTGCTAGTATTAACTACGATGTTTCTAAAGTAGAAATATTGTTTTACGAAATGTTTCCTTTCCGTGTTACGAGTCGATTGTGGGGGCGTCTGGCTGCATGTGAGCTTCCTACGTCCATCAGGAGTTTTGTATATGGGACGTACGTTAGAATGTTTAATGTTAATTTAGATGAAGCGGAAGTACCGGACTTGAAGTCTTACAGAAGTCTATCGGATTTCTTCACGAGGAGATTAAAAGATGGTGTTCGGTTTGTGGCGCCTACTGCGTGTGTTTCACCGTGTGATGGTGTTGTTTTAACTTGTGGAACAGCAGACACGGAGAAGATTGAACAAGTGAAAGGTGTAACTTACAGTTTGGAAGAGTTTCTAGGTGAAAATAAATGGTCGAAGCGTAAAGGGGATGGATATTACGACTCTTTATTACAGAATAAAGATAACGTACTACATCAATGTATTATTTACTTAGCTCCGGGAGACTATCATAGGTTTCATTCACCCTGTGACTGGACCGCAACATTCCGAAGACATTTTTCTGGCAAACTTTTATCAGTCAATCCATGGCTGGCAAGATTAATACCAGGACTATTTACAATTAACGAGAGAGCTGTATATATTGGGGAATGGAAGCATGGATTCTTTAGTATGACAGCTGTAGGAGCCACAAACGTTGGCTCAATAGAAATATACCACGATCCTGATTTACGAACAAATACAAAAGGAAAAAGAAATAGGGTTAATGAAATTGATCTTGGCGCTGTTGATTTGAAGAAGGGTGAGTTATTTGGACAATTCAATATGGGTAGCACAATAATTTTATTATTTGAAGCCCCGAAGGACTTTAAATTTGAAATGCAGTCCGGTGACAAAGTATGGATGGGCCAAGCGTTGTCTGTGGCAGCTAAAGCACAGAAAAGATGACTGTTCTCCAATGATTTTTTTGAAATAGTCAGTATAGCTTTAATATTATATACGCTGTCTTTGTTATTGTGAGGCTGTAAGCTGTTGAACAGCTGAATTATGATTGAAATAAATAATATAATACAGTGTGTACTAAAATATATAAATGATGTTAAAATTATTTTTAAAATCAAATGAAATCTTCTTTCATTGAAATTGTCTATTTTATTTAAGATGCTTTTTCTCTATGTGGCATGGCCTTGGGACACTGTACATAATCATAACATAGGACAAGTCAGAGTCGCCTGTTCTCTATGTATGCTTAGATCTTTAAAACTATACAACGGATTTTGATGCTTTTTTCACCAAAGCATAGAGTGGTTCCCGAGGAAGGTTTTTGTGTATATAATTTGTGAAGCGAGTGAAGCCCTGTGGCTTCACTCGCTTCACAAATAATATAAACATCCTCTAGTTATATATAAACCTAAACAAAAAAGGTGTTCCTAAAATCATTAATTCTTATTATACATATGATGCCATAGATTAGATGGTCATAAGTTCATAACTTAAGGTCCCCATTCACGATGTAAACATTTGGTTTTTGCAACCATAATTTGACAAAATTGACGGGGCAATATCCCATTTTTGATGGTGGTCGAAACATTTTGGATTTCCAAATAGATTAAGATCCACAGAAAACTATACTATGTAGTTGAGATATATTTTGAATCCACAGATAACTTTTAAATAGATTTCGGATATAAGTTCGAGCCGCCGAGACATTTTATAAAGTCATTCGGCCGTTTTGGACATAACCCATTATATGTGTGCCCCGTAATGGCAATAAGCTTGCCCCCTATTACGTGGGACTAAAAATACTGGGAAATTGTGGTTGTGTAATGCACCTCTGCCTACCCCTGTGGGGATATAGGCATGAAATGTATTTCATTCGGAGTTTAAAGTGTACGAAATTTTGGGTATGTAACAATGTGTATTATCTATGGCCATGTGTTCCAAACGGTAGCTCCGTCCATGGTACCATATTTGGATGCTAACGCATCCAAACATGGTACCATTGACGGAGCTACCGTTTCGGTAATGATGGTTGCACCTCAACCGAATGTTAATCCATTCGGTTGAGGTGCAACCATCATTTCCGACAAATGATGGTTGCAAAAACCAAATGGTTACATCGTGAATGGGGACCTTTAGCCTCTTTTTTTCATAGATAACACAGAAAATCCAAATGTATAAATGTTGCCATAAACAGAGCTTAACCCAGAAATTATGTTGAAGTAAAAATTTATAAACCAGTTGGATCTTAACCCATCTGTTTAATTATAGAAAAGTGTTTTATGTATATCAAATGTTGTATATTAATGTAATATCTAGAGTCGGTTGACTAAAAAATTATGATTAAAAAAAAAAATAATTAATTTTTATTGAACACTAGCTGTTGCCCGCAGCTCCGCCTGCGTGTTATAGCTTTCTTGATCACCAGTTACTAATTTATTATGCTATATTATATGATATAGCTTTTGAGTGATATTGTATCTTGAGATAAAATATTATAGTATCTTAGCCGTGTGCAGCGCCACTTAGTGAACTCCACCGCGGGTGACGTAACCTACGACAAACTTATTATTTGCGGTTGGTACAGTCTAGGGATCGAACCGCAAAATTAAGTTTGTTTTTATTGTATATACTTTTCCGGGATAAAAAGTACCCAGTGTGGTGCCCAGGATATTAAAGAATAATTATACCAAGTTTCATCGTAATTGAACCGGTAGTTTTTGCATGATGTCTGAACAAACAGACAGACAGACAAAAAATTTTTAAATCAAATTTTTGGGTTCGGTGTCGGTCTAGTAACACCCCCTGCCATTTATTTTTTTGATAGTTTCAATGTACTGAATTTTCACTTCTACAGATTTATTATAAGTAGAGTATAGATTGCACTCATGTCCTTAACAAATTAATTTAATAGCCAAACTATGAAGCCTTTCAATAATATAAAAATGAATCGCTGAATGTGTTGCTAAGCGCAAATCTCGAGAGCAGCTGAACCGATTTCGCTAATTCTTTTTTTGTTGAATAAAATAAATCTAACTACTTTGCAATATTCCGCCACTTTTTTTGTTGTAATCGTTACTATCAGGAGAAGGTTCTTATGGAGAAAAAAACAGTTTAGCGGAACATAAAAAAAAATTAGGCGGTACGAAGTTCGCCGGGAGTTAGTAGAATATACAAACGTTGGGTTGTTTATAGTTTTCCTGGCGTAACTACTGGGTTGGCAGGTTTAAATACAATCTTGTATTTCTATGTTTCTTACGAAGTCGCTGGCGAAAGTTTGTTTTGCGTTGTATTCAGTTCCTTCCGTAATTCGCCATCATGAATTTAAAGGTTACTTTTTTTGAATTAGTCTTTTATTGTTATTTTATTTAGAAATTTTCTTTTAGGATTCTGGAAACGGGAATGGATACTTTACTTAATTTAGAATGCTAAACTCTATCCATTCGTTTATTTTCTTTTTGACAGTACGATTTGACTTTCACTAATGATCTTTATAACAAAGTGCGAAGGTCTAAATGAAATACTTCATTAATTTTAGTATTTCATTTTAATAGACCTTCGCAGTGGAAAAAGCAACACGCCAAATAAAAAATAAATTTAAACTGGCAGTAACCTTCCCCAGCGAATACTAAAAGAAAATTGCTAAATAGAATAAAACTAACCGTTAAATTCAAGATGACGGATAACGCAAGGAACTGAACACACAAAACAAATATTAGTTTACCAATGACCTCCGCCAGTGAATTCCGAAAGAAAATATACCAAAATAAATAGTCTAGCCAAGAAATATTTTGTCAACCCACTCTTATTCTTCTTCTTTTTTAAAAAACGTGGCTACATCGATGTTCATCGATGATTTCGCCAATGTCAATGTAATGCTTGATTAGTTTATAGTCCCGCACAGAAGAACAAGTTATTCCTAACTAGATCCATTAAAATGTTACATTTTTTGGGGCTAAGTGTGCAAAAGTAAGAGAACGCTATTATATTTTTTATTTCTGTGGGGGTAGTGTAAAGCTAAATCCAAGTTTTTGGGTACCCAACCCTTATGGGTTTTCCGCCATCTTCAAAAAGGGTTCCAAATCGTTATCGCCCTCTATCGGGCAAACTATTCATCGCACAAAAAATTTACGACAACATGTTTGTCGCAAATTGAATTCACTACAACTTTTTGGCGTAGAATTAATCATAACAAAGTTATTAACAAAACCAGATGAAAATTTGAGAACGAATTTCCTTTAAGGGGTTATAATTTTTTTCTGATCTTTTTGCGGTAAAATTGATCAGAGCATTTTTGTAGAAGAGTTTTCGAGGAATAATTTCCAATATTAACATTTCAATATTTATTTATTTATAAGGGTTTTACAGCGCTCCGAAATTAACAGTATTCTCCAATACTCAGTATTTACATAAAAATGAATGATCACACAGTTTTCTCAAATTTTTTCATTATTGAAATAAAAAACATTGTAATTATTGATGTTGCGCTGTTGTTAATATCTATTTATAGACTCTTTTCCCCCTTGATGTCCCCACAAACTTGGATTTAGCTATACACTACCCACCCCCTGGATATCTAAATAATAAAATTGCGTCGTCTGACTTTTGCACACCCAAATGTAACATTTCAATGGACTATTAGTGATTCATAAAATTGGACATTGAGCTTGTCAAACAAAGCCCTGGTTGCAACAGCAACAACAATTGACAGCCAAGCCAAGGAAGTTTGCATATTGAAAGCAAAGTGAATAGACAAAAGTGTGTATTTATTGTGTTTTAACAAATATATTAGTAGTATGTGTTATCAATGTGTACGAATGATATTGTTGACTCACTAGTATACTACTAAACACAGACGATCCATAACAACCGATGTCATACAAAGAAATGCAGCCGTTCTTATTACACAGAGAATCTCAGGAACTACAAGTTCAATTTGAAAAATTTTTTTTTTGTTGACAATTGCAATTATCGAAGAAGGCTATCTTACTAATATTATAAACGCGAAAGTTTGTGAGTATGTAAGTATGTATGGATGGATGTTTGTTACTCTTTCACGTAAAAACTACTGAATGGATTTTAATGAAACTTTACAATAATATAGCTTATACATCAGAATAACACATAGGCTACAATTTATAAAGATATTGTGTGAATTGTTCAAAATATGACGCGGCGCGACGGGAACGGGAAAAAATCCAAATTACCACGCGGACGAAGTCGCGGGCGACCACTAGTACATATATAACATCACGCTAAGTTCAACAGAAGCGGAACAGCAGGGTGTTATGTTTCAAAAACGGGGAAAAATATTTATTTAAAGAACTTCCGTTGCGTGCGCTGGCCAAACGGTTAATGTTATGTAATTTATGTTAAAATGATATCCTAAAGAATTGTTCCTCTTTAAAAGTTCAAAAAAAGTCCGCAGGTTAACTCACTATAACATATTTTTGGAAATGAAATTCGTTCTAAAATAATTATTTGCGAAGCTAGATGTTATTACGGGTGACGCGACGGGAACAATAATTACAAGCGATGGGAACGGGAAAAAATCTAAATTCTTTTTATGGTAGGCAACGATCTATCACGGTTCATGAATACAGCCTGAAGACAGACGGATGGACAGCAGAGTCTTAGTAATAGGGTTCTTGTTTTGCCCTTTGGGTACGGATCCCTAAAAAAACTGTGTTTGTTTGTTTCTTGCTTGTTTACATTGTGAAATTGGCGACGAGACGATGCGACTATACGGCACCGCTAACCTAGATTCTAGCTTCAGGACAGCAGGCTCAAAAAACATATAAGCTATTGAAAATTAATTAAAATGACGTTTCGTTCAGGTTAAACTCTGTTCATACCTCTCGGATGTCCGCTCATAGACAGTAGACTTGCGATCTCTCATTGGTCGACTCATCAACATTTGTGGATCACAAATATTTGATTCGACCCAGAAATCGATGCACTACAGACCACGCCACCGAAAATATCTATTAACAATTAAATTTTTCCCCTTTATAATATTAGTTGCTAATTACGGCATAAATATTAATTTCAGCATTCAGACATAGTAATATTATGTTGTTTTTGGTTTTATTATTTACTAACGGACCCCCGCGGCACGCTTGACGAATTATAAACACAAAAATCTTCGTCGACAGCACAAGCTTATAGCTTAGTTTGGGCTAGATGACGTTGTGTGAGAATGTTAAAAAAAAATTTTTTAATATTTATTTAATTTCCTTCAAAAGTTCCTTCTGATAATACCTACCGAACACAATCTATATATAGAAGTGGGGAATGTCTCCCTTAGCTCTCGAGAACTGCTTATGCTCCAATGATGGTTGACCCCTCTATGGATAGCCCTCGATCTGGAGGCAAGCCAAAAAATCGAAAATTTGACCATAGCCGTAAGTGGTCAAAAGTTATAGGCTAAAACCTATGGCGTGGTGCGGCGCGAGGACCGCGCAAGACACTGTACTAGTCCCAAATAAATATTGAAGTCGCTGGCTGTGCTGGACCGGCTCATAGTTAATTGTTCCGTTATTGCCTCAGACCACCAACCTTACGAGTACGATTTCGTTTTACTAAATAATGACTTTGAAACGTCAGAAGCCAAGGTCTTCACCATTTATGTATAGCAGTTTGTAACCGATTCCAAAAAGGAGGAGGTCCTCAATTCGAAGGTATGTTTTATTGTTTGTTACCTCACAACTTTGGACTGTGAATTGAAAGCTGATGTTTCCATTCCGACAGTTTGAGGTGTTTTTTTTTTGCTTAAATTATCAATTTGCGTATGTAGACACAGACTAATACAAAATCACATCTTTATCCAATTTTATCCCCGAAGGAGTAGGCTTCACCTTTCACGGGAATGTATTCCCGTGGTAATAGCGATCGATAGAACTATTTCACGCGTACACGGAACTATTTTTCAATTCGAACCAGCTTTTCCTGCGATTAGCGCGTTCTACAAACTCGTTAACTTTATATTGTACTAACGAACCGCTTGACAAATTATATATGTACACAAAAACCTTCCTCGAGAACCACTATATCCATGAGTAAAAACCGTATTAAAATCCGTTGCGTAGTTTTATAGATCTAAGCATACATAGGGAAAGGGACTTCTTTTTATACTGTGTTATGATTAGTATGTCTATATGAAATAGATAAATTGTGTATTGTGTGCGAATAGTTTTAACTAGCAACCCTTAGCGCAAACTGCGCAAGTAACAATTTTTTTTTTTTTTACTTTTTGTCAAATTTCTAATCTTATCGCACCACTTGAGACCACGACCTTTCCAACGATGTGCCACACTTGACTGTGCGACTCTTAGTTTAGAAGGAGAAGCGGCTTCACTGGCGTATTATATATATAGATACGCCATATTCAAGAAAATATTATGATGTCTGTATGTGTATAACGTATTTGTATGATTTCGTATGACAGCATTTATTTAGAAGTCATATGTAACGTGTATGTAAGCAAACCAGTGAACATTATGTCATGTACTGGTTGATAAACTGCCTCGGTGGAGCGACTGCCGTCCCTGGGGTACCGGGTTCGATACAGGGTCGAATCAAATTATTTGTGTGATCCACAAATGTTTGTAGGGGTATAGGTGTTTTGTATGTATAATATGTATGTATTTAGAAATATATAAGTATGCTTATCAGTCGCCTAGATCCCATAACACAAGCTTATATTAGCTTAATTTGGACTAGATGACGTTGTGTGAGAATGTCAAAAATATTTATTATACCATTGCCCCTCGAAAAAGTGAACTTTATTCATCGATAACAGTGAATAAAACGCTCATTTACTCACAAGTGAATAATGATATTTAAATTTGGAACGAGCTTCAATAGACGATTAAGTATACTACAAAAAAAAAAGAAAGCTAAACGTAACTACTGGCAGGCTGAATGAAGTCATTATTTCCTAGACTAGATATTTTACAGGACAGGTTACCTCCCCCCATCCCCATCAGACAGTGTAGGTGTTGGAAACCTTTACCTTATTTTCTCGCAGTCAATGGTATAAAGTAGAGTACCTAGAATACTCGTGAAAAAAAAAATTATCTCGTTCCTTGTATCCTTCTCTAGAATCCTTCTCTACTCTCGGGATAAAACTTCGTAACTCGAATTAAATTTTCTTTTTTTTCACTTGTATAATCTACTATTATTATTATTTATAAATATCTATGTACAAAATAAACATAATTATAGACTAAAAATATTTACATTACAAAATATCGTTTAAAAAATCCTCCGCGTCATTGCCGACTGGGAAGGTTCCCAGAATGCTGGCTGTGTTGCCACGTTGGATGGCGATACTTATTCTTTGGGCCAGAAAATAGCCAGCCTTCTGGTCCTGAGAAGCATCGATTAGGCGTTTAGCAATGTCTCTATAAAGGCGGCGAGCACTCGGACCCCATGACCCCAGTGTCTCAACCCCAAACGGCTCAAATATGTAATCACCTGCTAGGTTAGCATATTTACGCCGTTTAAAGCCTTCAGCCGATGCAGCAGCAGCGCCGGCACATCCGGATGTGCTTGGAAGGTGTGAAGGTGCTAAGGTGTCAACGCATGTAGCGTCCCACACCAAAGGCCTTCCCATCTTCCACGGTAGCAACGACATACCGTCCGGTCTCTTTCCATCGCTTCGTGCTAAACCATTTTGTTCACGTACGGCCGTATATCTATTAATATATCTTAATTCGACCGTTTTTTTTAATTGAAAGTTACTTTTTCCCGAGTGGTCCCATACAGACTATTATTACCTACTTATTTGGTCCCATTTCGATGATTTGAAGTCGGGATTTTTTTTTTCTTTTATTTTGTCTGTTACATGGAGTAGCCATGCCAAAATGTCAAACAACCTAACATTGTCTAGGCTTTTGACTATATTGGGCATGTCAGCCTCATCATACAATAAACAGTTTACAGCAAATAATCATTATTGAGCGGAGCTCAATCTTAGGCGACAAGTGTAAATCGTTTGTGCGTCTACTCCTCCGAAACGGCTTGACCGATTTTGACCAAATTTGGCATGCTGGTCGACATCATACCCGGGAGTGCATATATCTGAAATCATGACAATAGACCTGACCACGGAGGAATAATCACCGAAAAACCAAATGATTAAATGGTTGCCATGGAAACACTTGCGTCAACAATGAAAATATTTTTTTTTATATTCGATTAATTAACTTAAGTGCATTTAAGTGTTCCATTCTGATTCTGATATGTAATAAAAACATTTGCTCCGCTCAACATTTGCAATTAGTAGCATGCATTGCATACCTAGTTAACATCCTTCTAATATTATAAATGCGAAAGTTTGTAAGTATGGATGTTTGTTTCTCTTTCACGTAAACGGATTTTGATGAAACTTTACAATAATATAGCTTATACATCAGAATAACACATAGGCTACAATTTATAAAGATACGGCGACGGGAACAATAATCACGCGGATGAAGTCGCGGGGGACCACTAGTATTTAATATACAGGAATCATTAAGGGCTAAGTAATTGCCACATGGTCTGTTTTTTCTGACGAAGGAGAAAGTCAGATTTTGTGTTTACTTTTTCTCAAATATTTTACAGTATAAGTTGTAATTTTGCTGTAGGATACTTAGGTTAAACGAAATTGAGCATTATTGAACCAAAATGTTTGTCGATACTTACTTTAAGTAATTAAATGGTAAAACTTTTTTATTGTTCTGTTTTGGTTTTTTCTCTGTATATACTTATAGTTCTAATATTGTTTTTTCTATTTTAGAATATTGGGCATGGCTTCAGAGGCCTTTGTGCCATGTTCTAATAGAAGCGAGTGCTGCTATATTTGTTTTGTTACCATAATAAATAATAATAACTACATCGAAATAATAAAGACGGAGCTGGCGGAATCTTAACCTAACCCTACCTAACCTAAGCTAAAAAATAAAAATAAAATCACTTTTCAACAATGGCGCGAACCAACAAATATTTCAAATGCTGCATTTAAAAATTTTAATTTCGCGTGCGAGGCATCCATAATTTTTTTTTAGCACTGTCAAAGTCATGTTTCTTTAATATTTAATTAATTTTTTTGTTGGGTAGTTTTGTTGCTGCGGCAACACCTAATAATTCAAAAACTATACAGCAAAGCACTGACAGGCCTATGTTAATCTTTATGCCAAATTTCAATTTGATAGGTTTTTTTGATTGAGCCCATCGTTATTAAGAAGAAGCAAGCTCCGTCTTAATAACACAATATGTAGATAATATTGCTTTTATTATTTGCGATAAATTATTGTAAATACCTAGTTAATTAAGTTGTGTGTATTTGTGTAGATTTTATTGTAAATAAACCTCTTATTTGTAGTTATACTTATCATAGTAAAAAAATTAACAATGGTTCATTGCGACAGATCAGTCGCTGTTTCGAGTCTAGCCCAAGAGCCAAGTTTAGATCCATGTCCACAGAGGCAGAGCGAAGCGAGTTGGTTGCTTTTGCTTATTACATGCCAGTGAAAAAAAAATCTATGTTTAATATTTTATTTATTTATTTATTTTATACAAACTTATAAATATAAAAACACAAAATAAAAAGATAGAACGTGTGAGCCGTTCGTTGGACATTTTCTGGAAACGAATTCGGGAACACTTCCTATCCCACTAATACTCGTATTTTCCTACCATCTTATTAGTTTATTTTTATAAAATTAATTATACACATTTATTTTTGTTTGTATGGTGTACCAAACCATTCTCTTTTAGTAATAAATATGTTTATTTTTATGTATTTATTTAGTAAGATTGTAACTTGCTAAAGTCTTGTTGTATTGTACACTCTAAGTTATGTAACGCAGTGTTTGCTTCTCTTCTCTCTAAAATCTGTACCTATCATATTTAACTCTGGGTCTGCTGGAAGATAAGTCATCCATTGACTTAAGCACGCCTTTGTGCATAGAGTGTCATTGTTGTTGTAACAATGTATGATGTTTAATATGATGTACAATAAGAATAAAGAAAAGAAAAAAACTTGTCAAAATTATGTAGTACATATAACACTGACTATGTTAATAATATATGTGTTGGATATAATTGCGAAGTCTAGGTAGGTTCACCACTGGGAATTCTCTCAGTGCTTACCGATGGACGTATCCAGCGGATTTAAAAAAAAATCCTCCAATAAATGTTCGATCATAAATGTTCTTCACATGTTGTGGTAAATATATTATAGATTATAGTAATTGTTTTTGATTAATATCCGCAAATCTGTAAAATATTAAAATACCGGCCAAGTAAATGTCGCGCCACGCATATAATAGGGTTCCTTAAACAAGAATAATAGCCTCTACAACTCCTGAACTAACACAGTAATCTAATGCGTTATTGATTTTTTCTATTCCGATTTTTTTTAGATCTAGAGGGGCAGGGGGGGGGGTCGCCATGTTAAGTATGTTAAGCAAGTTAAATATCTTGCAAACGAAGATTCTTTAATCAAAAAATTGTCTCATTAACCTCTCAATGTTTTTAAAAGAGCTATCTAATGGCCCCACATGATGGGGTAGACCACAGACAGAACAATCACCCCCACTTTACGTATAGTACCCCAAATTATATTCTAGTTTAGCACTTAGTACATCAGAAGTGAACGAGATCGCGAGAACCGAACCTTTTAAATGTTCGTTTCTCTGCCGAACGATAGTGGCCTGGAACGCCCTGCCTGTGCACGTGTTTCCTCCCACATATAATCCTGGGTTCTTTAAGCGGAGCGTGAAGAGGCACATCAGTAGGTCGTCAAGTTGAGGGCCACTCTCTATAGTATTGTGTGCTGTGAGAGTGGCCCACAATCGCTAGACGTCGTCACGACTTACCACCAGGCGGGCGGCGTCAATTTGGCGAACCCAATATAAACGAAAAAAAAAAAAAAGTTCCATCTTTTTAGCATTAACCGTTGGGGAAGGAATGCCGAGGAAGGACGGACATGACGAAACCATAATTGTTCCGAGAGACTAAGGAACCCTAAAAATGTCGCGTAGGTATCGATAAAAATCCATAGTTTGGATATTTTTTTTTTCTTACCTCATTCTACTCTGTGATAGTGTATTATTGTAAATAAAAGAAATACCTACTTAATATATATCTAGGTATGTTTGAGATGTGTAAATATGTATGTTAGCATTTAACAAGGTATGCCTCTCAGTTTTGTGACAGATATTTGTAATTGTGTTATTGAATTAATGTCAAAATAAAACATAAAATGTAATACTGTTGTTTTTTTTATCACCTTGCGAAAGCAAACTTGCCACTCGGTCTAAAGGCTGGTTTACATTGGTCAAGCTTTTAGTACAGTGGCGAGTATTTCGAGTCCGGACAGTGACTGTTTACACTACGGCCAGTCAAGTGTCTTTCCTCTGGCAAAATGGACGAGTCTCGTCAAAAAATACGTCTGATGAAATACGAATGATCGCCGCAACATCTATGTCCCTGCATTTTAAATCTGTAATATCTCCCAAAATATTCATTTAAATTACACGCTGTAAACGGCCATATTAATCTAAATTAAATGCACTATTTATTTAGGGTACTGTGTGCGTTGTGGTGAACTCGGACCATTTTCCCGCCATTTCTTTATTTTATCTTATTTATTTATTACCTACAAACACTATTATTATAGTGAGGCCCAATGCAATAGTGTAGGATTTAGTTTTTCCATACTATATAATAATACAAACACAAATAACCCAAACAAAAAAAAAAGAACCGGTATCTATACGAAACACATATCACACAATAACGCATAATAAATAATACATTAATCACAATCTAGTGCGTTACAACGCAATAAGTGGCCTTTGTGAACTCATTCAGCGAACACGAAAACAAGTCTTTGTAACCTGCCACCGTGTTGAGCGTACGCAATGCGCGCGTGAGCGGCGCCTGCTGCAGCAGGTTTGTGCGCGCGCTCGCCACCTCTAGCAGGCCTGGGCGCCGCCGCCGCCACCCGTACTCGTACGGCGCGCAAAGCCTGACCTCCTGCAAGATAGCTGGGTTGTGTACGTGCCTCCCTTTGCACTTCCAAATTGTAGTATCCTACCTTACCCAAAATAAATAAAGTAGAATACAACAATGGATACCCTGGGTATACGCCGTATAGTTTGTAGTACAGAAATCGAACAAATTTATTCTGTACACGTTCCAACATTAATTTGTACTTAGCTTCATATGGGGACCAGATTGCTGCATTACATTCCAGGTGACTTTTTACTAAGGCCTCATACAAGGTTCTTAAAGCTCCGATATTGGTGAACTGGTTTGTGTGCCTTAAAAGAAACCCAAGATTACGGTACGCTTTTTTACACACTTCAGTAATATGAGTGTTAAACTTCAAATCACAACTGAAACGAACGCCCAAGTCCCTGACCTCGCTTATGCGCTGCAGAGGCTCCCCCTCCATGTGGTATTGGTAGTGATTAGGGTTGCGAACACGGCTAAATGACAACACGGAGCACTTTGATACATTAAAATAAAGCTTGTTGTCTTCGCTCCACTTGACCACCCTATCTATATCTTGCTGTAACAAGTCGTGATCGGCATTCTGTTCGACTTCACGAACTAATTTAAGGTCATCCGCAAAAAGCAATGGTATCGAGTTAGTAACTACATCTGGTAAACTATTAATCATTAAAATTAAGAGAAGCGGGCCCAAGTTGCTGCCTTGGCTCACACCAGACCTCGTGAAGTATGGTTCGGAAAAGTATCCCCCGCAGTCCACGCACTGGCATCTATCCCGCAGGTAGTCCGCGAAGAACGCCAGCGTATAAGGTGTGCAGCCTGGGGCTGCCAGTTGCGTTAAAAGGATGTCATTATCTACCATATCGAAAGCCTTCCTGAAATCGAAGTAGGCTACATCCACCTGTAGGCCAGCGTCCACCGCGGGCACTAAGCGCGACATTAAATGGAGCAGATTACCAGTAGTCCCTCGCCCGGCACTAAAGCCGGTGCTGAGCGTCCGATAACTGGGCACTTACCTGGCCGCATAGGCAACCGTAAATCGTGGCCTCGAACACTTTAGAAAAAGGAACAAGCTATGAATTAAACAACACGTCTTGAAGCCGCTCACTTATGCACTGTACTAAATTTTACTGTTTACACTACGCCAGTGGCGAGTCAAGTGTCGGGCGGGGGGGATGACTGTCCAAAAAATAGAAAGCCATTCTATTCGGATCCACTTGCAAGCCACGTTGCAAGCCAAGTTGACTCGCTACTGTCCGATTGGTTTACACCACTGTCCTTGTTCACTGTACTTGGCTACTGTACTAAAAGCTTGACCAATGTAAACCATAAGAGCGCTTTGCCTGTCAATGTAAAATTTCATACAATTATGAAATTCGCTCCAGGTCACGCGGGAAGGCCGCGCTTCGGTTGCTATAACATCTAGTTGCTAAATAGATGTTCTGCTATACAGACCATCTGATAGTTGGACGTTTTGCTACATAGACGTTTCACTAATTAGACTTACTGCTCATTAGACGTTTTGCGCTATTGGACATTTAGCTACTTAGACATTCTGATCGTGAGGCTAAATATGTACGGTTCTTCGGATAAAAAATCGTTTTGCATTAAATGACATGATTGCAAACATTCGTCTATTCGTCACTTCTAGTATTTCTTATACTCGATGTGAAAAAACGAATAAAACCGAGACATCCCGAGCGCCAAAGTTGAAATAATCGTAATGTCCAGAGATAGTCTAGCTAGATTTCTAAAACCTAAGTGACGAAGGCATTCGTCGCGGTTGATGCCCAACCTAAAGGGACCGAACGCTTCCGGCAGGAGACTGTACCTGGGGATCGTGCGGAGTATAGCCCTATACGGGGCTCCCGTATGGGCGGAGAGATTGACGGTCAAGGTGAACGTGACTCTGTTAAACAGACCACTGCGGACCTTGGTCGTCAAAATAATAAGGGGATACCGCACGATCTCCGGAGAGGCGGCATGTTCTTAACCGGGACCTCTATATAGGACCCTGGAAGCGAGAGCCCTTGCGTCAATGTCAATGTTCCAATGGCTCAAGGAGGCGTTGGAGCGGGGCCACAGGCTTGTCCCACTGTCTAGAAAAATATGTAAAGGAAAATGTCATTCAGTGTGACTTAGTTAAATAACTTAGATAATGGTTTGATTGTGTTTACTGTTTAAATACTGTTCATTAACCATGTTGATCGTCGTCAAATAAAGATAAGTTAACATAATTTATAACTTGTTGCTAAAATCTTACCGAATTTAAAATATGTAAAGGGGGAAATACCTCGTGTGGTGAATGAAGGTGAGCGGATGAGTGTTCATATATCGAAAGATGGCCATCTTTAACCTACAACTCAGTCGCCTGCGAATGTATTCCCCACTTTATCAGTTTATCACACGAGTGCTTAGTATTAGATCTCGCGAGTTCGACGATTAGTCGAAATAGAAGAAGGAAAAGACGTTTATTATACAAACACAGAAGCGACGTAAACAAGATAAACATTCCAAGAAAAGTAAAATAAAACGATGTGTATGAAGGTCGTCGGTGCACGCTACTGCACGCCGCATCTGCGTGGAAATTGCTCTCCTCTCAGCATATGCTGACGTGGGCGGTGCCACATTGACCAGCGCTGATTTTCAGAGGCCAGTGTAAACACTGAAAATGGCGTACCCATCCCATCATAACTCGTCAGTCAAATAAATAACAGATAACCATAAAATGTGGATCATACGCTCGCCGTCTTAATAAAGACATTGCTAAACGCTTAATCGATGCTTCTCAGGACCAGAAGGCTGATATTCTGGGAGCCTTCCCAGTCGGCAATGACGCGGAGGATATTTTAAACGATATTATGTAATGGCTCGTGGTCTAGTGGTAACCGACAATGTTAACACATTGCAAAGGTTAAGCAACATCGAGTCAGGCCGGTCTTAGCATGGGTGACAATTTCTTAAGACACTGAGACCCCTCCGTGCCTCGGAGAGCACGTTAAGCCGTCGGTCCCGGTTGTCATACAAACATCTATGGCAGTCGATAGGGGTAGTTGGAGCCCTAAATCAAAAATCCGACCGGTCTAACTACAGAACTTCGATGTCGCCCATGGGTTGTGGAGGTCAGATGGCAGTCGCTTCACGGAAAATATCGATGTTCAGCCGAATCGCAGTTAGACTGGAAAGCCGACCCCAACTTTAGTTGGGAAAAGGCTCGGTGAATGATGATAATCATCAATGTAATGTAATGTAAATATTTTTAGTAGGTATATACTCGTAATTATGTTTAAACCTGGTTTAACCATTGAAAATATAAATGTCAATACTTGATACATAGAAATGACACCTCCATTTATACTATATACCTACTTATGAGTGATATTATAGTCTGTTATATTATATTTATCTGAAGTTTATCTAAAAAACCTACTGTGTACGTAGAAACACTTGCTATCACGACGCAATTGGCAATAAAATACGCGTGCTAAATAATGACCCGTATCTCGTATGCGTAAACTACCTACCACGATTAAAATGTATACATTGGGCTATCTATACCTACTGTTTATATAAGTAGACAGTATACCCAATCATCATAACATACTTAGTATAAAACAAACTCTGTCCGTCCTTTATAACTACGCAACGGATTTTGATACGGTTTTAAAATTTTCACCAATGGATAGAGTGGTTCTTGAGGAAGGTTTTTGTGTTGTTTTTTTTTAAATGACTACTACTGTATACTTCTCAAGTGGTCACATTTCAATTTGGTCTCAAAAAGTCGGTTGTTGTCTCTATTTTTGACATATATTTTTTTGTATTTGATGTTATCAGCGGCAACAGAAATACAA
This sequence comes from Nudaria mundana, assembly GCA_963556515.1. Lineage (NCBI taxonomy): Eukaryota > Metazoa > Arthropoda > Insecta > Lepidoptera > Erebidae > Nudaria > Nudaria mundana. Next base: position 4,142,629 of record OY748314.1, read on the forward strand.
ATTTCTGTAAATCACGGTTAATGAGAGCCTGGAGACAGACTGACGGACAGCGAAGTCTCAGTAATAGGGTTCCCGTTTTAACCTTTGGGTACGGAATCCTAAAATTTTTGCAAAAACCACGTTCCCTGCCGACTAAGTCGCGAGCGTGCGCTGTCAAGTAGGTAGGTAGGCAGGTTAAACTCAGCTTGGCGCATCATTCACAGCCGGTTTCTGAATTGAGAATTTGAAGTTAAGTATCCGTTGAGCACATCAAATGTCAAAATTTGTTCCTGAATATTGACATTTGGCGTACTCAATGGATGTTCATCTTCAAATTCTCAATTCAGAATCCGGCTGTCAGCCTTTGTTTCACCAATATCTTTACTTTATAGAAATGGGGAATGTACCCCTTAGCTCTCGGGAACTGCTTATTCTCCGTTGACACCTCTATGGACAGCCAGCCATCTGGAGGCAAGTCAAAAAACCGAAAATCTGACCTAGCCCTAAGGAGTCAAAAGTTATAGGCCAAAACCTATGGCGTGGTGCGGCGTGAAGCACCGCGCAAGACACCGTACTAGTTATCAAGAAACAGTTACCTAAGTATCGTCATAAAGTCAATGTTAGTCTTTTTACGTATACAATGACTCGGAAATGAAATAATTTATTTATTTGTATAGGTCCTTAAATGGCTCTTACAAAGTCTTAAGTGCCTACTTAAAATAAAAATTATTATCGCTTCTATATTTACATGTAAGTACTGCCAGATTCGCAAAGCAATAGGTAGAACCGAGAGAAATAACCTGGCAATAAAACTCACGGTCACTCTTTCTCTATAACTGACAGGTAAATTAAACATTTTCTAAATGTACATTGACTAAATGTGGACGAATGTACAATTGGTCTCGTGTCAAAATCAAAAACAGTGTGTATAATACAACACAAAAAAAATTTAGTCACCTAATTACAAAATATGCTACAATTATGGCATTCTAATTGACTCAAGCGAACCCACGAGCACCAACCAGTCTTACATAAAAAAACATCAGCCATAACATAGATAACCTGGCTTCCGAAAATCGTATGATCGCAACATTCCCGATATCTATGCCTGCACGGTTACGTACGTGTATTGAAGCGTGATTTATTTAAACGATAAAAAAAATACACGTCAAAAATTGACACAACAAGCGACTTCAAATTAACGAAATGGGGCGAAAAAAATAGGATTTTGAAGAATGTTTTTTTTTTATTTAGACTGACTGAGTTATGGAATTACTCGGCCACCGATCATATTTCGATCATATCTCCTACGTTATTAGCTTTACTCACTGGTCATTGGCAAGTTGCTGCAAGTGCAAGCGGAGGCTATAACAAAGAATTGATAGGATTTTGAAAACCATCATCGGCCATTTTCACATCACATTCTTCATTTTTTTTACATTTTTAGTTGTTGAAATCATATATAAGTAAATACTTGATTTGTGAAGACTGGACATTGGCAAATTGCTACAAATAGAGGCCAAAAAAAGAAAAGAAAGGAAATGTGACCAAATAATAGTCGGAATTAGTATTAGTATTCAATTAAAAAAATATTAAAATCAGTTCACCTAGTCCAATAGTACAAACTAGTTAAAAATATGCCAAAAAATTAGCTATATATTTTAGAGTTTTCGAAAGATTTTTCATAAAATCTAAAAAATGACACATGACATGAAGTTCAACATCATTTTAGAGGTCTTTGACCATGCTGAGTTGTCGTCGTTTCTCTGCCGAAAGATGGTGGCTTAGGACGCCCTGCCTGCGCACAGGTTTCCTCCCACATATAACCCTGGGTTCTTTAAGCGAAGCGTGAAGAGGCACATTACTGGGTCGTCAAGTTGAGGGCCACTCTCTAGTATTCCTGTGTACTATGAGAGTCGCCCACAATCGCAAGACGTCGCCACAGCTTACCATCAGACGGGTGACGTCAATTTGTCGACCTAAATATAAAAAAAAATGTTTTAATCTTAATAAATAATTCAGTAGGTATAAAATCAAAAATTTAAAAATCAATTGTTTTTGCTTAGGTCGTTGTGCGAGGCCCCTGTTCGCCCCCAAAGCCCCTCGATAAGAACAGGCAATTTGACAGGTAACAGGTTCCGTAGCCAAAGAATAAAACTGAGACTTCGCTGTCCATCCGTCCGTCTGTCTTGGGCTGTATCACATGAAACGTGATAGTTAGAAAGTTGACATTTTCACAGACGATGTATTCCTGTAGCCTCTAAAACAAAAAATAGGTACTAAAATTAAAATATTATTATTATTTTTTATTATCTATTATCAGGCAGGCAGTTGAAACAACTGATAGTGCCTGTATCCAGTTTGGTCTCCATCAGTTTTCTCAGTGCGTTTGGTAGTAGTTGTCCAGTCTGTTTTTAAATTGGTTTGTGTTCTCCGCTGATATGACACTTTCTGGAAGCACATTCCACGCTCTGACCACTCTGTTGCTAATGAAGTGCTTGTGAGGATTGTTTTGTGAGAAGGTACAACACAGCTTGAGACTGTGTCCTTTTAGGTGAACATTTTCATTGCGAGTGAATATGGAGTCAAAATTCCTAATATCGTAGTGACCATGGAATAAATATTTAAGCGGGCTCCCATACAACTAACGTGATTTTGCCGTTTTGTTTCGTAATCGTTTGTGTGCGAGTCCGCCTTGCACTACACACTACTGGTAGGTTGGTATACTGACAAAAAAACCAGTCTAGTGCGTGTCGGACTCGCGCATAAAGAGTTCCGTACCAAAACGGCAAAAATCACTTTTGTTGTATGGGAGCCCGCTTAAATATTTACTAGGTATTCGCCGGAACTCGAACGGTTACGTCGAGCAAGCCTATTGCCGGCACCGGGCACATTTATAATGGTTTATGTCCAAAATGGCCGTATTAATTTTAATTTTCATTATTACTACTAAACTACTTTTAATTTTTTTTTAGTGGTGTTGGGAGCCGAAGTGTCTATGGCCAATTAAATTCCTGGGCGTCTCGGACTCGATATTTTTAGCGCTGTCAAAAGCACGTTTCTTTAATGTTTTACATACATTTTCGATTGGGACCATTTTAGAGAAGACTCCGCTAGGCTACGTCTTAATTATATTGTTTTTAACATTTGTTGTTATAGAGACAATAGAAATACATCATCTGTGAAAATTTCAACGTTCTAACTATCACGGTTCATGAGATAGGTACAGCTCAAGACAGACGGTCGGACAGCGAAGTCTCAGTGATAGGTTCCCGTTTTATCCTTTAGTACGGAACCCTAAAAAGAAACAATGTTGGTACTTAGCAATCAAATTAACTAAACGTCATTTAAGAATACTCAATAATGTATTTTTTTATCAAAGTCCAAAGTTCCCCTTGACCTTGACCTCTTAATCAGTTTTGTTTATAATAAATATAATTTAGTAGTTATAAAATGCAGGTTTTTTTACGCATTGGTCTACATAATTAGGTATGTTGCCTCGGAGAACACGTTGTCGCATGTGATAGATAAACTACACACATATCACGCCTATATCTCCGAAGGGGTAGGCAGAGGTGCATTACACACCCACAGTTTGCCAGTATTTTTAGTCCCACGTAATACGGGGCAAGCCTATTGCCGTCACCGGGCACACGTATAATGGGTTATGTCCAAAATGGCCGAATTAATTTTCATTTTCATTATTATACTGCACTACTTACTTTAAATTTTTTTTACTGGTGTTGGGAGCCGAAGTGCCTGTGGCTTGCTTTGAAAAAAATATTTAAAACCCGTTGCCTTGCGATGAAATGTTGATGAAAGGCAACAAAGTCTTACGTGACAGGCGCTATGGCACAGCCAATTAAAGTCCTGGGCGTCTCGGACATATACTAATGGTTAGGTAATGGTTGGTCGCCCCCATGGGTCGCCACGAGGACCTCCTGGAGACCCTGTCTGTGGCGACCCATGGGGCGACCAACCATTACCTAACCATTAGACATATCTATCACATGCGTCGGTCCCGGTTGTCATACGAACATCTATGGCAGTCGGTACGGGTATTTGGAGCCCTAATACTAAATCCTCGTGGTCTAACTACAGAACTTCGATATCGCTCATGGGTTGTGGAGGTCAGGTGGCAGTCGCTTCACGGAAAATATCGAAGTTCAGCCGCGAGCAGTTAGACTGGAGAGCCGACTCTGCGTTTTTTTTTAAACTCCACTCGCGCGCGGCCGCTTTTACCTCCTCTGCCGCGCGTCTATGGTTGGGAAAAGGCTCCGTGGATGATGGATCTACATACTTATCAAGTCGGTATTTCCAAAAGTGGAGGCAGCTGGCAGAGGCATATATTAAGGGCCCCATATACGGTACGATTCATCGTTACGATCCGTCGCTTCAGACCGATCGAAACGACTGATCTGTAGTGTTGCCGCTCATAGACGAAGCGATTGGTCGTTACGATCGATCATTTATTCATTTGAAATGGAACGATAAAGACATGCTCAAAAATTCAATACGTACCCTGTGAATAAACCCTGTGTTATAAACGCCATCTTCCGTATAGGCAGATGTTGCCCACCTGTGGACGTTCTAAAAATTTGGATTTAAAATATTCGCTAAAAATGTTGCACACATCGTTGCCGTCAGTGGCAGAGCGTTGACCGTACTTTCTAGGAAAGTTAGCTTGCCTTTTCGACTTCAGAAAGCATGAGGAGATTTGGTTATGCCTTCCTCTATTTTGGCGATATACTGATCATACATCTCAGCTTCAACCTCCTTAGCACGTTGACTACGAAAGATGAAGGAATTATAATCGGATATATTCCCGTATTTTTTAATTATATTGTGAATTTAGCTTTTTCGCGCAATATTTTTATAAGGGTTTCTTGTAATCTAAAAAGCCACCAGCCACGGGCTCAGCAAAATCGACTTTATTTTTTGTAGTGTGTATTGTAGTGTATTTGTAGTGATAGTAATGATGCACATGTCAGTGTCAGTGATGATGACTGAGTCGTGTTTGACACTGACCTGACTGTCATAATTGGAAACGTGCTTCTTGTAAACAAAAAATAAAAGACATGAATACGTATGTAATAATTTGTATTGTGTTTATTTATACTTAATTTTGCAATGTATAATTAGTAGGTACTGCTAAAAATTTATATGTCCGCACTTAAGTACACAGCCTCAATTACTAGGTTTTGTTTATGAGCTTTGAAGCGTGCAGTAGTTTTATACTAGTGTATTAGTTCACCACCTCTCTCGTGTTGTACTCAGCGCTGACAGCATGTTTTTTTGATATTTATGTGCCCTAGTTATCAGGCAATCTGTATCAGAGTTGCCTAACCAGTTTTTCAAAAAAGGAGAGGTTCTCAATTCGACTGTTTTTTTAAATGTTTGTTACCTCATATCTTTCGACTGGATGAAACCAATATTGCAAAAATTATCGAATGGTCCCTTTCCAGGTGTCCGTTTCGACTGCTCGGCCACTATGTCGTAGAAAAAAAACTTATGTCAGCATTTCGAAGGAAATTGTAAAAGACGAACAGTGAAAACCGCAAATTCGAAGAGTCAATATTTAGAAAGTTATACGGGTTTAACCGTGGCCGCGCAGTCCGCACGAATTCAACTGCGCGGCCACCAGTTCTCTTAAACGGAGCTACGTAAGTACAAGTCTAATTCTTTTTGCTAATCACTGATACGATTTCGAAGAAAATGTAGATTATAAAAATAAATCCCTACTGTTTGGACTTCACGACCTACAGCACTCCAAAGTTATGGCCGCGCAGTCCGCACAAAGCGAACCGCGCGGCCACCAGTTCTCTTAAACGGAGCATTGTAGAAGTCTAATTGTTTTTGCTAATCACTGATACGATTTCGTAGAAAAAGTAGATTGTAAAAATATAGCCCTAAAGTTTGGACTTCTCGTTCCACAGCACTCACGTAATGGCAAACCGCGCGGCCACGTGTTTCTTAAAGTGGAGCTTAAACGGAGTTTGGTAGAGGTCTCATTCTTTTTGCTAATCACTGATACGATTTCGAAGAATATGTGATTAAGTCCATACTTTTGTGTCCCCCACCTGACTCCAGCCCTAGAGGCACTAGGCGGGTGTGGCGATATAAGTCAGCGGATTGGGATAAGATGCGACATTTCCTTGCATCTTACCCATGGCTGTCAGTCTGCTTTTCATCTGGCGATCCGTCGAGCTGCGCGTTTGTTAATTCCTACTTCGTTACAATGTTCCAGTCTTAAAGCTAACTTATATTAAGGGGTTACAAAATAATGTGTGAGTACAATAATTTAAGCATATCTTGGTCAATGTATAATAATTATGGGTGTCTGAGTAGTTTCTGGCAATATATATCACAGCAAATCATTTAAAGAAATGTAAAATTGTCAAATAATTTTTTTAGTATTTAAAATAGTCAATAAGTGTATAAATTCCATCATTGATAATAAAATTGTAAAATGTGTATAATCAATTCCAATTAAGTTCCCATTCCTTATAATTAATTTACCTATTAACTAGACACCACAATAATAATATTTAAAAATCTGTATGGTGCGATGGTGAGAAACAGTGCCTTGCGGTTAACTTCCCGGCTGAAAGCGATGTATGCTGCGGCATAAGCCTATCATAGATGTTCAGCCGGGGGTTCCTAGGTCCTGTTTCTCTCCACCGCCCGTCCGGCCACATAAGTGAGGAAGGCGATGACCTTCCTCCTAACATTTTTATCTAGTAAAAGTCGCCCTATACTACTCAAACTAAACTCAGTGGCCAGGGACATCTGCAGGTCATACCGTGGTGCCCCAATGATGGGACACTAGAACAGGAGGTGAGGCACGGTTTCGTCGACGGTGGCGTCACAGGCACACGACGGACTCGCCTTGCACTTGAAACGGTGCAAGTACGAGGCGAACCCGCCGTGCCCTGTGAGTATCTGTGTGAGCAGGTACTCAGTACCCACTTTGAAGACGAATTTGTGGGCTGCTCGTACGTTAGGGAAAAACAACTTGGTCACGCCGGCGACCCCGCCCTCTGTGTATCGCCGATTCCATTCGTCAACCGACTTCTCACGGAGAATTCGTGTGACGAATGAAACCGGCACTTGATCGTAGGAGGGTCGGGTTTTCAGACTCAACGCGGCACTCTTCGCCAGCTCATCGGCCCTCTCGTTACCCTTCAGACCGGCGTGCGCTTTGATCTAAAACAGGGATATTTCCCTGCCCTGGACCTCGCCGGCCCTAATGTTTGCCCTGGCCTAAACGGCCAGGCGGTGGGTGGAGGCGTGGTTGGTAACGGATTCGAGGGCCGATCGGGAGTCGCTGATAATTGCGAAGCGTGTACCAGGCCTTTCAGCCGCGAGCCTCGTAGCCTACAAGCAATTCGGCCTGGTAGACGGTGCAGTAGGGCGACAGTCCAAGTTTGATGGCTCTGGTTTCCGTCTGTCGTTCCCAGATCGACAGAGCGGCTCCTACCTTGCCATCAATCTTGCTGCCGTCTGTAAAAATACGTACTGCATCGCCTACCAGGTCTGCCACATCACTCTAGGAGGTGAGGCGCATGAATTGCCTGCTAATATGGTCAGCTGGAAGAGGTCTCTGGCTGAATGGGAACGGTGTCTCTACATCCCGGTCGGCCAGCAGTGGTCGCCCTACCCCCCTTTTCGATTCGTACAGGGAAGCATTTTCCCTGATCCGAATGTCCAAGGGGAGCAGACCGGCCAATGCCAACGCGGCATTGAGAGACACCGTCCGGTAGGCCCAGCACAGCTTCTGTGCGAAGCCGCGCTGCACCACGTTGAGTCTCTTCTGCACCCTTTTCTTTTCTGTCGCTGGCGCCCAAGCTGCTGCTGCATATGTGATGATGGGCTCCACTGTCGCGGTGTAGATTATCCGGATTATCTCCGGATGGAGGCCCCAGCTGGATCTGGCGGCTGACGACACCCGCTTGTAGACGCCCAATGCCCGTTCGCACACGTTTGCGACGTGAGCATTGAACGTCAACCGCCGGTCGATCGTTAGCCCCAGCAACTTGTTTTCCTCCGCCATTGCAATGTCGACCCCGCCCATGCTCAGGCGTGGGGTGTCATAATCAAGCTTATTGGTAAGAACCATAGCGCACGTTTTGTGCGATGCAAACCTCAGCTTGTTTATGACACCCCAAGACCGAACATACTCAAGGGCGCCATTGCCGCGGCGCTCGATCTCCATTGCCGTGTCCCCGGAAAAGACAACGACTATGTCGTCGGCAAAAGCCTGACAATAGTCGCCTCTCTCCGTGAGACCCTTCAATAGGGGATCGAGGAGGAGATTCCAGAGGATAGGGCCTCCGATGGAATCCTGCACGCAGCCCCCGTAGCTGGTTTCCCTAACGTATTCGCAGCCCCCGTACCTCACTCGTACCCTCCTCTCGCTGAGGTAGTCGGCTAGCACCGCACGTAACACCGGTGGACACTGTTCCTCCGCCAGCCGAACCTTGATGGCAGGCCACCACGCGTTATCGAAGGCGCCCTCTATGTCCAGTGAGACCAGCGTGATGAGCTTCTTCTTGCGAAGTTCACCTCTCACGTGGTCCACCAGGACGCAGAGGGCGTCCTCAGCACCGTGCTGCGGCATGAAGCCGTACTGACGGGGGCTCATCCTCGGTGCTAGGTGCCATACCAGCCGCCTAACCAGCATCTTCTCAAATATTTTCCCAAACACTGGAAGCAGCCCAATGGGTCTGTACGACCGTGGATTCTGGTAGTCGGTTTTAACCGGCTTCTTTAACGCGATCACGGTCGCCTCCTTCCAGCCTTTGGGGAAACATCCGAGACGAAAACATTTGTTGAAGAGGGTAAGGTGGGTGTCCAGATTTGCCAGCACAACCCGTGTGCAGATTTCCGACGTGAAGCCATCCACCCCGGGAGCCTTTTTCGGATTGAAGCTGAGCACAGCCGCACGCAGCTTGTGTTCAGTGAGGTCCGGCTCATGATCATCATGGGGCGCGCAGCCAAGTCCTGCAAAAGGGTCCTGATGAAGGCGCGCTTCAATCACGTTGGCCGCGTAGGAGCCAGACTCTCGTCTTACCCATCTGGGAGTAAGGAGTTTTGGTCTCTAGCCAAATGTGTTGAGGCGAACTTTTGTCGATCCTCACTCCCTCCTTTGCAGAAACCTGATGGAACACTGGCAAACACAGCTGTAGAAAAGGCTAATCTGTTTGCCTCTCTGTTTGATAAAAATTCCCCCTATTCCACATATCCCTACTGACATATCCTCATTGGTAGGGATACTTGGACTTTTTTTCCGATTATAGCTACTGGTAGGGATATATGGAATCGTTTTCTCCATATATCTTCACCGATTTGCACTGGTGGGGATAGTTGATTTATCGCTACCGGTAGGGATAATAGGACACAGAAAGAAGTAAAAAAACAATATTGCATTGCACAATACAATGTATTCGTTATTCGTTTATCTTACCATATCTAAGAAAGCACCTAAGTACAGTAATTTCTGCCGTAACAAGTTGTACTTGTGCATTTTGGATCACAATATCACGTAGAACATACGCCTGGTCTCGGAGTTTTAGTGTTCGTCGTGTATAATACATTTGAAGCGATTTCTTTGAACTATAGAGTGCTTATGTAGTATATTCAGTATTCCGTATAAATTTAATTGCCTATTACATTTTTCATTAATTTTGAAATGCCATGCTTCAGCAAAATTATTTGTTCTATGTTTTTGTCCAAAAACAGACCATTGTTTCCGGAAATTTTCGTTCTTCAGCCAAAAGTGTTTGAAATATTTTATAAAATTTTCCATTTTAAACTCTTCCAATATTTGAGATTCTATGTATGCCCATCCTTCATCTATTTTTTCAATAGGCAATAAAGGTAACGATGCTGTTAATGCTAATATTCTTCTCTTGTCGCGATTCTTTGTCACCTTTAACGCCTTTCCTTTTCTCCATATTGCCTTATGAAAATGATAGTAGCATCCCCCAATTTGGACTTTTGAAAATACTGACGTCAAGGCCTTCGCAATTGCCGCCTCAAAATTAATCATAACGTACGCCGGGTCCCATTCGGTACCGGTAGTGCAGATTTAATCAGTCTAAACATAGTTTCGTATGTTTCAGATTTCTTGTTTGGCAAAAGAACGTACAGTACGGGGAAAATATTGGTATACTGGAATATGCTTCCTATGTCGCAATGTATAGTTATTAATTGAGTGAATGGTTTAGGGCAAACTGCGAAAGTGCCATCCAAAAATATATATTTTGATGTGGCCAGCAACTGATTGGACCACTCACTACCAAAGACTAAAATGCGATCTCCATTATAATAATAATCAGCAACCAAAAAATGCTTATATACGGGTGGTACTTTCACCTCTTCATTACTATTAAAAAACATTTGTTTCGTTCCGGCTACTTTATTCCTACAGGTTGTATAAAGACGATTTAACATTGCGAAACTCCGGTACGGCAGCTATCATATCCAAAGTATCGTTTTCAATACAATTGTCTAATCGTACTTCAATTTCGTTCTTCGCCACGTTACGTAAACATGATTTTAAATGAGCAACCTTTTTTCCAATAGTCATCCCCGATCCTGTAAAATAATATAACCCGATGATAAAGTACCTAACTTAAACTACCTATAACTACTATACTTTTATTTTAATGGGTGGGGGTGTAATAAAATGCGTCACCATCATTCCAGTCTAAGATTGGGCTCCTTTCACCCAATAACCCGATCTTATAGGTAACTAGTTTTAGAATTGCTAATTGCTAGATTTGCCAGTTACTTTTACTCTGCCTATTGCTTTGTGAATCTGGCATTTAATCATGCCTGGCGACAGCTGTAGGGAGGATCTGTAATATGTATAATAAATGTATATATTTCTACATCTTCACATCTTAATAATGGAATGGCGATGCAAAAATACACATATTCCGATAGATTGTTAAGTAACGCCCTACTTTATACAATACATCTCTTCGAAAAGGATGTTAAACATTACGTAATCTATAGTCTGTGTGAAAATTTACCAAAATTAACAGATGGGTACATCATGAGATGTAACTGAATATTTATTTAACTTTGACCTTGACCAATGGAAGATGTGGAACAATTTCCATCTCAAGGCATTCACGTGCATGAAACCGAAGCATTCGATCTGTTTCATCATTACCAAATGCCAAGTCTTCTACAACAAGTAGATTGGACGGTAAAGATAGACTAAGATCAAGCTGCATATGTTATGATTCATCGGGATATATAATAGATAGTCACTTTTTGCTGCCATGTGATACGTACTTGTCACACACACAGGGATACACTTGTCACCTGTGTGTGTGATATTATATGCGTCTGAGGCCATTATCACCAGACAATAAATATGACTGACGTTAAACCTTTTGTAAAATACCTACAAAGTGCAGAAAATGAAGTCAGATGCAGAAAATGAATAATACCCCTTTCATCACGCGCTCAGTATCAGATTTCAAAACCAACTGCTACAGATATGTCTGTCACAGCATCGCCGCGGATTTTCGCCTCAGTTATGAACTAGACCGCAGAGATACTTAGTACATGGTCAGTATCCCCACCTGACACGCGAGAGATCTGTGTTCGTTTCCCCACCGAAGAATCAGTCGGCTCAGATACAAAATTCAATACCATTTCTGGGTTATCGGCGGATCCATGTGACGATACCAACTGGTATCATCGGTTTGGAGTGTCATGGGACACCAAATCCAATACAAGGTTCCTAATCTTAAAGAACAAAGAGTTCGTCACATGAACCACAGTCGGCTCGGATGGAAATTTCAATACAATTTCTGGGCTGGCGCATCAATTGACGACACCAACTAGGGCCATAAATTTCCTTGGGCATGGGACTCCAAAGCCAATACGAAGTCCATACCCTCGGATGAAGTAAGAGTTCGTCAGATGTTTGTTGATGTTGCAGTCCGTAGTTGGGCACTACGCCTATTAGGACTCCCCCCTCAACTTGAAAACCTTCATCACCCCACCGCGCGGGGAATGTTCTATTAGCACAACGGATTCATCAGATGTTGCAGTCCGACTTGCAGTCAGCAGTTGAGACCTAAACAGGCACAACGCCTATTAGGACTCTCACCTCAACTTTAAAACCTTCATCACCCCAACGCGCGGGGAAGGTTCTATTAGTACAACGGATTCATCAGATGTTGCAGTACGGTTTGCAGTCAGCAGTTGGACCTAAGACGACTACGTTGTCTATTAGGAATCCCAACTTTGCAACCTTCGACACCCCCCGGGGAAGGTTGCAGTGCTGGTTAATGCAGCTATAGAAGTATCCTCGATGTCGCTCGATCCGAACTGAAATAACCGGCAGAGTATACCAGTTGTCTACAAAGAATGCCGACGACCCACGTCATTACCGCGCGACGCGTCGAATATTCTGTTGGAGCATTTGTGGACAACAAAACAGCCGTGGTCTACATGAAGAGGGAACAAGATCGCGTCTTGACTAGATATTTACTTTTTTAACCTGGTGGACCCCCATAGCACCGTGTTTCGCCCTCACCACATACCAGGGCTTTTGAACACCAAAACCGACCGACCTTATAATAAATTATGGTCATCATCTTGGTGCATAAGAATTTATAATAGGAATATGAATACAAAATTTCTAAGCAATTACTTTTGAAATAGTATGCTTTTGTTAAGAGAATAGAAATTAATGTTCATTTACCAGCTAATGTACGCTTCTATATTTTATTTGTTTCTTGTTCAACACATTTCCCGTTGAAAAGTCTGTTATTGCAGCTGTTTGCGAAACAATATCAGATATTACAGTTATGCCAAATCTAATGATGATGCATAACACTGAAAGCTTGTATCTTGGCAAGACCTACGCATAAATTACAAATTTGGGGTGCAATGATTTTGATCAGTTGTTTAAAACATTATAACTTGAGTACGCCTTATCTGCAGATATTTTATTATTATCTTAATATCGTAGAGTACACGATATTAAACTATTGCATATTGACGTATACCAGCACGTTAGGCAGGGACCAAATTTGTTGCTCTATTATATTCGTTGCACATTGACAACAATTTATAGATCACCAATATTCGATAAATAATCATTACAGAGGATACCTTGTATATTGGTTTTGGGTAGAAAATTGCCTCATCGTACCAGCAATCTGGTGGGACGTTGTTAATCTTGCCTGATAATAAGCATTGACGCAGTATATCGGGTACAGTAAATTTATAAAAAGGTACCCGATGAATCATAAGTCATAACTTTATTCCTCAATAAATATTGAGATAGAAATTATAATTAGTAAAAACTAATGACATCGGCCTCTCCCTAACAAGGAGAACCCTTTTACTACTAAGCTACGATGTCTATACCAAGTTCATATAATTTTAGTTTCATTTTCAATTTTAGTTTTCTAGATCGTGTTTTACGGCAGACGTCGGAAATGTTATATATTATAACCATATTTGTCTCAGCAACTAGAAATCCCACAAGGCCAGTTACAGCAGCAATGAGTGGGTTTGGGACAAAGAGTTTGGGCGGATGCGCCAGCTGGATGTGATGTACTGATGGTCTCATCTTTAAAGCTGTATAAAATTTTTATATTAATGTTATTCCAGCTAAAGCAAATTGAAAACATATATCTATTTTTAGAAAGTTTTATCTAAAAGAGATTCATGAAGGTAATACGAGACGTAATTGTCTAGTGCTTCAGAAACATCACTATCTCGGTTCTTTCAGCTGGATTTATAATATCTATAAAGTAATTTGTAGGTTGATTTATTTGTTGCACCTTAGTTAAAGTGCACTTACGTTTATATATTTAATATACCTGCATCACATTGTTGCCTTTTTTAACTTAAACCACAAGCCACCAGAAGATAACAAACAGTCTCTCATAAAGGACTTCGAACGTCAAACGGAACGCATAATATAAAAATTTTACCTTCGAATAAAATTTCTATTATGCTTCCTATGACGTTCGAAGTCCCTGTTAGGCCTTCCTGGGGCTATACCATTATGAGCTTAACAATGACGAAGATGGCGGCTTGTGTTTAAAAGGTAACTTAGGTGGGGGGAGCGGTAGAGGGCGCTGGCGGCGCGCCAAGATAGCGGAAACGGAAGCGATATTTAACGACAAAGCGAAGCAAGGAAGTGACGTACTCTCTCCTAAAGGGACTTCGAACGTCATAGGAAGCATAATAGAAATTTTATTCAAGGGTAAAATTTTTATATTTCCTTGTATATATTCTCTTTAGTAATCCCTAATTACGCAAAGAAAATTGAAAATGTCATAAAAACAATTTACTTCTTTCTGCGTCAACAAAACATAAAAGTTTACACATTTAAAAAGGTTTTATTAAAAAAAAGGTTTTAATGACTCACGTTTGGGGCTTTTATGAAGAATATTTACCGGTAGGGATAATAGGACAGGTATGGAGTATACCCCTACCGGTCGCGATAAATGGAAATAAAAATCCAACTATCCCCACAAGTGCAAATCGGTGGAGATATATGGAGAAAACGATTCCATATATACCTACCAGTAGCTATAATCGAAAAAAAAGTCCAAGTATCCCTACCAGTTGGGATATATGTCAGTAGGGATATGTGGAATAGGGGGAAAATTCATGGCTAGATGCTGGTACTTAAACACCACCTCAGCTACCTCCGAGTGTTTGCAAAATGCCAGAAATCCGCATTCATCAAAAAGGAGGTTCTCAAAATACTACGCACTCTAGATGTGAATAAAGCCAGTGGTCCCGACGGTATTCCTGCCATTGTTCTGAGGAACTGCGCAGCCGAGTTGTCACACGCCTGTTCCGTATGTCTTTTCGGGCTGGTAAAGTTTCGAAAGCTTGGAAGGTAGCTAACGTACAGCCAGTACCAAAAAAGGGTAGTCGTGCAGACCCTGTCAACTACCGCCCAATTGCGATCACCTCCATTCACTGCAAGGTGATAGAGCGTGTAATAAACAATCGTTTACTGGCATACCTCGAAGACAATGACCTCCTAAGTGATCGGCAATACGGGTTTCGCCAACGCCGTTCTACTGGAGATCTTCTAGTGTATGCCACGCGCCTCTGGAGTGAGGCTCTTGAAAGATATGGTGAGGCACTTGCTGTGTCACTTGACATTTCGAAGGCTTTGTCAAATAAACAATCAGTAGCTTTTTTTACAAGAAAAGCTACTCGATATTTATATATATATATTCACTATGATATTAACATGGAAAAAAGCCTGGATTCACACACTATAAATCTTGGTCACCCTATTTTTTCCTTCGGTTATAGGTTTTAAGTTCTGTAGGTCGAGTAGTTCTTAATTTTAAGCTTTAGTCATACTGTCTACATATTCTTCGAAATGGTATCTGTAATTAGCAAAAAGAATGGGACTTCTACTAAGCTCCGTTTAAGGTCCATTTTAGAAAAATCGTGGCCGCGCGGTTCGCTTTGTGCGGACTGCGCGGCCATAACTTTGGAGTGCTGTAGGTCGTGAAGTCCAAACAGTAGGGCTTTATTTTTATAATCTACATTTTCTTCGAAATCGTATCAGTGATTAGCAAAAAGAATTAGACTTGTACGTAGCTCCGTTTCAGAGAACTGGTGGCCGCGCAGTTGAATTCGTGCGGACTGCGCGGCCACGGTTAAACCCTTATAACTTTCTAAATATTGACTCTTCGAATTTTCGGTTTTTACTGTTCGTCTTTTAAAAATTCCTTCGAAATGCTGACATAAGTTTTTTTTCTACGACAGTGGCCGAGCAGTCGAAACGGACACCCTTTCCAGCGGGTTTGACATGTTTTTCAAACATCATTCAACAGGGTGAACTAATATAGCAAAAAAAATATATTTTAGTCCTAAACAACTGCTTCCCGAGTGGTCTAATTTTAATTTAGTCCCATTCTGGCAATTTGAAGTAGGTGTGACATATTTTTAAATTGTATTTTACTTATAAACATAAAATAAAAGACATGAATACATAGCCATTTTTTTATTACTTCACCATTTAACTCTTGTCTTGTACTCAGCGCTTACAGCAACTCTTTTTATGGTCTCGTACCCTAAAATGATGGAGAATGAAAAGCAAGCCGACTGGACCAGCCTGGCTGATAGACCCTTGAAGTATAGACCAACTATACCCTCCTCTATCCAGAGGGTCTTAAATACTTGACGCATGGTGCTTACTCCCTCCACCTGAGGACAAGGAACATTCTTTATAATGACTGCGGGGATTGTGGGTTTGTAACTAAAATACTTTTGGACATTCTCACACAACGTCATCTAGCCCAAACTAAGCTATAAGCTTGTGCTATGAGATCTAGACCACTGATAAACATATTTGTAGAGGGTTACTTTTAAGACTGGAGCCAAATTTTACGCCCAAGACCATCGACCTCCATGATCGGGGTCTGAGGACAGCGGGATAGTCACGCACCGTCCTTACAGAAGCAGGCTAGAAGGGTCGCGCAACCAGATTCACTGCACAGCTGGAGTAGCTAAATATGTGCGAACTACAAAAATTTAGTCGAGTAATTTAGTAAATGATTTATGGCCGGTTCCTATAATCAGCGAATCGTTAATGTTCATAGCAACCATCCGTTTTAGGGGTACGAATAACGAACCGTAATAGGCATTCCTATATTTTAATGCATCATCTACCTGCGACGAACAGATGTTGGTTACCCGCTTACGGACGCCCTCTCTCGGCACTCGTTGCGTTTCGTTTTTACAATGAAACATATTTAGAACTGAAACAAACCGAATCAATAATCTTGTTATTTTGAGTATAATAAATATTTAAAAAAGACTTTCATCCAGAAAAATAAGTTTTTTGTACATTTATAATATTGGTGAGAGCGAAATCATTTAAATAAATAAGAATTTTAGTTATATGCGTAACTGAAGTATGCACAAAACGAAACGTCCAAGTCGGGTGTTCCTGAAGATGATATGATAACGTTTAGCAACTTGTAAATTGCAATTATTTTGAAGTTGAATATTATTGTTGAATAATAATTGAAATGGATAGTAATACGAATTCGGTAAGTAGAAATTTATGACGTAATCCTATCAGGCAAGTTTTGTAGTAGGTGCTGAGTTCTGATTAATGTTTTGTGTTACAGAAGACAAAGAAGGCGATGACCAAGGATGAGGTATCCCTGTTTTTTTTTTTTTTTTTTTTTTTTATATTTGGTTCGCCAAATTGACGCCGCCCGCCTGGTGGTAAGTCGTGACGACGTCTAGCGATTGTGGGCCACTCTCACAGCACACATTACTATTGAGAGTGGCCCTCAACTTGACGACCTACTGATGTGCCTCTTCACGCTCCGCTTAAAGAACCCAGGATTATATGTGGGAGGAAACACGTGCACAGGCAGGGCGTTCCAGGCCACTATCGTTCGGCAGAGAAACGAACGTTTAAAACGTTCGGTTCTCGCGAACATGCTATCCACTGTGTGGGGGTGGCATCTCTGCCCGGCACGAGTCGTTCGGGATCGGAAGGAAGAGGGTGGGATCAGATTGAAGAGCTCTTCAGAACACTCGCCGTGGTAAATACGGTAGAATGCGGCCAAGGAAGCTATTGTTCGGCGCTGAGCTAGCGGCTCAAGGCTTCCCGTTACCTCCGGACAACCAATAATACGGATAGCCCGTCGCTGCATAGCGTCGAGAGCGTCCAGCAGATACTTCGCGGAGCCGTCCCAGAGGTGAGAGCAGTATTCGACGCAGGGTCTAATCTGCGTCTTGTACAGCAGACACCTCTGGTCCGGTGTAAAGAATCTCTTTACCTTATTCAGTATTCCTAGTTTCCGCGAAGCTAGCCCTATACATCTTTCGATGTAGTTTTTATTATTGAGCTCTCGACGAACGTCTATGCCAAGGATATCAAGGTTGTCCTTCATTGGTAATAATGCATTCTGAAGAGAGGGTAGGGGAAGGAAAGGGGATTTCTTCGCAGTAAATGCACACGCCTGTGTTTTGCGGGCATTGAACTCGACCAGGTTCTCGGTACCCCATTGAGAGATACTGTCGAGGTTACGGTCGAGATCAGCCACGAGTCGTCGTCTCTCCTCCTCAATCTCAGATCGCCCCGCCGTCGGACGAACCGAGTAACTCCCGTGCAGTGTGCTGTCATCTGCATAGCAATGAATGTTCCCGAGGGATAGCATATCATTGATATGCAGAAGAAAGAGAGTTGGTGATAGTACGGACCCCTGCGGTACCCCGGCATTCACTTGCAAGAAGCGAGAAGCCTGGCCATCGCAGAGGACCCGCACTCGGCGCTCGTTTAAAAAGCTGGCAATCCAGCTGCACAGTTGAGGAGGTAGACCATATGCCGGAAGCTTGGAAAGGAGCGAAGCATGCCAGACCCTATCGAAGGCTTTGGCGATGTCCAGGCTAATAGCCAAGGACTCGCCGTGCCTTTCCATAGCCCCACCCCAGACATGCGTTACGAATGCCAGAAGATCACCCGTTGATCGCTTTGGCCTGAAGCCGTATTGTCGATCATTGATTAGCGAGTGATCCTCTAGGAATTGCATGAGCTGCTTATTTATAAGGAGCTCAAGCACCTTGCAAATGACTGAGGTGACAGCTATGGGTCGATAGTTGCCTGGATCGGACCGATCCCCTTTCTTGGGGATCGGTTGTACGTTCGCCTCCTTCCAGACCTCCGGCACGAGCCCTGAAGAGTATGACAGGCGGTACAGACGCGTTAATACTGGAGACAACTCAGCTGCACATTTTCGTAGCACCACCGCCGGAATGCCGTCAGGGCCACTGGCTTTCCGCGTGTCGAGTGACCGCAGCACTGCCCGTACATCACATTGCCTGATAACAATATCAGGCATTGTGTGGCCACAGTTGGCGATGGCGGGGGGCTGCAGGCCACGGTCGTCGACCCGGGAATTAGCCGCAAAGAGGTCTGCGAGCATATCCGCTTTCTCTTGGGCTTTGTGAGCCAGTGTTCCATCTGGGTAACGCAGCGGTGGCAGCGAGGGCTGACAAAAGTTAGATTGCACGGCTTTGGCCAGTTGCCAGAATCCACGGCTGCCCGTGGGATGGGAAGTGAGCTCCTGACCAAGCCGCGCGACGCGCTGGGCATCCGCTCTCTTAAAGGCCCTCTTACTCGACTTTGTGGCCCGGTTGTACGCTGCTTTGAGGTGGCCCACGTTTGGGTCGCGCACAGCCCGGGCCCTGATCCAGGCGCGATATGCCGACTGTTTTTGTCGAACAGCTTTGGCACAATCTCGCCCGAACCAGGGACGGGCTCTGCGGATACTGGCGACATCAGTGAAAGGGATGTAATAATCCATCCCTAAACTGATCTCGCCAGCAATAGCAGAAGCACTATCCGAAGGAGCCTTTCCTACAAAGCAGCGCTGGCTCCAGGGGACGGACGCAAAATAATCGCGTAGACCGTCCCAATCCGCTGACGAGTAGTGCCATAGTCGTCGTGACGTTTGCACAGGACGTGCAGGAGGTGACCTTCATGCCAGCGTGAACAACACAGTGGTCGGAACTACCCAGTGGGGCTCCTACCGAAACACTGTACTGGGCTGGGCGACTCGTCAGCAGTAGATCCAGCAGAGCGGGCGCGTGATCTGACCTGTCTGGTATCCGGGTGATCCCGCATACCATCTGGGTCAGACCGTGGGAGAGAGCGAACGCATGGGCGGCTCTACCCGCATGATCAGTCTTGAGGGACCCCAGCCATTCAATGTGATGGCCATTGAAGTCCCCCAGAAACACTAGGTCAGCGTTCGGGAACCGCACCTGCGCTTCATCAGCCGTCTCGCTGAGGTACTGGAAGAGCTTTGTTGTCTCAGAATCCCCTGTGTGGGATCGGTAGACGCACACGTAGATCTGGCTCATAGAGCCATGGTCTACGTGCAGCCAAAGGACGGAATTGGAGGGGTTCTCTAGGCAGCGCAACCGGCGGCAGCAAACATCCGCCCTAACGAACACGCACACCCCGGCTTTGTCTCGAAATTGTTCCTCGACGACATAGCCGGGGTAACACAGGTAAGACGTGTCGTCAGGGCGGCGTATTTGTGTCTCCGTGAGGAACATCACAGCGGGCCGTGCCGTCTCAAGGTGGTGGTGGACGGTATCGAGGTTCGCATGGAGTCCACGGACGTTAGTGAACTCCACCTCGAAATGTGAAGTTGTGGGGTTTCCTAGGGCCGCTGTGTAACGTTTATTTCTTTTTTGTTGCACTGCCATTGTAGATTTTGAAGAAGAAGCGTGAAGACAGGGCGACATTTGGTGCAGCAGTAAGTGACAAAGCGCAGGGGTTAGCTTTGTCTAGAATCGTGTGGTTAGGTCGGAGCCGACCCGCCGGACGGAAGGGCTCCCAAACCCCCCTGATGCAAGGCCGCCGCTACCCCACACCGGTTACCACCCGGAGCGGCGATCCCACATCAGGATTATGCGCAACATGTGGGGCAGCCTCCTGGGGTGGTTGGCCCCAGGCGGGCCCCATGACTGTGTTGCGGGCGGCCGCAGCAACGCCGTTGCTAAGGGTCTCCCTGGCCGGCGAATCGACCCACACCACCCACACTAGACTCCGTTTCGCCCCCACTGGTCCCATGCCTGCTGCACCATACATCGCCCCGGGCCCGGCGGTGCAGCTGCTGAACCCCTAACGCAACCCAGCCTGGGCTGGGTTACTTGGGGGGCTTTAGCACAGCTGCACGGTGGTACCCCCCCGGACCAACACTGTTGTACCACCTGGTACCCACGTAGGGGCCGAAGCCACTCCATAGGTACCGTAAATTAACGAGCCTCGTCCGTTTATCAGCAGGTGCGCCACTAGCAGGTGAGGTCGCTGGGGCCCTATAGATGTTGGTAGAGCCCCTTTGCACCCAAAAGTTGTTAGACTTGCTTCAAAGTAAGCCAATAATTATTATCAAGGAGACTAATGCTTCATCAAATAAATTAAAAGAAGAGGCCTGGAACTCCTTGTCAGATAGTTTTAATTAAAAAAATGGTCAATTTCCGCGGCATAAAGATCAGCTAAAGGCAAAATGGGACAATTTAAAAAAAGCAGCTCGGTAAAGGTGCCAACAAATTCGCCTAAATAATTTAAAGGTATCAGTTATATTTTAAACTACCATTCTTTAGTCTTATAAGCATATTCAGTTACATCCAAAAGTTAACTTCTGGATGCCTCTGTCTGCTTTGTTTTGTTAAACCGGTTAAACCTAACCCAAGATTATGAATAAATTTTTTTTTTTGATTACAGACTGGTGGTGGTAAACCAGATTTCATACCCCCTTATGAAATTTTGGAAAGAGTAACAGGTCTGTTGGGATCCACTTGCACTGGATTCAGTGTGCCATTTGGTGGTGATGGAGTAGGTTTCACTGAAGAGGTAGTTGTGCTTGGTGGTGTTGGTAGTGATATTTCTTCCCCTATGCATAAGCCAATAGATGATGTAGTGTTGGAGATTGCTACACCAGAACCTACTTATATCTCAACGCCTATAAGTGAAGGTACATTATTTTATTGTGTGTCAGTAGTTTATTATTTATTAAACTTCATTTAATATATTGAATAAATATGCATGGCTGTGGCACACAAGGTATCAAAACCTTTTCATTCTTTTGCATAGGTGTATGTCATTTGGATCTTGTGTGTACAGGTAGGGTGCTGATTGGTTTTAATTCACAATTATTGTACTTGACAGCCAACTGCTTGTCTTTGTAAATATTCTGGAAAGGTGCTGGTGGTTCAGAATATAGGTGGGGCAGTGTCAGGTCATCAAGTAATTTATATTTTCATTTTACAGCTAAAAAGAGAAAAGCAGATGGGCCTTTACAACCCAGATGCCTATATGGAATGACAAGTATGTCTAAAGAATTACAAACCTACAAAGGTACCTATGCATTTCCTTACTCAGCCCATTTAAAAATTGATATCTAATTATACCTTTAAACCAATCATATTTCCTTTACTAATACAGGACAGAAGCAGAGATATTATGTTGAGAATGGTAGCTGATTTGAGATTAAATGAATTTGGCAATTCAGAGATATTACGAGGCCAAAACAATAAAAGTTAATTTAGAAATAGAAAAATTAAAACAAGAACTATCCAATAAGACCAGTCAGGCATCAACAAGTACAACTGATTATTAAACATTTATAATATTATTTATCAAATAAAAATATACAATAAAAAATGAATTGGTTTTATTTATAAAAAAACCAGTTACACTCCATTCATATTTATGTATGTATAGCATAGCGTAATTGCTATATCCACCTTGATCTTTGTGCCACCACTGGATCATATCATAGCTGAAACTGGTACGCATCTAAAGTATTAAAGTAGTCCACTCTTTGTTTGTAAATTCGACGAGGTACTTCTTCATCAGGCTCAAACCCAGATGTTGAAAATTTCAAAATCACTTTCTGAACTCGAACTCATTTTGTAAATATCTTTTAAAATAGCTAAACCCGAGTTAAATCGTGTGTCAAATCACGTCTTCCTATACTTAATAAGGTCCTTTTTTGTCAAAAAAACGAATAAAATGTAAGGTTATTGAAATTTTATCGGGACGTAAACTGTAAAACCGACCAAAACCTAGCGGTAGCAAAACGATTAACGGATGGTAATTTTGATAGTTCTCTGACAGTTAATTTTTTATATAGGAACACAATATTTGTCATTTCCATAGAGATTGCTTACGGATAGTAGTTCGAAATCCTCCCATCCGTTAGTAACCAACTTTCGGTAGTTTGCCCTACGAGTTGTTTTTTATAGGAACAGTTTATGCTTACGTCTGGTAGAAAATATTACGGTTCGTTATTGAAACGAGTCGTTTTACAAATATAGGAACCGGGCATTAGTCGAGTCAATCCATTTTACTCTATTTTTTCGGGCGAGTAGCGCCTCCCACCGCATCCGTGCTCACTGGTTCACCGGCTAAACAAGTCCGAACCTGTTAATTAGTCGAGTTCATTAGTGGCCGCCACCACACACTTGTGTACTGTACTAAACCGTAATGCGAACGATGTCTGTTTGTCTGGGTTCCGTACCCCAAGGAAAACGGGAACCCTATTATTGACACTTCGCTGTCCATCCATCTGTTTTGGATTGTATCTCATGAACCGTGATAGTTAGAAAGTTTAAATTTTCCCAGATGATGTATTTCTGTTGCCTCTATAACAACAAATACTAAAAAACAGAATATAATAAATATTTAAGGGGGCTCCCATATAACAAACATGATTATTTTGCCGTTTTGGCATCAGCGTTGTTACTAACCTGTAACCTAGCTCGTACAATATCCAGCGGGTTGGTGAGGAATGTGGTTGTGAACCCTCCGAAGGTCCCAGCCACACACTGTATGAAC
The DNA here is from genome assembly GCA_963556515.1 of Nudaria mundana. Classification (NCBI taxonomy): domain Eukaryota; kingdom Metazoa; phylum Arthropoda; class Insecta; order Lepidoptera; family Erebidae; genus Nudaria; species Nudaria mundana. The sequence goes on from OY748314.1 coordinate 4,165,997, forward strand.
AGGTGGGATATCCATGGTGGTGCTATCTTTAATAGCTCGTCTGAAAAACAAATCATATTATTAACCGACTTAAAAAAATTAGGTTCTTAATTCAACTGTGTGTTTTTTATAAACTTAGACTAACGGGTCTTTTAAGCGATTATTGAGATATAAAAAAAGATGCGTAAAAGACCCGTTAGTCTTAAGTTTATAATGTGTACAAAACGCGAAAGTTTAAAAAAGATGTATGTTTTTTTAATTATTGTATCGCTTTACATCTTTGGAAGGGTAAACCGATTATGAATTTTATTTTTAACTAGCTGATCGCCGCAGCTCCGCCCGCGTGATTTAGTTTACTCGTTCCCGGTTCGCGTGGGAACACATTACCGGGATAAAAAGTAGCCTATGTTACTCAGGGTGAATGTAGCTTTCCAATGGTGAAGGAATTTTTGAAATCGGCACAGTAGTTTTTGAATTTATTCATAACAAATACAACAAAAATAATCTTTCCTCTTTATAATAGTAGTATTGCTTGAAATCTACAGTTTCCCGAGTCGCATTTCAATTTGGTCCCATTCCGACAATTATTTAGTCCCACTTCGGTAATTTGAAGTCGGATTTTTTGTCAATGTTTGACGAGGTTTTTTAAAATGTTTGTTATTACTATAGTTTCGATTGGGTGAACCAATTTTGATGATAGATACTTTTATTATTTGAAAGCTGATGCTTCGCGTGTGGTCACATTCTGATAATTTGTAACTTTTTTTTAAATTCCGCGGCCTAAGACCCCCTTCGCTCCCACTCTGGTACACACGTAGAAGGTATTTCTAGTGGCGCCCAGCGGACTCTGACCACCTGTGTGGTCGGCCTAAAACTATTTGAAAATTTTTCTCAAATAATTTTACAATTTAATCGAGTCCGAGACGCCCAGGACTTTAATTGGCTGTGCTATAGCGGCTGGCACGTAAGATTTGCAATGCAACGGGTTTCAATTTTTTTTTCAAAATTACTATATAGCTGCTACTTTTTATTAAATTAATTCGACCATTTTGGACATAACCTATTATAAATGTGCCCGGTGATGGCAATAGGCTTGCCTCCTATTACGTGGGACTAAAAATACTGGCAAATTATTGGTGTGTAATGCACACTCTGCCTACCCCTTAGGGGATATAGGCGTGATACGTGTGTGTGTGTTTAATCGTAAAAACTAGGCTTGGGCTGGACTTGAACCCACGACTGTTCCCCGGAGAAACGTTCTACCAACTAACCGAGCTGTTAGTGTTAAGTTATCTTCTCAGGAGAACCAACTTACCGAACCAGCGAAAGAATCATTCTCAAATTGTTATTTATATACTTAATTTAGTATTTTTATAATATTGCTTGACATGAAATTGTAAATTTTGACATTCATATGTGCTCTTTAAGTGCCTAAACTGAATAAACGAAATTGATTCTTTTAGTTCCTTTACTACCGGTAGATGGCACTGTATCGACGCCCGCGCTGTCATCTCGCCAGCTATGTTAGGTCCCATGTAATAGGGGGCGAGCCTATTGCCATTTACCGTTCCAGTCTCTAGGATAATTATCTGTGTAAAATTCTAAAGATAATTATACATTATCCACCAGACCCGGGAATCGAACCCGATACCTCGAGCGTGGCAGTCCGCATAGTACCATTGTGCCAACGAGGTAAACAACACAATATGATCATAATATTAGAGGTCTGGTCCCCATGGTGACGCAGGCATCGGTCGCGCTTTCGCGACTGATGCCCAACCTAAAGGGACCCAACGCTTCCTGCAGGAGACTGTACCTAGGGATCGTGCGGAGTATGGCCCTATACGGGGCTCCCGTATGGGCGGATAGGTTGGCGGTCAAGGTGAACGTGACTCTGTTAAACAGACCACTTCGAACCTTGGCCGTCAAAACCATACGGGGGTACCGCACGATGCATGTCTTCTAGCCGGGACCCCTCCATGGGACCTGGAAGCGAGAGCCATTGCGTCATTGTTCCAATAGCACAAGGAGGCGCTGGAGCGGGACCACAGGCCAGCGTCTCGAGAAATCGAGGACCAGCGGTCCCAACTCCGCCAGGATCTCATGGAGTCATGGAGGGTGCGACTTTAGCAACCCGAGTGGGGAACCACCATCATCGCGGCGGTGAGACCGATCATGGACGAATGGCTGCAGAGGCAGCATGGTGACCTCACGTATCGTGCGACGCAGGTCGTTACCGGGCATGGATGCTTCGGTAGCTATCTGTTTCGCATCCATCGTGACGTCACACCCCGGTGTCACCACCGCACTCCACACGTTGGTGGAGTGCTCAGTGTGGGCAAGTCAGAGCGGCCGTGTCCTTCTGCGAGCAAGTCATGCTCGCGAAGTAGGCGGCCGAGAGGGAGGGAGCGCTCCCCGCCGACTTCCGTAGGCAGCGGCGAGGGCGCCGCAGACTCATCTACGCCTTTGCCCCACAGCACGCAACCAGATTCACTCACTGACGCGGGATAAAACTCTACCCCAACGACGCAGGATTCTCATCCCGAACGAATCCCCGTAGCGACCACAGAGGTGGTCAAAGCCCGCCGGGCGCCACTGGAAATACCTGCTGCTTGTAACCAGAGACGCCCGGCAACGGACGTTAGAGCGGTCGCGGCCAGGGCCGCGGAAATAAAAAAAAAACAAAAAAAACAGAGGTCTTCTGCTACTGGTGTCTTGGTCAGTTGGTAGAACGCTCCTACATTATAGCATTCGGAGATAATTTAGCTACATATTGTCATAATATTATATTAGCTTGTAAGCCATAGCCTAGTTTAGTCTATGCTTAGATTATAACAATATTGTCTATGTCTATGTTCCACTTCCTTCCTTCTTTTACTTTGTAACATGGCTGACTGATATACACGACACGTATTATTCCAAGCTCCTGTATATTATTCCAAAAACCAACAAACATCAGGTGTGGTGTAAACTTGCGTGTCTTAAGAAGAACCGGATCAACCAGAAGAAAAAAAAAATTCAAAATATATCTCAAAGCATTTAAATTTGATCAAGAAAGCGAAGATAGGCAAGTTGCACTTTTATTACATTATATAGGACCAGATTGCCTTCACATATTTTATTCTTTCAACCTAGATGTCGAAACTGTCAAGCTTAAAGTGTTGATCGACAGATTTGCAGGTTATTTCAGCCCAAAAGTCAATATAACCATGATAAGGAATACACTTTTTAACAGAAAGCAACTGCAAAATGAACAGCTGGACAGTTATATAACAGATCTCAAAAATATAGCCCATCAATGTAATTTTGGTGAAATGCAAGACGACTTACTAAAAGATATATTTAGTTGGAATCTAAATGATCAGAATCAATACATTAAAGAGAAAATTTTGCTAGAATTGCCTACCACTTTAGATGCCACTATAAATATTGCTAAGTCACTAGAATCGTCCCGTAAAGAAGTTCAAATATTATCAGGTACAAATCCCAATTCATCTGTAGCTAGTGTAGATAGTATACATAACAAAAGTAGTCAACAGTCCAGCAGAAGTCATTCACAACATCGTCAGTCAAGAAATCATAGTCGTAGTCAACAATCAAGGTATAATCCGCAGTCACAGGACCGTCAATCAAGAAGTCAGAGTCGCAGTCAACAGTCAAGGTACAATCCTAACCAGTCATACAATACATCCCATTCATCGAGTTATAGCAGTCCCAATGGTTATAAAGGTAACAATCAGTCTATGAATAATTCAATGTGTCCAAAGTGTGGTCAAACACATCGTTTTAAATGTCCTGCTCTTGGTGCAAAGTGTGATTTCTGTCAAAAACTTAATCATTATTCAAAGATGTGTAAGTCCAAGCAAAAATTTTTGGGTGCAAAGGGGCTCTACCAACATCTTTAGGGCCCCAGCGACCTCACCTGCTAGTGGCGCACCTGCTGATAAACGGACGAGGCTCGTTAATTTACGGTACCTATGGAGTGGCTTCGGCCCCTACGTGGGTACCAGGTGGTACAACAGTGTTGGTCCGGGGGGGTACCACCGTGCAGCTGTGCTAAAGCCCCCCAAGTAACCCAGCCCAGGCTGGGTTGCGTTAGGGGTTCAGCAGCTGCACCGCCGGGCCCGGGGCGATGTATGGTGCAGCAGGAATGGGACCAGTGGGGGCGAAACGGAGTCTAGTGTGGGTGGTGTAGGTCGATTCGCCGGCCAGGTAGACCCTTAGCAACGGCGTTGCCGCGGCCGCCCGCAACACAGTCATGGGGCCCGCCTGGGGCCAACCACCCCAGGAGGCTGCCCCACATGTTGCGCATAATCCTGATGTGGGATCGCCGCTCCGGGTGGTAACCGGTGTGGGGTAGCGGCGGCCTTGCATCAGGGTGGTTTGGGAGCCCTTCCGTCCGGCGAGTCGGCTCCGACCTAACCACACGGTTCTAGACAAAGCTAGCCCCTGCGCTTTGTCACTTACTGCTGCACCAAATGTCGCCCTGTCTTCACGCTTCTTCTTCAAAATCTACAATGGCAGTGCAACAAAAAAGAAATAAACGTTACACAGCGGCCCTAGGAAACCCCACAACTTCACATTTCGAGGTGGAGTTCACTAACATCCGTGGACTCCATGCGAACCTCGATACCGTCCACCACCACCTTGAGACGGCACGGCCCGCTGTGATGTTCCTCACGGAGACACAAATACGCCGCCCTGACGACACGTCTTACCTGTGTTACCCCGGCTATGTCATCGAGGAACAATTTCGAGACAAAGCCGGGGTGTGCGTGTTCGTTAGGGCGGATGTTTGCTGCCGCCGGTTGCGCTGCCTAGAGAACCCCTCCAATTCCGTCCTTTGGCTGCTCGTAGACCATGGCTCTATGAGCCAGATCTACGTGTGCGTCTACCGATCCCACACAGGGGATTCTGAGACAACAAAGCTCTTCCAGTACCTCAGCGAGACGGCTGATGAAGCGCAGGTGCGGTTCCCGAACGCTGACCTAGTATTTCTAGGGGACTTCAATGGCCATCACATTGAATGATACCAGACAGGTCAGATCACGCGCCCGCTCTGCTGGATCTACTGCTGACGAGTCGCCCAGCCCAGTACAGTGTTTCGGTAGGAGCCCCACTGGGTAGTTCCGACCACTGTGTTGTTCACGCTGTCATGAAGGTGTCACCTCCTGCACGTCCTGTACAAACGTCACGACGACTATGGCACTACTCGTCAGCGGATTGGGACGGTCTACGCGATTATTATGCGTCCGTCCCCTGGAGCCAGCGCTGCTTTGTAGGAAAGGCTCCTTCGGATAGTGCTGCTGCTATTGCTGGCGAGATCAGTTTAGGGATGGATTATTACATCCCTTTCACTGATGTCGCCAGTATCCGCAGAGCCCATCCCTGGTTCGGGCGAGATTGTGCCAAAGCTGTTCGACAAAAACAGTCGGCATATCGCGCCTGGATCAGGGCCCGGGCTGTGCGCGACCCAAACGTGGGCCACCTCAAAGCAGCGTACAACCGGGCCACAAAGTCGAGTAAGAGGGCCTTTAAGAGAGCGGATGCCCAGCGCGTCGCGCGGCTTGGTCAGGAGCTCACTTCCCATCCCACGGGCAGCCGTGGATTCTGGCAACTGGCCAAAGCCGTGCAATCTAACTTTTGTCAGCCCTCGCTGCCACCGCTGCGTTACCCAGATGGAACACTGGCTCACAAAGCCCAAGAGAAAGCGGATATGCTCGCAGACCTCTTTGCGGCTAATTCCCGGGTCGACGACCGTGGCCTGCAGCCCCCCGCCATCGCCAACTGTGGCCACACAATGCCTGATATTGTTATCAGGCAATGTGATGTACGGGCAGTGCTGCGGTCACTCGACACGCGGAAAGCCAGTGGCCCTGACGGCATTCCGGCGGTGGTGCTACGAAAATGTGCAGCTGAGTTGTCTCGAGTATTAACGCGTCTGTACCGCCTGTCATACTCTTCAGGGCTCGTGCCGGAGGTCTGGAAGAGGCTTTTTTAGGTGCTGTTTATCAATGTAATTCTGTAAAATGTAGTGACCAATGGTCAATAACTCTAAGTATCTGTAGTCAATCTGTTTGCTTACTTATTGATTCAGGTGCAGATGTGAATTTGATGTCTAAGAAAGCATTTGAAAAACTAGCGTTGCAAGAGATAAATCTTATACAAACACCATTTAACTTGACAACATTTACAGGTCAAAGTATACCTACAATCGGTTGTTGTACATTACCATGTAAGTATAATGACAAATCATACAACTTGTGTTTCCATATTACACCGTTAGATTGCAAAAATATTCTGGGTAGACAGTCATGTCAACAGTTAAGTCATAAAAAGAATACATTCAGTAACCTTTGATGAAAACATATCTGAACACAGTCCAAACTACACACTTATGCCCGGTTCCTATATTTGTAAAACGACTCGTTTCAATAACGAACCGTAATATTTTCTACCAGACGTAAGCATAAACTGTTCCTATAAAAAACAACTCGTAGGGCAAACTACCGAAAGTTGGTTACTAACGGATGGGAGGATTTCGAACTACTATCCGTAAGCAATCTCTATGGAAATGACAAATATTGTGTTCCTATTTAAAAAATTAACTGTCAAAATTACCATCCGTTAATCGTTTCGCTACCGCTAGGTTTTGGTCGGTTTTACAGTTTACGTCCCGATAAAATTTCAATAATCTTACATTTTATTCGTTTTTTTGACAAAAAAGGACCTTATTAAGTATAGGAAGACGTGATTTGACACACGATTTAACTCGGGTTTAGCTATTTTAAAAGATATTTACAAAATGAGTTCGAGTTCAGAAAGTGATTTTGAAATTTTCAACATATTGTCTGGGTTTGAGCCTGATGAAGAAGTACCTCGTCGAATTTATACATACATAAATATGAATGGAGTGTAACTGGTTTTTTTATAAATAAAACCAATTCATTTTTTATTGTATATTTTTATTTGATAAATAATATTATAAATGTTTAATAATCAGTTGTACTGGTTGATGCCTGACTGGTCTTATTGGATAGTTCTTGTTTTAATTTTTCTATTTCTAAATTAACTTTTATTGTTTTGGCCTCGTAATATCTCTGAATTGCCAAATTCATTTCACGGCTACCATTCTCAACATAATATCTCTGCTTCTGTCCTGTATTAGTAAAGGAAATATGATTAGTTTAAAGGTATAATTAGATATCAATTTTTAAATGGGCTGAGTAAGGAAATGCATAGGTACCTTTGTAGGTTTGTAATTCTTTAGACATACTTGTCATTCCATATAGGCATCTGGGTTGTAAAGGCCCATCTGCTTTTCTCTTTTTAGCTGTAAAATGAAAATATAAATTACTTGATGACCTGACGCTGCCCCACCTATATTCTGAACCACCAGCACCTTTCCAGAATATTTACAAAGACAAGCAGTTGGCTGTCAAGTACAATAATTGTGAATTAAAACCAATCAGCACCCTACCTGTACACACAAGATCCAAATGACATACACCCATGCAAAAGAATGAAAAGGTTTTGATACCTTGTGTGCCACAGCCATGCATATTTATTCAATATATTAAATGAAGTTTAATAAATAATAAACTACTGACACACAATAAAATAATGTACCTTCACTTATAGGCGTTGGGATATAAGTAGGTTCTGGTGTAGCAATCTCCAACACTACATCATCTATTGGCTTATGCATAGGGGAAGAAATATCACTACCAACACCACCAAGCACAACTACCTCTTCAGTGAAACCTACTCCATCGCCACCAAATGGCACACTGAATCCAGTGCAAGTGGATCCCAACAGACCTGTTACTCTTTCCAAAATTTCATCAGGGGGTATGAAATCTGGTTTACCACCACCAGTCTGTAATCAAAAAAAAAATTTATTCATAATCTTGGGTTAGGTTTAACCGGTTTAACGAAACAAAGCAGACAGAGGCATCCAGAAGTTAACTTTTGGATGTAACTGAATATGCTTATAAGACTAAAGAATGGTAGTTTAAAATATAACTGATACCTTTAAATTATTTAGGCGAATTTGTTGGCACCTTTACCGAGCTGCTTTTTTTAAATTGTCCCATTTTGCCTTTAGCTGATCTTTATGCCGCGGAAATTGACCATTTTTTTAATTAAAACTATCTGACAAGGAGTTCCAGGCCTCTTCTTTTAATTTATTTGATGAAGCATTAGTCTCCTTGCTAATAATTATTGGCTTACTTTGAAGCAAGTCGGATACCTCATCCTTGGTCATCGCCTTCTTTGTCTTCTGTAACACAAAACATTAATCAGAACTCAGCACCTACTACAAAACTTGCCTGATAGGATTACGTCATAAATTTCTACTTACCGAATTCGTATTACTATCCATTTCAATTATTATTCAACAATAATATTCAACTTCAAAATAATTGCAATTTACAAGTTGCCAAGTTGCCAAACGTTATCATATCATCTTCAGGAACACCCGACTTGGACGTTTCGTTTTGTGCATACTTCAGTTACGCATATAACTAAAATTCTTATTTATTTAAATGATTTCGCTCTCACCAATATTATAAATGTACAAAAAACTTATTTTTCTGGATGAAAGTCTTTTTTAAATATTTATTATACTCAAAATAACAAGATTATTGATTCGGTTTGTTTCAGTTCTAAATATGTTTCATTGTAAAAACGAAACGCAACGAGTGCCGAGAGAGGGCGTCCTTAAGCGGGTAACCAACATCTGTTCGTCGCAGGTAGATGATGCATAAAAATATAGGAATGCCTATTACGGTTCGTTATTCGTACCCCTAAAACGGATGGTTGCTTTGAACATTAACGATTCGCTGATTATAGGAACCGGCCATAAGTCAGCTTAGCCAGAACAACAATTTACAGTCAATGTCAAGTCAGTCTACGGTCAAACTTTGACATCAACACATTGACTGTGATATGACTTGACTTTGACCGTCAAAGTCAAGTCATATCACAGTCAATGTGTCACAAAGTCCCTGCAGAGTCAAACAGTCTGTCAATACTAAAGAAATATAGTATGGTTTTTAATAGGAGCTCTTAAAAACTATGAATGTCATTTAACTCTCAATGAAAATGTCAAGCCGTCTGTAGACGCAAGTAGAAAAATTCCTTTTAAATTACAGGATAAAGTCAAGGCAGAACTTAATAAGTTAGAAGTCACTGGTATTATTGCTCGAGTTGATGAACCAACTGATTGGGTCAACTCTATGGTAATTGTCTCTAAAAAGGATTCAAGCATTAGATTATGTTTAGATCCACGTAAGTTAAATAAAGCTATTAAACGTTCACATTACCCATTTCCACATATTGATGAAATTAAAGCAGAACTAAATGGTTCATGTTATTTTTCAAATTTAGACGCTAAGTCAGGCTTTTGGAATCTTGTCTTAGATGAAGAATCATCCAAACTATGTACTTTTATAAGCCCCTATGGCGGATTTCGTTTTTTAAGGTTACCGTTTGGTGTCAATGCATCTCCAGAAATCTTTCATAAAGAAATGGTTTCCCGGTTTGGTGACATACAAGGCATTAAAATAATGATGGACGACTTTCTTATACACGCTAAAACCATTCAAGAACATGATCAAATCCTAGAAAAAGTTCTTTGTCGTGCAAAAGATATAGGTCTAACATTTAATGGTAATAAATGTAACATTTGTCAAAGTGAAGTCAAGTATTTAGGTTTTATATTCAATAGAAATGGAGTGTCTGTAGATCCATCTAAAGTAAATTTAATTTGCAACATGCCACAGCCTAAGAATGTCACAGATGTCCAAAGATTCCTGGGCATGATTAATTTTCTTGGCTCATTCATAAAAGATTTATCAAGAGAAACATCAACCATAAGACAGTTACTTAATAAAAACACAATATGGTCATGGAATGACAGTCATGAGAAAGAATTCAATAAATTAAAGTCTCTAATTAGTTCTTTACCAGTCTTAACTTACTTTGATCCTCAAAAACCACTTACTTTGTCAGTAGATGCTTCAAAAGATGCTTTAAGTGCTGTCATCTTACATAATATTAGTCCTATAGCATATGGCTCAGCTTCTTTGACAAAGTCTCAACAAAATTAATCTCAGATTGAAAAGGAACTCCTAGCAATTTTATTTGGTTGTACTAAGTTCCATCAATACATTTTTGGTAACAAAGTCCTAGTTGAAACAGATCACAAACCTTCTTTTTTATTATTGTCTCTTTATTTAGTAAACCTTTATTTAATATTCCACCAAGATTGCAACAAATAATGCTTCGTTTGCAACCCTATGATCTTATCGTTACTTATAAACCAGGTAAATACTTATATGTCGCAGACACATTGTCCCGTGCTGCATTACCAGAAAATGCATTAGTAGAATTGGATGAAGATGTTAAACTTCATGTTAATATACTCACTGCTAATTTGTCACTTATGACAAATTAGCAGTGAGTAAATTAACAGTAATTAACATACTGTCCTTTCAAATTACAACAAATTGAACAAGCTACCATGTCTGACCAAACTCTTCAAACTCTTATTAATTACTGTAAAAATGGATTTCCAAATTCAAAGCATAAAGTAGAAGATTGTATTAAACCTTTCTTTCCTGTTAAAGATGATATTCATTTTGCTAATAACCTTTTATTTTTGTCAGATAGAGTTATTATACCTATTTCTTTAAGAAAAGATTTCTTAAAACTATTACATGAAGGTCATCAAGGCTTGAATAGTTGTAGAAATTTGGCAAGACATACAATTTACTGGCCTAATATTAGTCAAGATATAGATAATTGCATCAGTAATTGTGAAATTTGTCTCACTTTAAGAAAGAGTAACACTAAAGAAAGTTTATTACCACATGATTACAAATACATTCCTTGGCATAAGGTTGGTATAGATTTCTTTGAGTTCAACAAGCATACATTCAAATTGTAGTCGATTATTTCTCAAAATATGTTGAGATAGCAATTTTAAGTAATGGTTACAGTGCAGACCAAGTCATAATCAAGTTAAAATCAATATTTGCTCGTCATGGTATTCCTCATACATTAATGTCAGATAATGGTCCACCGATGAATTCCAAATCTTTTCATGATTTCACACAAGATTGGAATATTCACCATGTCACTTCCAGTCCCTATCACAGTCGTTCAAATTGTATGGTAGAACGGACAGTAGGCATAATTAAAAATATGCTTAGAAAATGTTTACTTGATAATACTGATCCATATTTAGCATTACTGCAATATCGCAATACTCCCAAAAACAATTTATGTTCACCAGCACAACTTTCCATGTCACGTAGACTTCGTACAAAGCTACCTATTGTAGAAAAACTTTTAAAACCAAAATTGTGTAACTATAGACATCTTAAACAAGTCAATAATCAAAATTTACATAAGATGAAAGAGTATTACAACAGAAATTCCAAAGATCTTAAACCCTTGGAGGTAAATAGTCATGTTATGTTTCAAAAACATCCACAATCGTCTTGGTTTCCAGGTATTATACAACAAGTTGGTCCTGAACCTAGGTCGTTTATCATAAAAAGTAAATTTGGTACATATCGTCGCAATAGACAATACATAACACTTAGACCTAAGTCTCAATATTCTTTTCATTCACATAACACACAGACTAATAATTTTCACACTCAACCAGTCAGTTCCAATCAAACTCATATCAGTTATACTCCTTGTTATACAAATGATCACTCTAAAATTTCTCATACTCAATCTCCTCAACGTACTACCAGTCAACCAATTAAGAAATATTCTAGTTCAGGAAGAGAGATAAGGCAACCACAACGTCTTATAGACACAGTCTTATAAACATTGTTTCGTATTCATTGTCATGTACTTAGTTATAAGTTATTAATTAGTAAACTAAAATGTTGTAAACCATTGTTTGTTTACATTTAGAAACAATCGTCAAATTGACAACGTCAAATTATGTCAATTGTCAGAATCTTTTAAAACGTCAAATTGTCTCGTGTCAAAACACTAAAATGCGTTTTGTTATTTTTATATAAGAACCTAAAATATAAGTTATAATAAAGTTACTTAAAGGGAAGATGTCATAATATTATATTAGCTTGTAAGCCATAGCCTAGTTTAGTCTATGCTTAGATTATATTACATATTGTCTATGTTTATGTTCCACTTCCTTCCTTCTTTTACTTTGTAACATGGCTGATTGAAATACACGACACGTATTATTCCAAGCTCCTGTCTATTATTCCAAAAAACAACAAACACATATTAGTGAAAGAATTTTCAAAATCGGTTCAGTCGTTTCAGAGCAAACAATTTTATTCCTGTTTATAATATTAGTATAGATTACTTACCCTGATAGGTAGTATATAAGGCCCACCATAAGGCCGAGTTAGGTACATAGGCCGCTAAACTGGCTGTATAACCTCTATAGTACCCTAAAGGGCCATGTAGCCTATATACTCTGTAGGCCACTTCTTTGGCCAGGGCTGTTCTGGACATACGTTTGTCCAAATCAAGGCCTAACGGGTTCATATGCTGAAAAAAAACACGTACTTCAAATTACCAAAATGGGACCAAATTATTGTCGGAATGGGACCAAATTGAAATGGGACAACTTAGAAAATAGTAGATTTTAATTAAAAAAAATAATTTCAAAAATATGAGGTTAACACCTTAGATCAAAAATACTATAGATATTGGATTCAGTACAAATACAACGCGGAATGTTGGCACTCGAATACTATCTAGGTAATTATTACAAATACCATCTATAAAATAAACAAGATTGTACATTAATGGTTGACATAGAAATAATTCGTAATAATTAATACAGACTACATCAATGTACAGCGCCGTTGTCGCATCCCTCGAGAGTCAGCAAGCGCAATAGGAACTTAGTACGGCGCGCGGTTGAAGCGCGCAGGTGTGCAATGCACAGCGCCGTTGTCGCATCCCTCGAGAGTCAGCAAGCGCAATAGGAACTTAGTACGGCGCGCGGTTGAAGCGCGCAGGTGTGCAATGTACAGCGCCGTTGTCGCATCCCTCGAGAGTCAGCAAGCGCAATAGGAACTTAGTACGGCGCGCGGTTGAAGCGCGCAGGTGTGCAATGTACAGCGCCGTTGTCGCATCCCTCGAGAGTCAGCAAGCGCAATAGGAACTTAGTACGGCGCGCGGTTGAAGCGCGCAGGTGTGCAATGTACAGCGCCGTTGTCGCATCCCTCGAGAGTCAGCAAGCGCAATAGGAACTTAGTACGGCGCGCGGTTGAAGCGCGCAGGTGTGCAATGCACAGCGCCGTTGTCGCATCCCTCGAGAGTCAGCAAGCGCAATAGGAACTTAGTACGGCGCGCGGTTGAAGCGCGCAGGTGTGCAATGTACAGCGCCGTTGTCGCATCCCTCGAGAGTCAGCAAGCGCAATAGGAACTTAGTACGGCGCGCGGTTGAAGCGCGCAGGTGTGCAATGTACAGCGCCGTTGTCGCATCCCTCGAGAGTCAGCAAGCGCAATAGGAACTTAGTACGGCGCGCGGTTGAAGCGCGCAGGTGTGCAATGTACAGCGCCGTTGTCGCATCCCTCGAGAGTCAGCAAGCGCAATAGGAACTTAGTACGGCGCGCGGTTGAAGCGCGCAGGTGTGCAATGCACAGCGCCGTTGTCGCATCCCTCGAGAGTCAGCAAGCGCAATAGGAACTTAGTACGGCGCGCGGTTGAAGCGCGCAGGTGTGCAATGTACAGCGCCGTTGTCGCATCCCTCGAGAGTCAGCAAGCGCAATAGGAACTTAGTACGGCGCGCGGTTGAAGCGCGCAGGTGTGCAATGTACAGCGCCGTTGTCGCATCCCTCGAGAGTCAGCAAGCGCAATAGGAACTTAGTACGGCGCGCGGTTGAAGCGCGCAGGTGTGCAATGTACAGCGCCGTTGTGCAATGACCGAGGTGAAGTGGGGCCGGTTTTAAAGCACTGATCGGTAATCTAGGTATTTTTGATCTAAGCTGGCTATGCAATTCTTTTATACTTACGTGATTTCTGACTCCACCTTTCCCTTTAACAAGCCCAAGAACCATCAGATGTTGGCTCAAAACGTCGAAAGGAACTATTATCGTCTGACCCACTAACGAAGCACAACCGCCTCCTACGAACGACTGGAATAGAATGACGTTTTTTTTCTTAAATTCACTTCCAAATAGCAGGCCAAGGAAATTGATCTACACTGTCTGATTAAACAATTTTATAATATTACTAGCTGATGTCGCAAACGTTATTTTGCCATATATAAATTATTACAAGGACATTTAAATTACTAAAATGACTATTAAAAAATTAGGGGGTTGGTGATAAAAGGGTGAAAGTTTAATATTGTATGTATTTTTTAACTGGTACGGAACCAAATGGCGAAAAAAGGGAGCCCCTTTAAATATAAGAGGCAACAGAAATACATCATCTGTGAAAATTTTAACTTTCTAACTATCACAGTTCATGAGATACAGTACAAGACAGACAGACGGACAATAAGAAACTTAGTAACATTGTTCCCGTTTTACCTTTTGGGTACGGAACCCAAAAAATGAATTGCCGTTTGTTTGTCTCGCTATAACTCGAGAACGGGTTTTCCTAATTTTGGTCTTAAATGAATTGTAGAAGTTTGGTACGAAGTTCGTCAGGACAGCTTCTGTGATATATACATATTTACCTTAACTTTGGGGCTGATATCGTATTTGCCAAGTTCATTCCGAACACCCTCATAAGTCGTTATGTAGAAAATGCCTGAGATTATCTGAAACTGAAGAGAATTAACGTGAGTCAATTATTAAGACGCTCGCTTCCTTCTTCTTCACACCGATGGGCTCAATCAAGAATGTATGCGACACGATAGCGGGCGCGTCTCTTAACCTATCAACTTGAAATTTGGCATAAAGATATAACGTAAGCCTGAGGTTTGCTGAATAGTTTTTGGTATATGTGGCTCTTATAGTTTTTGAGTTATTAAGCATTAAAGAAACATGCCTTTGACAGTGCTAAAAAAAATTGATTGTTGCGATATTTTAATTTTTAAATGCAGCATTTGAAAGTTAATTGTTGGCTCGCGCCATTGTTGAAGTGTTTTTTTTTTGAATTTTCAACTATTTTTTTTAGCTTAGGTTAGGTAGGGTTAGGTATTCCGCCAGCTCTGTCTTTATTATTTCGATGTAACCGCCCGCGTTCCAGCGAACCGCCCTAGTACCTACATTTAATAAGGTTTTATTGCCAGGTTCTTTTACCACAGACTATATCTCCGAGGCCGTGGCCTTCAGCGAGCAGGTCATGCTCGCTCGGAGGAGGCCGGTAGGGAGAGGGAGCGTACCCTCCCCGCTGAGTTCTGAAGTGTGACGTGACTACGCGCAGGACCATCGACCTTCATGATCAGGGCCTGAGGACGACGGACTAGCAACCCACCGTCCTTACAGAAGCAGGCTAGAAAGGCTGCCTTCAGTCACCGACGCGGGATAAAACCCTACCCCAAAGATATACCATAGAGCTAAACAAACAAAAAAACTCTAGACCTCACGGTCACTCTTTTTCAATCGCCAGTAATTAATGATTCAATCATACGAGATTGATTATAATCAAACGGTATTTACAATTTTACGGTGACATATATGTTTGCTCAGAAAGTCTGGTATACTTACACTGGATAACCAGAACCCTCTGTACAGCCCAGAAACGCCTTCATTAGCGTATATTCTGGTGATGGCATCCGTAACGCCCTTGTAAGCGTCCTTCTTGCGTTGGACTTGGATTTGTGTCTTGATTAATGTTAGCGGGTAGAGTGCACATCTCACTGCAAGATAACAATTACATTTACTGCTGAGATTCTATTTAGTTGTATTGTGGCGTGTATGCAACGAATCTCTGACGTCATATGTAAGAAACGTCCAGATAATACGAGAAGGCGGTTCGAGAACCTTCGACAATCTTCTACCAATGTCCAGTGCGCATACGCCACACTTCCTTATAATTAAACTAGCCAATTAGGTATAAGCAATAAATTATAAGTACAACATAAGTATAGGTATTAATACTCGTTCTATTGTTTAGATCCACGCCCACGTAAACCTGTTTGTGTCAATGTGGGGATATGCTTGTTTGATATAAATACAAATATATTTGTAAACAGCTGTTACCCGCAGCTCCACCTTCGTGTTATAGCTTTCTTGATAACCAGTTACTGATTTATTATGTATAGCTGTTGGGCGATATTGTATCTTAAGATAAAATATTATAGTATCTTAGCCGTGTGCAGCGCCCCTTAGTGAACTCCAACTCCACTGCGGGTGACGTAATCTACGACAAACTTATTATTTGCGGTTGGTACAGAAGTCGGGTGTAGGGATCGAACCGCAAAATTAAGTTTGTTTTTTATTGTATATACTTTTCCGGGATAAAAAGTACCCAGCGTGGTGCCCAGGATATTAAAGAATAATTATACCAAGTTGCATCGTAATCGAACCGGTAGTTTTTGCGTGATGCCTGAACAAACAGACAGACAGATAAAAAAAAATTAATCCCATTTTTGGGTTCGGTGTCGGTCTAGTAACACCCCCTGCCATTTATTTTTTTTATATTTTCAATGTACAGAATTTTCACTTCTACAGATTTAGTATAAGTATAGATAAAGAATTCGTTATTATATTTATTTATTCGTTATTATATTAGTTTTTATTATTAATTTTAGCTACAGTTTTTGACATGAGATTTGACATTGGGTTAAACTAAAATTTGGAATTGAATTGCTACCTGTAATTGTGATTTTCATTTATTGGACATATTATTAATGTAATTTGACTAGAATTTATTATTGTTAATTGGAATTTTTAATTTTATACAATTGACATGAGATTTGACATTTAATTGGACTTGATTTAATGATCTATTAGATGATATATTAGATATTTAATTTAATTGACATTTGTAATATCTAACTAAATTCAATATTTAATTGCATAATATAATAGTATAATTAATTTGCGAATGACTGAATTTTCCCCATTTTCAGGGTAAATTTCTTACACTGCCTCTTAAATTTTATTTGTAACTACCCACATTATGTGTTAAGAATTTAGTTCAACAATGGCTTGAAGATATGTTAGACAGTGTAGTAAAAAACTTGTTTAATAAATATGTAAAGTGAACAACAACCTTTGATAATGCTATAAAGCGAAACCGGTCAGGTTAAATCCTGTATATTAAATAAAAGTGAAACGGTGTGCAAGTGTTTTTTGTTAGCATGTATTACTATAAGTTCCACCAAGTGCCGACAATCGAAACCATCAAACACACTGTTACTACAAGCGTTACGGTATTCAATATACCTCCCAACAACCACTTCAGTATGTAACATCTGTCCTGTCTGTTGGAGTTTGAATTACAGAGTCGTTATTTATTTTTTATTATTTATTAAACCACACACTAGAAGCTCATTGAGCTGATACGTGTGTATCCCTAGATCTGAAGACAATGTCACGTCGGTTCTTGAAAGCATTAACAGTGGGTGCTTTTATGACATGTCCGGGCAAACTGTTCCACTCGGCGACCACTCGGTCCGGCAGAAAGTGTTTTTCTTCAGGTTTCCTCTTAGATCAAAAATACGGTTACCTATCTTAATCCCGAATTTTAATATTCCGAATATCATAATCACAAAAACGTTTGGACATTTTTTCATAATCCCGTTTTTAAAAATTCCGAAGTTTTTTTTGCCACTTAATCGCAACTCCGAATTTCATTTGCCCATTTATTCATTTGTACGACGTTTTAGAATCCAGACGAATGAGTTCCAGACACACGAAATCTAAATGCACAAAATCCAGATGACCGTAATCCATATGCACGAAAGCCCAATTTTTAAAACACAAATTTTTGAAATACACTTAATAGATATCCAGAAAAACAATATCCAAATTTTTAAAATCAAGATTTTTTTATATGAAAATGTCATATTACACAGTTGTCACTTTCACCTGGGACAAATCTCTTTTTTCTATTAATGCAAGTCGTTTCTGGCACTCGCCGGCCGCTGCCGCGGCACCGCTCGCTTTGCTCGCTCGGCTCGTGCGTAGGTGGTCACAGTTTTAACCTAACCTAACTACCCATTTTGTTTAAAGAAGAAATTAATTAACCTAGTCTAAATAGTTCAGTTCCTGGTAACCTACTAAAAACCATCTCTTTTTCTATTAATGCAAGTCGTTTCTGGCACTCGCCGGCCGCTGCCGCGGCACCGCTCGCTTTGCTCGCTCGGCTCGTGCGTAGGTGGTCACAGTTTTAACCTAACCTAACCTACCCATTTTGTTCAAAGAAGAAATTAATAAACCTAGTCTAAATAGTTCAGTTCCGGGTAACCTACTAAAAATAATCTCTTTTTTCTATTAATGCAAGTCGTTTCTAGGTGGTCGCAGTTCTAACCTAACCTAGTGAGTCGAATTTGACACTTAAACCTAATCTGTAATAGGCAAATAAAACAATAAATTTACTGACTGGCAATTTTTATTTTCAGGAGATAGTATAGATATAGCAAATGGTTCGACGAAAACTATATAGAGGTTTAGATAGATACATAATATCATTTAGACCTACAAAATAATTGAGGCTTATTAAATTTTGTTAATAGTGTAGGGTAGTTTAGTAATAATACTTTTTTTTTTTTTAATCCGCGGCCCAAGGTCGCGGCCGCACCTACGTCCATTGCCGAGCGCCTCCGGTAGAGACTGAGAGAATTCCCGGTGGCGCCCGGCGGACTGTGGCCACTAGCGTGGCCACTGCGTGGTGGTCGGGTGTTACCCCGCATCCTTGGGGTCGGGTTTTATCCCGCGTCGGTGAGTGAAGGCGTGCGTGGGGTGCAGCCCCACATCACGCAGCCCTTCTAGCCTGCTTCTGTAAGGACCGTGGGTTGCGGGGAGGGTACGCTCCCTTACCCTACCGGCCGCCTCCTTCACGAGCATTACCTGCTCGCAGAAGGACACGGCCGCGTTCCACTGACTCTCGCTAGAGACCATGGCTCGTAGCATGGTCTCCAGCGAGAGCGTATCTACGCCCAGGCCCACAACGAGGTCCCGGCGCTGACTCACCCATGCTGAGCATTCCACCAACGTGTGGAATGCCGTGTCTACGCCAGAAGTCTCGCAGTGTTGACACGCGGGTGTGACCTCACGATGCATGCGAAACAGATACTCACCGAAGTTTCCGTGCCCAGTGATGACCTGTGTCGCACGATACGTGAGGCCACCGTGCTGTTTCTGCAGCCACTCCTCCATGATCGGTCTCACCGCCGCGATGGTGGTGGTTCCCCACTTTGGTTGCTGAAGTCGCACCTTCCATGTCTCCATGAGATCCTGGCGGAGTTGGGACCGCTGAGCCTCGATTTCTCGAGACGCAGGCCTGTGGTCCCGCTCCAGCGCCTCCTTGTGCCATTGGAACAATGCCGCAAGGGCTCTCGCTTCCAGGTCCCATGGAGGGGTCGCGGCTAGGAGACATGCAGCCTCTAGGGAAATCGTGCGGTATCCTCTTATTGTTCTGACGGCCAAGGTCCTCAACGATCTGTGTAACACAGCAGCGTTGTTGGCCGTCAGACTCGGCGCCCATACGGGGGCCCCGTACACGGCCATACTCCGCACGATCCCCAGGTACAGTCTCCTGCAGGAAGCGTTGGGTCCCTTTAAGTTGGGCATCAGTCGCGAAAGCGCGGCTGTCGCCCCCGTCACTTTGGGGACCAAACTTCGGAAGTGTGGTCCGAAGTTCCACCGGCTATCGAGTACGAGTCCCAGATACTTCATTGTGGGCTCGATGCCGATGCTAACGCTCCCTACAGTTACGCTGGATCCTGGAGGTGGCCCGCGCCGAGGTCCGTGAAAACACAGAGCCTCGGACTTATTCAGTGCCACGTCCAGTCCCAGCCGCCGTATCCGACCCACGACTTCAGCAACCCCAGTCGTGACCTTGAGTGTTGCCTCCTGGTGCGTTGCTCCCCGCGCCGTGACGTGGGTATCGTCAGCGTAGCAAGTTACGCTGACACCCTCAGGCAACGCACCTCGCAACACCCAGTCGTATCCGATGTTCCACAGGAGAGGTCCTAGGACCGACCCCTGAGGAACACCGCACGACACATCTCGCCGAGCTGGCCCGAGCCAGCTAGGGTAAGTTATAGCCCTCTCGGATAAATATGCCCCGACAATACGACGGAGGTAGAGAGGCACTTCGTGGTATACCAGAGCCTCCCTAACGCAACTCCAGGGTAAGGTGTTAAAGGCATTGGCGATGTCAAGAGACACCGCCAACACCACCTTGCCCCCCAAGACAGCTTCCTCCGCCAGGGTCTTCACGCGCATGATCGCGCTCACGGTGGACCGTCCCCGACGGAAACCGAACTGGTTGTCCGCCAGGTCTGGGCCCACACGCGTGAGATGCTCGACGAGGCGTTCCGCGAGCAACACGATCGGCCGGTAACCGGACGGTGAGTCCACCGGCCGCCCCGCTTTCCGGATCAGGACCAGTTTCCCCGTCCTCCACACCTTGGGAAACTGGCCCCTTTCGAGGCATGCGCTGAAGAGCCCCCTCAGTCGAAGCCCGAGTTCCTCGAGGGGATTAGTAATAATTCTGGAAATTGTTAGCATGGGAAACAAAAAATAATATTATTTATTGCAATAGTTTAGCTGGAACACGATTGTATGGGAACCAAATAAAAAGATTATGAAAATCTGGCAATAGTTTATTTGGAAAACGGTACGATGGGAAACAAAAAAAAGTATTCTGAGAATCTGGTATAACTATATCTGGATTATGAGAATTTACGAAACAAAAAAAAATTTTTTGAAAATTTGGTTTTAGTGCACCTGGAAATTGATTCATCTGAGAAATTAAACAAGGCTGGAGTGCGGTTACGCTAAGCGCGCAATCGCGAAATGCTCCAAGGGTACTATCAACATGTCAGTGTCAGATTGAAAAGTGACACGTACGGACGGACAGACGGAGAACGACGGGCGTATAAGGGTACTTTCTTCAGCTTTTGCTGATAGTACCCTAAAAGGGAATTTTAAAAAGTTGTCATTCATTACATCTGTCTTTTAAAAGTTCTACCAACCGTTTTCGGGGTTTTAACATACGGGTAACAGAAATTCAAGATTTCAATAGGTTACCCAAAAATACTTAGATAACCGATCAGTGCTTTAAAAACGGCACCACTTCACCTCGGTCATTGCACACCTGCGCGCTTCAACCGCGCGCCGTACTAAGTTCCTATTGCGCTTGCTGACTCTCGAGGGATGCGACAACGGCGCTGTATATTGATGCGCCTGCATTAATTATTACGAATTATTTCTATGTCAACCATCAATGTACAATCTTGTTATTTTATAGATGGTATTTGTAATAATTACCGTGTGATCTAGAAGATAACTAAAAATAGTAACTTATGAAATTGTTGCATAAAGAGGGTAGACCCGTAGAATACTATAAAGAAACTCGTCAAGGCTCGTTTCTTTAAAAGCTACTCGTGTTCTAATACCACTTTATTGGTTCAGTCTTTTTTTTTTAATTTGAAACTTTATCGACTAAAGTTCGTAGCTAACTTCAACATTATCAACCGTCTGATCTGAGACTTCAGGCGGACTGTTAGTGTAAGCGGGCCTATAAGTATTAAATGTTTGTTTATGGACATGTTGACCGCCAGCGCCACTGGGAATACTTCCATCTGAGGCGTCCGGCAATGGACGTATAAGCTCGCACACGATGTGAGTGGGATAGAACCTTGTCACAATAACCGCTCCGTGACGTCATCACTCGCTGACAAGTACGGATAACAAACAGTATTGTAGGTTAATCTACGTGTCTATGACGTCATCAACATGGCCGCCAATCCCATTGTCATCTTGCACGGCTGATATGGCTGACGCGATTTTTTTTGGCATTCATCGCGCAATTTAAAAAAATATTGTACACTTACCTGAGAAACTGCTCAATGTGTACAATGGAAAGAACTTGCTTTTATCCATCATCTCCCATTCTATTGTGGTGATTAACTGAGGTGGTGGTGTCTCCACCATCGTCGCTGCCATTGCCCCAGACTGTTCCGAATTACCCCGTCGGAACCCCTCAGATTCCCATACATATAATAACATTTATTTAAAACAGTTATTTACCAACAGTGGGCGTATAATAAACCTCTGCCTTTTCGGGGAATACCCGTGATTTGTAAGATTAAAACAGCTTACACTAAGCTATATAAACACTCTTTGGTAATTCAACACTTTTAAAAAGTTATTAATTCTATTTTTAAAATTCAAATTCTATTTGTATTTAGCATACAGATTTTAAAAAAAATGGAATCTTGTCAACTAAACTCGGTATAACATTTAACAAATAATAAATAATTATTATTCAGTAATAATAAATAGAATATTGTATTTTTTTTAAATAAACTTATAGCTTATAATTAATTTCACTATCTTTGTTACAATTATAGAGATTTACTCTATATTTATTATTAATTGTTTTTTTTATTTTACAATTGTCAGTATTAAGTTATCTTGTATGCATCAAAACGTATGTTTTTTGTCTTTGATATAGGCTCTTCCATGGTTCTTATTGATGTCAATTTGAAGATGGTACACTAAACCTGAAAAGAAAACAAAAAGATATAAACCAGTAGTTCGGTATCCCTGAAGGGGTAGGCAGAGGTTGAACGTATGAACAGCACATACGAACACAACACAGTTCAGTAAGGGCTCTTTTAGACGGGCGTATTTTTCTACAGACAACGAACCGGCAAAGGTCGCGGTGCATTCGGCGCAATCTGTTCGACCTGTGTCCATTGCGTGTGAAAGCATTCATTGTTTGCCATACACCACCGGAGAATTCGGTAAAAACAACGGTCCTGTGTTCCGTAGAAAAATACGTTCATGTAAGAGTGCGCTAAGCGTACGTGTTTGCGTACACAGTCGTCGTAACTCTGTCTTACGTACGTAAGAAGTACATACTCAACCAAGCTCTATACAAACCGATTTGAAACGAGCATTTATTTTCTTAAAGTACCACGAATTTAAACACATGCAAAACAAGTTCGTACCATGTTCTGTTCGTTTCGCATGTACGTACCCGAATTAAGGTTTTGCTTAAGAGAAAACATCATTTTAGAATCACTCAGCGACATCATGTTAAAGATAAAATGAGATAACAGACATTGTTTAGAAAAAAAATCTAATTTAAGATGTACATAATTAATCATAGATAATATACGTAGTCGACGCAGACGACGGCGGCATCTTTAATCGATCGATTTTTACACACGCACAAACAAATAAAGACTTTTCGACGAAGATTACATAAAAGACCCAGTCGAAATTAACGTCGCCGTCGTCAGAGGAGGTCACATTTGCATTTGCCAGTCACAATGTTGACCCCATAATATAGGGTGAGCTTGCCTTTTCTGGGCACTATTGATTTATTTGCCAGAGGCTCATCTGTCTGCATCATGTGAACTCATGTGATGATGTGATTAGATGACTTGGATCTATTAGAAACTTTAAGCGATAGACTAGATATAACTCTAATAAGGAAAGATAAATTTCAGTCACCTAACCTCAATATCTCTGGTTAAATGTGCTACAGTAAATAATGTAACATAAATGAAAAAAAAAATTTTTTTTTGTTTTATCAGATTTAATAGCTATGCTTTTTGTATCATCCACAGAATTTTTTTTAAGTTTATTAAATGTAAAAAACACTATGTATTAATTTATACTTCATATAAACAGAGAATAGCTGGTATTTGTAAAAAGGCGTAAGCTGAGCTTTGTGTTGAGCTGAGGGATGTGTAGACATGTGTGTGTAACACAAGTAACGTTATAGGTTCATGTACACAAATGCAAAGCTCAGCTTACACCTTTTTACATATACCTGCGTGCATTAATGTTCAAGTCTCTAGCTATAAACATAAAAGTGACGGGATAGCGAGAACAGAATCCCCCCAATGAGAGATCACAATAATTACATGCATTCACAGGCAGTGTTCAAGAGAAATAAACCGCTTCGGTGGCGTGGTCAGTAATGCATCGGCTTTCGACTCCGAAGTCTGGCTCGATTCCCAGTTTGAGTCAAATATTTGTGTAATCCACTAATGTTTGTTTCGGAGTTTGGGTGTTTTCTATGTACATTATGTATGTATTTAGAAATATACAGGTATATTTATCAGTTCTCTAGATCCCATAGCACAAGCTTATGGCTTAGTTTGTGCTAGATGACGTTGTGTGAGAATGTCCAAAATATTTATTAACAAATAGGGAATCATAGTGGTAAATAGCATGAAAATTATATTATTATAGTCAAAAACAATATTTTTTTATATTAAACTTTCTGTGTCTTGTTTTAACTGGATACAAGATGAAACAATACAGGATTGCAACAAAAATATGTCATGGGATGATTTAGATAAGTTTAGTCTTGTTGGTCGATATAGTTGAATTTTGTAGTGTGACCTTCTTGTCAGTAGATTTTGAAGGCTAAAGCACGAGTATTGTTGCTCTTAACAATGTTAAGTACAAGGTAACATGGAAATAATATAAATGAACTTGGGATTTTCGTGACATCCTATTGGAGCTTACGTTATAGTTTTCTTGATATACATAGCAGGACAAACTTGATAACACACTACACTAAATCCTTGATCACTTTAGAGTAGTTGGAAAACGTTTTATGTAATAATTTGCTCAATTTAGCAATATTTCACCATGGATTTTTATGTCTTCTGTAATGTCAGCTGATATGTCATAGCTGTCTTAATCACGTCATGTTTCAAACTTTTTTTTTATGGCCTGATTTCAGGACTTTTAAGTAAATCCTGTGTCATAATATTACAATGATGTGGCTATTGGGTAATTTAATTAAAAATTAAAAATTATATTCAATGTTGACGACTACCGACTGATATTTCAAATCACTTCCACTTTTTCACTTGATGAAAACCAAAAAAACATCTTATGTAACACAGAAACCGCAAATTATCGATAAGATTGTACATTTCCGGTGCACTGCCAAAGTGCACTGCTATGATTTTCTTGTCCACTGTCAATAGCGTCAAATTCAAAACTCATTTCATTCATTCATTTAGTTCAAAATTCTGTTTCTGACTGAAAGTTTTGCACTCACTTCACTGCGCGTTCTAAAAAAGTTTTTAATTACCAATTTTTTAATAAAATTTATTAGCAACTTGCAACAAATTACGCAATGGTATTTATAGACATTTATTATTGCTGTTTATATACGTTCCTACGTAACATAAATATGTTCATTAACACATAATTGCTATTTTACAGGCACGTTATTTTAAAGAACAAGATATTGATGGTGAGTGATTTCATATTTGATATTATTTTGATAACAGAAGAGATACTATTTATCAGATTTTAGTATTTACAATGTCTTAATTTTATTACCTATAACTAATGTAGTTTATAACGAATCTACAGTACAGAATCTCCAGTTTTAAAGTAGCACAGTAGTAAAAAAGTAGGACATCTTGACAGTTAGTTAACAAATGCCTCTATAACCGGGCGGCCACACGACTCGACAAATAACGAAGGAAATAGCAAGGAACACCGTGTGGCCACTTACTTACCTCCTCATTCTACTACACCTGTGCTCGTACCACTATCACAGCGCTCAGATCTCCACTTATCACACACGAGTTATACTAGGGAAGTGGAAATATTGGCTGCAACGCGAGGAGCAGACATAGGCTTTGAACAGACGTGATCTATACCTTAATACACCCCAACCTAAAGAGGTATTTGTAAACAAGGTTGGTATGTAGTCAGTAATCTTTGAAAATCCAAAAATTCTTTGTATGTAATTAGATATTAATTGATTTTCCAGAATTCCGAGAATGTTTCTACCTATTTGCTCGCTCCGGACAAATAACTTCATTGGACGAGTTGACTGTGGTGATGAGATCGCTTGGAATGAGCCCTACTATTCAAGAGTTAGCTGGTATGATATTATTACTTATTTTATTACAAAACTAGATATATGCTAGGACAGGATTTATGCTAAGAGGCTGCCAGGATTAACGCAAACTAGTCAAAAGCTTAATAAAAAACAAGAATAGAAACAAAGAATGTGCTTCACCACACAACTGAAGGAAAATTTCTTGAGGGAAAGAAAATGCGTGCTCGCTTCTCACAGTAATATATATGAAAAACATAACATAACGTAACATAGCATCACGCCTTTTTCCCCGAAAGGGTAGGCAGAGGTATGCAAACACACCCACATCTCGCCAGCTATGTTAGGTCCCATGTAATAGGGGGCGAGCCTATTGCCATTTACCGGGCACAAGTATATATGAATTGTTTGTTTAATTGCATGGCTCTGAAAGTTATGGACCGATCTGAAAAATTCTTTCACCTATATAAAGCTACATTGTTAACGAGTAACATAACTAAATAACATAACGCTACAATCAATATGAGCGCAGTAGCAGTGAAAAGTCCATACCATCAGAGTCGCCAGCATCAACTAGAATAATCTATGTATCGATAGTTTCTATTAACAATTTTGTAATATGACTAGCAGACGCCTGCTTGAAAAATTATATACATAAAAACCTTCCTTAAGGACCACTAGATCCATTGGTGAAAACCACATCAAAATCCATTACGTAGTTTCAAATGTCTAAGCATACATAGGGAACGGGTGACTTTGTTTACTATATTATAATTATGAAGAGTACTATTTGCAGGTTATTTGAAAGGCAAAGGTGGTAAGATGTCGTTTGCTGATTTCTTAGAAGTGATGCATATACATTCCAGAGCGGAAAACCTACCAAATGAGGTAATATATACCTAAGTATTCTACTTACGTATTGCTGCAGAGCTAGCACAGACAGTGGCGCATCAGTTCAAACCAATCATGTCAATAATATCAATTGATCAACATTTTCCGGGATATCGTGGATATAGTTTGATTTCAGTCGATGCTGTCATGCTAATATAGGGTTGCCATACGTCCCGGTACGCCGGGACATGTCCCGGTTTGAAGCACGGTGTCCTGGCGTCCCGGCCGATAAGCAAATTGTCCCGATTTAAAAATCATAGTTTTATATTAGAGGGCTGGACTTGGTAAACAGTAATATACCTACAATAAACGCGACTACCTAGCAAGGCTATTAATACGTGAATAGAACGACGTAAGTGCTGACATTTGTCCGTTCACGTTTCACGAATTTACGTTAACAGTGTCAACACATTTCGGGATCGCGGACTCTCGGCGTCGACAGAGAAAGAGCGCATCAAGACCTCCTCCGTGGACCTCAAGGCCCTCGAGATACAGAGGAGGCTCCAGTGCAAGACCACGCGCACCGGGGCTCATCCACTCGAGGTCTCCGGCGCCTCCAGCGGCCCCAAAGCTGACGCCCTCGTGGCTAGGCTGAGAGACACGCTGGACGCAGAAGCCGTCCGCATCTCCAGACCCACTAAATGCGCAGCAATGCGCATTTCGGGCCTGAACGACGCGGCCACGACGGATGAGCAAATCTCTGCCGTCGTGGAGGCGGGTGGCTATCCCCATGACCAGGTGAGGGCTGGGGAGATCTCCTTCAGCCCTACTGGTCATGGAACTACAGTCGCGGCGGCACTTAAAATTGCGGGCTGACGGAGCCTCTTCATAGGGGGATTCTTCAAGGCGCAGGTGCTCCTCCTGTGTGCCCGGGAAACCAGGTGTTTCCGGTGCATGATGGTAGGGAACGTAGGAGTGCAGTGTGCAGAATACACCGTGGGTGATCGGTGCTTCCATTTTTCCGGAAATTTTCCCACTGATTGCTCCAAAGATTTTTAAAGAGACTGAATGTGGCCGTGTCGTTTAGAGCAGGCCATGTCCTCTAAAACTGACCATAATTTGTAGTCTAAAGGGTTGAAGTCTGGGCTAGATAAGGGCCGGTCTTCAGCTCTTATAAAAGTCCGGAACGTTGGTTTCTAGCCAGGCTTGAGTAGTTCGTGGCTTGTGACCAGGAGCACAGTCCTGCTGGAAATTCCACGGTATATTTTTAAAAAGTGTATTGCTGAGAGGTTTCACAACATGATCCACGACAGTATCTTGACCGACGGCTCCATACCCACTTTGTGCTGGGCGATCATTGCGATTGCGATCCTATTTTCATTAACACCCCATTCCATATTGTAATTCGATAATGAACACGAAAAAATATGTGAAATGGCGCGAAATCGAAAGAAGTTTTTAAAATAATATACGTGTTCCAAATTCAAAATAATTAAAAAGTTGAAAAAAAAACGAAAAGTTTTAATGTAACAGTATTTATGGCCAGGCTAGTTATATTTTGTGTTAATTTCAAAAATGTGCCATGTATAAACGAGAAATGAGAAAATCTTTGTTAATTATATTAAATTATAATAAAAGTTCCTATTTTTGTCCCGGTCTGAGTCCCCCCACTTATGGCAACCCTATGCTAATAGGGTTGCTAATCTAACCCTACAGGCCAGGGCCTCATCCTAAGCATGTTTTGGACCCCTAAAATGTCGATAATAATAATAAAATAGCTTTTTATTCCATTCCCTTATTCTAATATGCCCTTTATAATAAGGATGGGTGACCATGACCTCTCCATGCCTCAGAGGGCATGTTAAGCTGGCGGTCCCGGTTGTAATACAAACATCTATGGCAGTCTATCAGTCAGTATTTAGGGGTACTTGGAGCCCTAAAAGAAAAATCCTCGTGGTCTAACTACAGAACTTCTATATCGCCCATGGGTAGAGGACAGATGGCAGTCGCTTCACGGAAAATGTTGAGAAGTTCAGCCGGATCGCAGTTAGACTGGAAAGCCGACCCAAACTGCGTTGGGAAAAGGCTGGGGAGATGATGATTCTAAAACTTAAAATTGTAGCTAAACATCTTTCTAAGAAATGGACCTCTTTTGGTAAGCCTCCTACAAATCTTTCAACCTTTGTCTGTCTTTGCCGAGGGCACTTCAGTATTTTCCAGTGGTATGCATCAGCCCATCTGTTTTTGGTCTTATAACTTTCATTTTTCCTAGTGGCCCCGACCACTCCGTCCACAAGATGTAGATAGTGCCCCAAAAAGACCACAATTTAATTCTATTATAATATTTTAGGTAGTGAACGCTTTCAAAGCAGGCGATGCAACTAAGGCAGGCGTGATACCAGCCAGACAGCTGAGGATTCTGCTGCAGAACTGGGGAGAAGGGTTATCGGCGAGAGAGGTTAGATATCACTACATATTATTATTATAAAACAAAGTCACCCGTTCTGTGTGTATGCTTAGATCTTTAAAACTATGCAACGGATTTTGATGAGGTTTTCACCAATGGATACGAGTGGTTCTTGAAGCGTCCGCTAGTCCTACTTCCTACTAATATTATAAACGCGAAAGTTTGTGAGTATATATGGATGGATGGATGTTTGTTACTCTTTCACGTAAAAACTACTGAATGGCATTTTAATGAAACTTTAAAATAATATAGCTTATACATCAGAATAACACATAGGCTACAGTTTATAAAGATATTGTGTGAATTGTTCAAAATATGACGTAAGTGTAAAGTAAGTAGGAAAGTAGGCGGAAAAAATCCAAATTACCACGCGGACGAAGTCGCGGGCGACCACTAGTATACAATATAGGGTTAAAATATTAAATAGGAGTCAAAGGATATCATCCACGTCTTATACATCATGGTCCAAAATTTGAAAATGGTGCCCAAAGAAAAAAAGTACCTGACTCTGTTATAACTTATCCCCGCTAGCATTTTTTTTTTATGGCAAGAAAATTGTGAGACCATTGCCTGAGGTCCAAAATATAATTTGACTGGTTTGGTGGCGTAGTCGGTAGTGCATCGACGCCGGAGGGTTCGATTCTCGGTCGGGACAAACTTTGTGTGATGACATATACGTTTGTACCGATCTGGATGTTTCCTATGTATAATATGTTTGTATTTACAAAAAAAATTGTATAAGTATTTATATCAGTGTATCTAGTACTCATATCACAAGCTCTGCTTAGTTTGAGACTAGATGGAGTTGTGTGAATAGTCTTAATATATTAAAAAAAAAATGTTAAGGGGGATATACAATTAGTAATTTTTTTTTTTGCTTCGACTTTTTGTATTTGGACTAAAGGAGTCCTTTAAGATCTAGAATCAAAAATTTTAATGACTGGACAACAATCTTATACCAGGCTAGGAGTGGTAAAAAACAATGTTAACACATTACAAAGGCTAAGCAACATCAAGTCAGGCCGGTCTTGGGATGGGTGACCCTTTCTTAAGACACTGAGACCCCTTCGTGCCTCGGAGAGCAAGATTAAGCCGTTGGTCCCGGTTGTATATACAAACATCTATGGCAGTCGTTAGGGGTAGTTGTGCCTTCAATCAAAAATCTGACCGGTCTAACTACAGAACTTCGATATCGCCCATGAGTTTTGAAGGTCTGATGGAAAGCCGACAACTGAGTTGGGAAACTGAGTTGCCCTGGAAATTTTAGTGAAATAATTTTACAATCGGTTCAAATGCGAACGAAATTAGATCAAAAATACCTAGATGACCGATCAGTGCGAATTTTTTTTTACAGTTACGAATTATTTGTATGTCAACAATCAATCTACAATCTTGTTTATTTTATAGATGGTATTTGTAATAATTACCTATACAGTATTCGAGTGCCAACATTCCGCGTTGTATTTGTACTGAATCCAATATCTATAGTATGTTTGATCTAAGCGAACAAACACTCATATCCTTCATATTTACGTTCATAGGTGGACAATATATTCCGTGAAGCCAACGTCGGTAACCACTCTTCAGTACGCTACGAAGATTTCGTCAAGATCGCCTGCGCCCCTATACCAGATTATTATTAACTAGCTGATCGCCGCAGCTCCGCCCGCATGATTTAGTTTGCTCGTTCCCGGTTCCCGTGGGAACATATTACCGGGATAAAAAGTAGCCTATGTTACTCAGGGTGAATGCTTTCCAATGGTGAAAGAATTTTTGAAATCGGCACAGTAGTTTTTGAGTTTATTCATTACAAACATACAGAAATACAAATCTATCCTCTTTATAATAGTAGTATAGACTATAAGTAAAATTTTAGCAAAAAAATAAAGATTGCAAATACCCGGAATGAGACCAAATAATTGTCAGAATGTGACCACATGGGGAACAAACCCAAAAAAACATAGTCACATTTGAGTAACTCTTTTTTTTGAAGTTGGTTAACAATATAAATAAATAAAAAAAATAAAAATAATATTAATATAATAGATCTTATATCCCCAGGGGCTAGGCAGAAGTGAGCCTACCTTGCCAGTAATTGTGTTGGTCTCACGTAATAGCCTACCGGCTATTAGTCTATTGCCGCCTATTGGAAGCTTATTATTTTAATTTATATTTTCAACTGACTTCCAAAAAAGGAGGTTCTCAATTCGACTGTATTTTTTTTTGTGTGTTAGTTACCTCATATGAGGTCTGGCTGAACTGTTTTTGATTTTTTTTTAATGAAAACTACTTACAAAGTTGTCCCATTCCGAAAATTATTTGGTCCCATTTCGGTCATTTGAAGTCGGTTTTTGTATTTTGCAATTTATTTTGTGAAATATTTTATATTTTTTTAATTATAATATCTAATAATAATCGGTATTATTTGTATAAAATAAAACAAATATTATATATTTTTTTTCCAAACTTGTGTATTATTTCAAATGTAACAATTCCTAATTGATATGGCACTCGTGTAATGGTCCTTCTAATATTATAATTAGTACAATTTAATTATTCAATAATATCATAACCTCGTGAGAATATCAATTTAAGATAGGAAGCGTCTGGTGACGTTTACTCTATGTTCGGGGAGCATGATTTCGCGCCACCGTTTAGTTTTCGAAAAAAATTCGAAAATCTCTTATACAACAGTAATGTCCTTCCGTGAACAACTTTCAACTCGGGAATGGTAAGAGCTAGAGACTCAGTGTAAACGCCAATCGACATAGCATAGTCGAAAACCCCTTAAAATCAACTTGACCTTTGACCTCTGATCTCAAGGTCAAGGTCAAATCGAGAACAGTAATAGTTAGACTCAAGACCAGCTGCAATCAACTCAGCAAGGTCGAAGACCTCTAATATGAACTTGACCTTTGACCTCTGATCTCAAGGTCAAGGTCAAATCGAGAACGGTAATAGTTAGAGAATCAAGACCAGCTGCAATCAACTCAACATGGTCAAACCTCTAAAATGACGTTGAACTTCATGTCATGTGACATTTTTTTAATTTTAAGAATAAACTTTCGAAAACTCTAAAATATATGGCAAATTTTTGCCATATTTTTAACTTGGTTTTTATATTAGTTTTGCCAAATTGATGCCACCCACCTTAAAGTAAGCCGTGGCGAAGTCAACCAATCGTGGGCGACTCTTACAGTAGGTACACAATACTATAGAGTGGCCCTCAACTTGACGACCAAGGTTATATGGGGGAGGAAACTCGTGCTAGCGCACCACGGCTAGCCTAGGCTTGAAGTATGACGTCATCGAAGCGTTTAAAGCCACTGATAAGATGTCACACGATTTCAAAAACTGCTCCCCGAACACGACCTTTGTATTTGATGTTACTTACGTTATGCCTCAGCTACAGTATGCTTGTCACATCATATACAGCGATTAATCACTGGCGAAATCGCAGTGACTGTATATAGATATTTAGTCATATGGTAATGATTTTAGAGTAGCAATCATTTCTATACCTAAAACTGTTCAACGCGATTGTGTGGCCGCAGTATTACGACAAATACCAAACGTCACCGGACGCTTCCTATCTGACATAAGAGTACAAATAATAGTATGTGTAGTATGTGTTTGTTTTCCAAAAATACGGTTAAAAAGTTCACAAAACCAAGTAATAAAACCAATGGTTTAATTATTTTAATCTACAGTTTTAAGACTTGGTAATTGACTTTGGAGTACTGCATACCCAGCTGGGGTGGGTTAAAATTTCTAAGTCCCGTAACTCCTTAACCAGTCATTATATTCCAAAAAAATTTGGTCCATGTATCAAGGACAGGCAGAGCATACTCAAAAATTACGGAAATCGGAAACATCAAGTTTTTTTACCTGTCCGCTTGGCGTGAAATGCCCTAATTTATACTATCTAGAATAAAAGCACATTTTTGAGCTTAAGATAATTATACTTATAGGTACTTATTTATTATGTATAATGACATTTTATTAATTTCAAGATAGAATGAATGATGAAGATTCCATAGCCTAGGTTGGACTTGCGTTTCGGCAATATGACATGTAAAGTAAGGCCAGCGAAATGAAATGAAAATATAAACAGTTACGTATTTTTTTTTATTCTCTATTCTAATAGTTGTCGACTGTATTAGACTGTATTAGAATGTATTAGACACAGAAGATTCGTTGGAAGAGTCCGAATCAGACCTATTTATGACATGTATGAAATATTGACAACTACGGTACTAAATGAATACCTGTACCACAAAACACGCAACGACAGCTCTCGTCGACCAACTTACGTCATTAGGTATACGGATAAAGGCAATGTTCATAATGGCTCTCTATCGTAATGTAACTCAGTAACGGTTTGTTTGGTTACATCGATGTCCATCGATGATTTCGTCAATGTCAAGGTAATGCTTGATTAGTTAATAGTCCCGCACAGAAGAACTAGTTATTCCTAACTAGCTCCAGGTGCAGGACAAGAAACGTTGCTCGGTATGTGAGTGTCTGGAACCCGATTCGTGGCTTTTTAGGTTACCGTTTTTAGATTTTAGCTCAGCAAAAATCGAACTCCCTTGCTGGCCTTACTTTAGTACTTCGGTATGTAGTATCTATGTAATATATATATAAATAAACGTCATTAATCTAGGTGCTTATATATTAAATATGACTAGATAATTCTTACTTAGCAAACATCAAACATGTAAACAAAAAGAAAAGAAAAGTACCCTCTATCTATGGATTACATTCAAAGACCTTATAATACAACGGACATAGGATCTAGAACAAATCGCAAGAAAATAATGTCCCGAGTCGACCTATACATTATACATAGGCATACATAGATATAAACAAATTTCATATTAAAATTTAAACCTTGATTCAACGGAATAGTGTTCACTTTTGTTTGCACTAATTTATCGCATTACGTAGCTTCTATCTGTCCGCCTGACTAATTCACCTTATGCAGCTTATACTTGAACTACGTGAACATAGAAACAATGGAGTAGGTTTATTTTGTTAAAGTCTTTTAAGGATTCCATGATATGTACCTACGTAGGCGTAATAATTAATGTAAGACTACAATAAATTCCATAATCTTATAAATTGTAATTACTTGTTTATGTTAGACGAAATAAGCTGAAAAACTAATTAACGACTGACAAAGATTTTTTTTTTCGAGTCAGTTTCATAATAAGTAACTGTAGTGTATGAATAACAAAAAGGGAATTAATGAATTTAACTAATTATAATATTATAAATGCCAAACTTCTTGCGGGTGTCAAAGTTCTTCCGCTTTCATTACTATTTTCATAACGCTATGTCGCTACGTCTACTACAAGATAGCCGTGTTTCAAGTGACTGAATTAGTTGCTAAAACTGCGCATCATTAATTTATTTTTATCTTATGGTTAATTTTTGGGATACGAAATTATTGGCTACTAGCTGATCACCGTGACTCCGCCCGCGAGATATAGTTATCTCGGCCCCGATTCCCGTGGGAATACATTACCGAGAATCCAAATAAAAAGAAAATAACAGTACATACACGAAATAAAATGACATGTGTAATTATATTTATGACAAAACAATGATACCCTGTGAAAATTAAAAACATTTTTGGGCTTATCTCCTCCATTCAATCAAGGGATTCTTGTACAAGTTTCATAAAGATCGGACCTCTTTTTGTTATGTCCATAAAATGAGCCGAACAAACAAGATTGTTATTTTTTGGATCAAAATATTCTTCTCGCCGTGCTAGGGCAATAATATTTTTCCATTGTGCACAGTGTACTGGATCCCGAGGAAAACTGAAATAGATGTTGGTTCATATAACGAAAAAAAAATCATAAAGAGCCAAGGCGTCTCCACTATAATCCTTGTTCCAAATAGTTTTATCGCTATCGGTAATCCGAATAAATCTGAATGGTCATTTTGTTAGTACATTATTCAGTGAAAATGAAATGGTCTCTTTCTTTTTACTGAGCTTGGGATGAGTTCGAAAGAGACAGATAGGTACTTCGGTATTGGACTGGATTGCAATATTTACTTTTGTCTTTTAATTTATTATCGACGAAATACTGTATTTTAAGTGAAATAATAAATTGCAAATAATAAAACAAAAGCTTATTTACTGAAAATATGATACACCGTCTTCAATTTGCTTTTTTTTCGTAGTTTTTACACGTTTTTACAATACAGTACGGCATTGTGCAACGTGTTGTCGTTCAGTTGTCAAAATCAAGACTGGCGCGCGATTGTTTCTCTTTTAGCGTTTTGTTTCTCTTTTAGTTCGGACACTTTTGAGCGATGATCCGCAATCCATTGTATTTAAAATCATTGATTACATTACTTGAAAAAAAAATTAAACAAGTTGAGACTGCATTTCCTTATATTCGAATGCCCCCTTAGCTTAGCACGCGGAAGAGTTTGTCGACAGCCAATGATATCGCAGGAAATTTTCTAAAAATGTGTTGATTCGGTCACGTGATGGAGATTTTTCGCAATGTCATTGGTTACCAACAGACTTCCATTCTCATAGGGCTGGTCTATGATACGGTATAATTGACTATGGTTGTAAATACATGTACTTATAATTTTTTTTAAATATCATTGGCACTGTGATTCAGAGGTAGGAAAATTTGAGCTTGAGAATTTTAAATTTAAAAATTGCACAGAATAAACAACCCAAGCAGGGCTCGCACAATCAGTGTAGATCGATAACCAATAGCCGCGTACCCACCTAACGCATGCGACCGCGCGACACCCTCGCGGGACGATGCACGATGGTTCGGCAAGTATGGACGTGCCTCCCCGCGCTCAAAGGTGCCTCAATGACCGCTGTTCGTGTGGACTGTGTTTTGTGTGGTACTTACTCGTAGTTGTGTCTTCGTTTTAAATAATTATCATGTGCTCACAACAAGATTCTATTCGTTTAATTCAATTATACGGTACGTACAAAATGTTGTATGATCCCAAATATCCATAATACATAATAGTAAATAGTAAGGAAGAATGTTGGAGGCTTAAATCAGTGAAAATGATATACCCCGTTGATTATCTATGAGTAATTGATCGGTCTGAAAGGAGCAGAGAAAAAAAACGGGTGTGCGTTCGCGCAGCGGAATGTTGTTGAATTTAAAGATTTTAATTGCATAATTATTATTTATTGTATGACAATTGTATGATATTTATTGTATGACATCGTGTAATTGTGTATGGTAAAAAAAAAATTGTGCATGCAGCCATTGTGGAGAAATTCGCCAAAAACTGATTCCGCTGGGCGAACGTTGTCCTGGCGGAACTTTTTTTAATCCATGGACTTAAAAGAAAAAAAATGTGTCCAAAAATTTGTGTGTAATTGTGTATGTATGAATAAAATTAGTGCATGCATAAACTTCGGAGAAATTTAAGTTTCCGCTATGGTGTTAGGTGGGTACGCGGATAATATCGCAAAAAAAAAATAATAAGACACTTTCTGCGATATCATTAGTTAAATAAGGCCATTCCCACGAGATTTTTTAACGCGCGTTAAAAATGCGTCGAAATAGATCAGAATGTATTGCCTAGTATTAATTCAGAAGGTAGCGGATTTAAAACGCGACGTATTTTACACCGCTCAACCCCCAGCTGGCGTTTAAAACACGTCGCGATTTTTTACCGCCCGTGCGAACGGGGCCTGAGTCGATCGACTTTAGTCAACACTGTCATGCTGATAGGACAGACATGTACGTGAGATTCCGTCATCATCAGTCATCACCTACGAGCTGATGATCTTTAAAATTTATAGCTAAAAACCTCGATCCGCGGATTGCATGTGAACTTATGCCTATGCAGTGCTAAGACATTCTGCTACAGACACTGCGTGTGCAGTGTCTGCAATGAATTGCAATTTTATGCACCTAAGCTGTGCACATTTGTGAAATATCGTAAGTCGCATTATTAATACGATTATTTATCTACTTATTAAGGCGTATATACAAGATTTTTTAAATCTATGTTTTTTATTATCAAAATTGAATAAAATTGATATTTAATTACGAAACAAAAAGTGGTCGATAATTTTCGCGCCTGATCTGATATTCATTAATTTATTAACTTGAATGCAGATTTAAATATAAAAGTCCCGGGTACATTCTACCACTTATGTGTAGTGTTTAAATATCATACTCGTATATCAATCAATGCCATAAATTAATAATAATTATCGACAGATTATTAAAATTTCAAAATATTAAAAAGTTAAACTTTCGGGAAAAAATACTATATGATACCTATACAATGTCTAATCATAACAAAAACATTACAACAATGACTGAATCTAATTTAATTTAGTAAATTTTTAGGTCATTACAATAAATTACATGAATGTCAGAACACAACATCAAATAAAATAAATCAAAATGACAATCGATTTTAGTTCTTTATCGTCAAGGAATTCTCTTAAGTCATAATAACATTTTTCAAATAATATTTTTTTTAGCTTTAAAGTTTTAATTTGAAAAGTATTAAAGGAAAGTGATTGACTAGATTCTAAGGATCGTCACTGAATGGCCATGGAAACCATAATCACACATATCGGTGATAAAAAAAACCTCAGTTCCGACCGACACAGTTCAGTATCAGTGCAAAATAAGAGTGCAAAAATTTACGAAAAAATATTTTGCACTGATACTGAACTGTGTGTGTATGCCTGATCTGACCTTTATAGCTTAATATTCTCTCAGACTAGGATGATAGAGCCTAAAGCTGGGCACTGACGATGAAACCATTTGGTTTTCGCATGGCTGCACCCCAGATGCAGATGCAGCACCGTGCTACCATTTTGAACACATGGCCATAGATAATACACATTGTGCATAGTTTCACCATAGAGTAAAAAGGATAGTTCCCCAAAAATTCTAACGTAATTCGTACTACTTCCATGGCATACTTTTTCACATTAACCGTCGACGAATGGACGCATGGGTCTGAACTACAAAGTTATCAGTGAATCTCATGAACTTACTCTCTAGGTTCGTGATATATCTCAACTACATAGTTTATAGTTATCTGTGGATATCAATCTATTTGAGAATCCAAAATGTTTCGACAACCATCAAAAATGGGAGATTGGTCCGTCAATTTTGACAAATGATGGTTGCGGAACCCAAATGGTTTCATCGTGAATGTGGACCTTAAGAACAACACACAAACGCCGTATTCACACCTATCGTTCATTCACGCATAGACAACAGACTTACGAACTTTCACTTCAATGAGATTCCCGGGACTTAACGGATTCTCATTGGCTGATTCTGGAATCTACCAATGAGAGTAGCGTCCGATAGGCGATAGGTGTGTTCGACAATTAAAAACAAAATACTTACATCAAAGTAATTTGACAAGGATCTCTTACCTGTCAAGATTTTAATAACGTTCTAATTAAATCTTAAATGGCTAATTTAAGATTTAAAAACGGCACAAACGTACACAACCAAATTATTCTCTTGTCTGGTAACACCATCAAACGTGTTTATTTTTGGCAACACCGCCAGTTTTTCTACGCCGGAAGTTGCCCATTTGTCTTAATATTTGTGAGTTTTCATCGTCGTGGTCTCTATCCGCACCGGAAGTGCCAGGAATTTGTCCAAATAATTTCAATTTTGATGGCAAATATATTAGTCCTATGAGAGTTATGACTGAAATGAAAAAAAAAATGTAAAGGCGGTGATTCATTGGCTAGCAAAACTGTTAGTATGCCAACGATCTAGCAACCACGAATGGAGCACCTAAAAGTCTGCAGACAGACACAAATCACGTCTTTATACTCGAAGGGGTGGACAGAGGCGTTCATTTCACCCACATTTCGCCAGCCTCTTCGTTAATCCTCCCCACGTAACAGGTGACGAGGCTATTACCGTTCTCGGGAAGTATATTAGTTATTTTAGTTTTTGGTGGGATAGTGCATGATTGAAAAAGTCCGCGGTGCAAAAGACCACAAAGGGGGTCCTCCAATATGGTATCTTAGGAGCCCCCTTAAATATTTATTTTATTGGATAGAATCAGGCGTTACCAGGCGAAAGTCCATGACAAACCAATGGTAAGTATGATGTTCAAACTTTTTCAAATAATAGCATTATTTTCGCTAAAATAGAAGACATTAAAACGTCGACATATGTTTCACCTCTAAACTTTGAACTAAGAACTAATTATTTGAAAAAGTTTGAACATCATACTTACCATTGATTTATTTTATTGTTTTTTAGTATTTGTTGCTAAGTAGTAACAGAAATACATCTAACTATCACGGTTCATGAGATACAGCCTGGTAACAAATGGACGGACGGCGGGTAGAGTCTTAGTAGTAATCAGAGATTAACATGAATAGTTCCTGAGATTAGGGCATTTTTCAACCAAACAAACTTTCGCTTTTATATGTTATTACATAGAGTATAATAATTATGTAACAACGATAAGCTTAAAACACACCGGTCCTTCACATATGCCACGCGACGTGGGAGACAGCGACACACTGGTACAACGTCTTCGTCTGACGTTGACTTTATCTACGCGCTATGACACTACACGTGTGTGACAGCGTCGTACGCGTGGGATACCATGGGAACACGCGAGTTTGGCGCGGGGACAGCATAGTGAGTGACCAGTGTGTTCGTTACCATACTAATTGTATAGGCCAGACAATAGGCTTGTGTCCTAAATTTCAAAAATTGATTAAATCTGTAGTTTTGAATCTATATAGTCAAAAAATGTATTATTTTGATTTAAAACAATAAGTTACATAGTTTATTTTGCGATCTAAAGAATGTATTTAAAATAGTAACGAAAACGCTCCAATCTGTCATGGCGCTTTGGGCGATGTCACACGTTGCGAAACAAATCAAAATGTGTTTGACGAAGCTATCCCGACCAAAAAACGAACGAAGTTCGCTGCAGCGATTAAGCCATAAATTAGTCGTCTAATCGTAATATAAATATTCAAGCGCAAGATCGCTTATTAGTTATAGTTTTTTCACGACCAAAAGGTCAAAAGCGCCGTGAATATCATGGCGCTTACGCGTTTCCTTCAACGTATTCCAAGAACATGTCACTTGTAAGGATTATACACTATAGACTGGACACGCATAGGTTTTTACCTACGACGGAACGGAGATGGTATATGGGTCAGGGGGTGAGAGGATGTTTGTGCAAATACATGTTACCATTTTTCTCCAAAACTACTAGTCGGATTTTGATGCAGTTTTTAGTTATGGGTTCAGGTTTGATTGGTGCATGTTCTTAGATAAATGTTACGATGACAACTCACCAGAGGGCGCTGCAGCGAACATTATTTGTGAAAAGCAATGTTGCCAATTTTCTCAAAAACTAGTAGTCCGATTTTGATGCAGTTTTCAGTTATGGGTTTGAGTAAGATTGGTAAAGTTTTCTAGATAGATGTTAGGGTGACAACTCATCAGGGCGCGCTACAGCTAACATTATTTGTGATGAAAATCAATTTTGATGCGGCTTTTTTTAGGAATGGATTTGTAGTTGATTAGTGAGGGTTCTTATAAAGATGTAACGACAGCAACTTACTAGAAGGCGCTCTTTAAGAAGTTTAAAATAAAATAAAATTAAAAATTTTGAAAAACCTACGACGATTAAAAAGCAATTGAAAAAAGGATAAAATAATTTAAAAACCTCCAAAAAGTTAAAAATAAATTGTGTTGGTTAGCCCTTTAACTTTGATATAGGTGCCTAGCAATATTTTGATTCAAGTGTTGTCTCGAAATGCACATCGAAATAATGCGCCAAAACTGCGTTTTGTTCAATCTACTTTTGTTAGATTTATATACTAATTGTATAGGCCAGACAATAGGCTTGTGTCCTAAATTTCAAAAATTGATTAAATCTGTAGTTTTGAATCTATATAGTCAAAAAATGTATTATTTTGATTTAAAACAATAAGTTACATAGTTTATTTTGCGATCTAAAGAATGTATTTAAAATAGTAACGAAAACGCTCCAATCTGTCATGGCAATTGAAAAAAGGATAAAATAATTTAAAAACCTCCAAAAAGTTAAAAATAAATTGTGTTGGTTAGCCCTTTAACTTTGATATAGGTGCCTAGCAATATTTTGATTCAAGTGTTGTCTCGAAATGCACATCGAAATAATGCGCCAAAACTGCGTTTTGTTCAATCTACTTTTGTTAGATTTATAACAATTTAACTTTAAAATTAACAAAAAATCGTAAATTAATAAAAACGTACGAACAATTAAATTACACAGACACAACTTGAACAAGAAGTCAGCTCTTCATACATACTTACTCTATGGTGTGAGAGCACAACGTGTGACGTCATATTTTCGGATTGGTGTTTGATGTCACGTGACTGAATGCCTAATTTATCCAAACTTATTTTCTAAAAATAATAGTAATCTTTATTCTGTCTACTAATTTATATTACTTTTTGTTGTCTATTCATTGGAAATAGTCAAGAATCAAGAATCAAGAATCAAGAATCAATTTCATTTATTCAGTTTAGGCACATAAAGAGCACATATGAATGTCAAAATTTTACAATTTTGTCAAGTAATATTATAAAAATACTAAATTAAGTAAGTACATAAATAACCATTAGAAAATGATTCTTTCGCTGGTTCGGTAATTTGGTTCTCCTGAGAAGAGACCAGCAAGAAACTCAGGTAGATTATCCATTTTCTTTTTTAATATTGTTTTGTTTACATTGTTACAATTAGTTTCTATTGTATTATACGAGTGGCCAACAACAGAAGATTAGGGTGACCATGCATTTTTATCATTAAGATATTCGTCTACATTATAGTAGCCTTTCATCATCAAACATTTTTTAACTACTATTTTAAACTTATTAAGAGGCATGTCAACCAAATCCTGAGGAATTTTATTATAAATTTTTATACATTTGCCAACAAACGAATTACCAACTTTATGAAGTCTAATTTTTGTCATTGCCAGTTTATTTTTATTTCTTGTATTAAAATTATGGTTATCGGAATTTTTTTTGAAGAGATCTATGTTCTTCCGTACATATAAGATGTTGTCGTAAACATATTGAGAAGCAACTGTTAAAATATTAATTTCTTTAAATAATTCTTTCAGCGAGTCACGGGGTCCGAGTCTATAGATTGCTCGTATAGCTCGTTTCTGTAATATGAATATTGTCTCAATATCGGCAGCTGAGCCCCACAGCAGCAGACCATATGACATAACGCTATGAAAGTAGCTAAAATAAACTAATCGTGCCGTTTTTTCGTCAGTCAGAGACCTTATCTTTCTAACCGCATAGGCAGCTGAGCTAAGTCTTCCTGCCAAGGCTGTGATATGAGGACCCCATTGTAGTTTACTATCTAGAGTTATCCCAAGAAAAACTGTGGTATTGACTATTTGAACTAATTCATTATTCATAGTAATATGAGTATCCACCTGTCTAACATTGGGCATAGTAAATTTTACACATTTTGTTTTCTTCGCATTGAGCAGCAAGTTGTTACTTGTGAACCAATGCAATATTTCCGAAAGGGTATTATTTACATCGTCAAGTGCTACTTTTTGTCTATCACTTTTAAAAATTAATGATGTGTCATCAGCAAATAATACTATCTCACAAAGATTTTTAGTGAAATAAGGAAGATCGTTTACGTATATTAAGAATAAAAGGGGTCCTAATATCGAGCCCTGGGGTACTCCCATGACTAATGAGGCGCCAGAAGAGTCGGTGCCATTAATGTTTACTTTTTGTACTCTACCAGTGAGGTAAGACTCGAGTAAGCCAAGTGAGCTGTTCGAAACACCATAATAACCTAATTTTAGTAGCAAAGTCCCATGATCAACACAATCAAAAGCTTTTGATAGATCACAAAATATACCAATGGCATCCTGCTTTTCCTCCCAAGCATCAAATATATGTTTCACAAGTGCAACTCAGGAGTTGCACAACGGATGCAGGCATCCGTTGTGTTCCTGCCTTTAGTGAAACCAAACTGTTTGTTATGAAGTAACTTATTGTCTGTAAAATGTGAAAGCAATTGATTAAATATTATTTTTTCAAAAAATTTACTGAGGGATGGGAGTATGGAAATAGGTCGAAAATTTGAAGGATCACTTTTGTCTCCTGCTTTAAATAAAGGATTGATTTTACTGTACTTGATAAGATGAGGAAACTGATTTTCATCTATACATTTATTGAATATGAATGCAAGGTGAGGTGCTATAGCGGGCACTATTGATTTTATTATATTAGTTGAAATGCCCCAAAGATCCTCGGTATTTTTTATATTTAGTTGTTTAAAAGTTTTAAGTATAGTGACACGAGTCAATATACTGAAAATCAAAGTTAATTCTACATTTATCAACACTAGATTTAAGAAGAGAATTGGCTACGTTTTTTGACGAATTTAACTTATTTGTAGTGGTGATTGGAACATTTGTGAAGAAAGATTCAAATGCATTGGCCACTTCAGAATCAGTTTTAATATGTGTATCATCTATTTTTAACTCGAAGGATCGATCACGTGACTTTGCTTTACAAGTTTCTTTGTTAATAAC
Organism: Nudaria mundana; assembly: GCA_963556515.1. Lineage (NCBI taxonomy): Eukaryota > Metazoa > Arthropoda > Insecta > Lepidoptera > Erebidae > Nudaria > Nudaria mundana. The sequence goes on from OY748314.1 coordinate 4,209,827, forward strand.
ATTCCATATTGCCTTCGTTTTATTATCAGATTTTTCAATTTTAGCCCGTATATAATTAGATTTAGCTGTTGAACATACTTTTTTGAATAGTTTGGAGTACTTTTTAATCTGTTCAATTACTTGTGGCTCATTAGTAGATGCCTTTGTCTCGTATAATTCATATAATTTCCTTCTACTTTTATAGATTCCAGGCGTAGCCCAATCACTAAATTTTATTTTAAATTGATTTACATTTATTGTGTTTTTAGTGAAAATGTTATCACATTCGTATTTGATTACTCCGAACAAATCTCCGTAATGATCATTCGGGTGTTTATCATTATTCAACTCCAAAAGAGGTACTTTATTCTTAATGTTTTCTTTAAATTTTTCTAATCTATAAGTTGTGATTGGTCTACAAACAATATTTTTTGATAATGGAACATGTTGGAACTTAAATCTAGCTAACTGACCTGCATGATCTGAATTTACAAAATGTATTATAGATTTCTCATCTACATCGCTGTTAGAAAAAATATTATCTAAGCAGGTAGCTGATGTGGCTGTGGTGCGTGTTGGTTCACAAAAAAGATTTTGTAAGTTAAAAGATTTAAAAGGTTGAGGAACCTTAGCGCGTTCTGAGAGTTTTCTAAAATATTAATATTAAAATCGCCACATACAACTATAGTCTTCTTACATTTACATACCTTTTTTAAGGCTTCCTCCATAATGGACTCAAACAGGTAGTAATCTCCAGAAGGAGGTCTATAGACGCTAATAATAATATATTGTTCTAGCTCTGCACATGATAGTTCAATATTTCGCTCACTTGTGAGTGCTACTACGTCTTTTCGGTCTTTTGATTTTAATTTGTCATTAATTAAAATGAGAGACCCACCTCTTATAGCGGAATCTCTAGTAAACGCACTAATGATTTTGTAATTATCAATATTAACTAAGAGTTCATGTTTTTTTAACCAGTGTTCAGTTAAACAAAGTACATGGATACGTTTTTCATTTAAAAATAATTCTAGCTCTAACTCTTTGCCAGAAAAGCCTTCAATATTTTGATGAATTATATTCATGAACATAGACTTTTCCTTTGTCCTTAAATTTAATTTGCTAGGGATTTCCTCTATTGTCCTACAACTAAGTTTAAATTATTGTCACCCTTTTCTGGAACAGATTCCAAGGTCACAAGACAAACATTGTCACTTTTCTGCTCAATAAAAGCAGATTGTTTAGCCAAGTTTTTGGCTGAATAACTAATAAAATATGATAGCGAAGATGCTATCTGTCTCCTAAAATATCTATTCAAATAGAATTTATCTTCCGTCAATAACAATTTATTTTCTAAATACATGTTAATGTCAATCAGATGGAATTTATTTGGATTATGAAATGTCAATGTATGTATTGTTTGATTTAGCTTATATCTAAGATTGTTTTCGGCCTGTGACAAGCCACGGCTATAAGGAAGTGTGAATAAAATAATGTTTTTAACATCTAATAAGCTCAGTAATTCTAAACAGTTTACAATTGCATTTCTGTCTGCATTTCCCCTATCTCCCACCAAAATTAAAAGTGTACAGTTGCTGTTTAAATTACAATTTTTAATTTTTTTTATAATGTTACAGTAAGTTAATCCCGGCATACAATAGTTAGTAACATTTTGTTCTAAATATGAACTAAGTAACTGGCCCATTGATTTCCCTAATTCATCACAAAACATCACTATTTCAGATTTAATCATATTTAAGTCATAAGAAACATACACCAATCCGATTTATTCTTAGTGGACACAAGCCTATTACAACGAAAACACAATTAAAAAAAAAACAAAATAAATACTTACTGTTAAGCACACAAGGGAATACAATATAGAAGTTCAGATCAGTCGAACGAAAGTAAAATGCTTCAGTGAAATACAATATTATTGTAAGGGTTAATGACCAATAACCCATAGACACGACTCTGAAAAAACAAAGTCTGTAGGTAATTAATTGTACTCATAATCATATCATAACATTGTATAAAACAAAGTCGACCGATCCGTATGTAAGTATGCTTAGATCGTTAAAACTACGCATCACATTTTGATGCGGTCTTCACCAATGAATAGAGTGGTTTTCGAGGAAGATTTTTGTGTATTTAATTAATTTAATAAATAAGTTAGGACAATTCACACAATGCCATCTATTAGATAAACTGATATAAATACTTATATACATTTTTTTTTGTAAATACATACATATTATACATAGGAAACATCCAGACTTCGGTACAAACGTATCTGTCTTCACACAAAGTTTATGCCGACCGGGAATCGAACCCGAGAATCCGGTGACGAAAGCGGATGCACTACCGATCACGACATCGGGGCAGTGAATTTGTCAAGCTAGTACAATATAACAATGGGATTGGGGGCGATGTTGGTGACTATTTGTATTTAAAAATAGTTTAAGCAAACTCTTTGCTTTGAAATATAAAAATATAATGGTGTTCATTAGTTTATTTATTATAGTATATTAAGATAGTACTTACGGTCGGTAATGTATGTACAAAGTACAATGGATGAGCGCGAGAGCCTTCAAGATAGAGTACATACCCAACATCCTCGATATGGTGTAATCACCTGAAACATTAAAGGTGGATTCATATAGTATATCTATCTATTTTTTTGTATTTTAAACCAATGAGTTTGCTTAAACTATTCTTAAAATATTAAGAAAGAAATTATAAATAGATCACAAAAACTGATGTCATCCGCGGGACTCAAACCCACGACCTTTCCCTAACAGGGGGTGTGCTCTGACCAACTGAGCTACGATGACCACTACCGACATTGAATTTTTGCTTCATTCAACGCTAACCTTAATAGCGCGATATAGAAATTATGAATATGATATGAAGCAAAAATTCGATATCGTTGGTAGTCAGTTAGTCAGAGCACTCCCCCTGTTAGGGAAAGGCCGTGGGTTCGAGGCCCGCCGATGATATCAGTTTTTGTGATCTATTTATAATTTCTTTTTTAATATATCTATCTACTTTGGATGATAGGTATGTGTATGATCGGTGGATTTTTTCTTTGAAGATCTGATAAGTACCTATTCTGCCGCAGGATTTTTTTGAATTCGATCAAAACTCGGCGAGATAAAAAATGTTGAATGTGACCATTTTTGCGCAAGTATAAAGTGTTCTATTTTGCCCGTTTTACCCTTAGAAATCATTTTCCAATATAAAAACCAACTGTTTATCAGTTAACAGCCCAACCGCACAAATTTTGTTTTCTTACCAATCGACGCCTTTTGGTCCAAGGTTTACAAAAAGTACAAATTTGTATTGGGGAAATCACATTTTCACTGATTGGTCAGTCATTTTCATTTCTAAGCACTTTTTCGGGGGATTTTGCCTATTTTAAAATCATAAAAAATCATTGCTCTAAAATCTTTTCGACTTAATTCCATTTTCGTTGCATACCTACGTAGAACTTTGATGTGTGATAAAAAACAATTGACAAATGATTTCCCGCCAATTGTTTTTTTTTATTACTAAGAAGGTTGCAACGTTTAAAAAAATATAACATTCGAAATTCAAATAGTTCCAATTAGCTAGAATGCAAAACTTTTAGTGTGACCAGCCCATGTATTCATCATTCACAGAGCCTTTTCCCAACTCAGTGTCGTGGGGTCGGCTTTCCAGTCTAACTACAATTTGGCTGAACTTAGATATTTTCCGTGAAGCGACTGTCACCTGACGTTCACCTAGGCATTCACCATTATTATTTCCAACGGGGACGCCGGCAGCCGGACGGACGATCCACGCGCGACTCTTGCGGGCCATTTCGTCCATTTCCCCAGTCATTCCCCAGGCATTCACCATAGGCGATATCGAAGTTCTGTGGTTAGACTGGTCGAATTTTTTATTTAGGGCTCCAACTACCCCTAACGACTGCCATCGATGTTCGTATGACAACCGGGACAGATGGCTTGACTTGCTCTCCGAGGCACGGAGGAGTCTCAGTGTCTTAAGAAATGGTCACCCATCCTAAGACCAGCCTGACTAGATGTTGCTTAACCTTTGCAATGTGTTAATATTGTCGGTTATCACTAGAGTATACCACTAGATTGTTTAACCAACACCCTACCTTTCACTAATATATAGCTATATTATCCTTGGGGATTGCAATTGGAGAATTGAAAAATAGTATAACTATACCAAGAGGGCGGCAACCACCTAGTCATTTATTCATTACTAGCAGACAACTGTGGCTTTATCTGCGTGAAATTGCATTATAGCCTAAGACCTTCCTCGAGAACCAATCTATCCATTGATGAAAACATCATAAAAACCGGTGGAGTAGTTTGAGTTTATCACGAACAGACAGATAGACAGACGCGGCGGAGGGCTTTAGTTTTATAATATGTAGTAATTAATTTGTGTGAGCGAAACAAGTTTTAATTAACGATTGATATCAATGATTTTATATACAATGGATTTCGGATCATCGCTCAAAAGTGTCCGAACTAAAAGAGAAACAAAACGCTAAAAGAGAAACAATCGCGCGCCAGTCTTGATTTTGACAACTGAACGACAACACGTTGCACAATGCCGTACTGTATTGTAAAAACGTGTAAAAACTACGAAAAAAAAGCAAATTGAAGACGGTGTATCATATTTTCAGTAAATAAGCTTTTGTTTTATCATTTGCAATATATTATTTCACTTAAAATACAGTATTTCGTCGATAATAAATTAAAAGACAAAAGTAAATATTGCAATCCAGTCCAATACCGAAGTATCTATTTGTCTCTTTCGAATTCATCCCAAGCTCAGTAAAAAGAAAGAGACCATTTCATTTTCACTGAATAATGTACTAACAAAATGACCATTCAGATTTATTCGGATTACCGATAGCGATGAAACTATTTGGAACAAAGATTATACTGGAGACGCCTTGGCTCTTTATGATTTTTTTTTCGTTATATGAACCAACATATATTTCAGTTTTCCTCGGGATCCAGTACACTGTGCACAATGGAAAAATATTATTGCCCTAGCACGGCGAGAAGAATATTTTGATCCAAAAAATAACAATCTTGTTTGTTTGGCTCATTTTATGGACATAACAAAAAGAGGTCCGATCTTTATGAAACTTGTACAAGAATCCCTTGATTGAATACAATTTTTTCTTTTGATTGGGATGGAGGAGATAAGCTCAAAAATGTTTTTAATTTTCACAGGGTATCATTGTTTTGTCATAAATATAATTACATAATTACACATGTCATTTTATTTCGTGTATGTAGTTATTTTTTTTTATTTGGATTCTCGGTAATGTATTCCCACGGGAATCGGGGCGGAGATAACTATATCTCGCGGGCGGAGTCACGGTGATCAGCTAGTAGCCAATAATTTCGTATCCCAAAAATTAACCATAAGATAAAAATAAATTAATGACGCGCAGTTTTAGCAACTAATTCAGTCACTTGAAACACGGCTATCTTGTAGTAGACGTAGCGACATAGCGTTATGAAAATAGTAATGAAAGCGGAAGAACTTTGACACCCACAAGAAGTTTGGCATTTATAATATTATAATTAGTTAAATTCATTAATTCCCTTTTTGTTATTCATACACTATAGTTACTTATTATGAAACTGACTCGATAAAAAAATCTTTGTCAGTGTTTTTCAGCTTATTTCGTCTAATATAAACAAGTAATTACAATTTATAAGATTATGGAATTTATTATAGCCTTACATTAATTATTACGCGTACGTAGATACATATCATGGAATGCTTAAAAGACTTTAACAAAATAAACCTACTCCATTGTTTCTATGTTCACGTAATTTTAAGTATAAGCTGCATAAGGTGAATTAGTCAGGCGGACAGATAGAAGCTACGTAATGCGATAAATTAGTGCAAACAAAAGTGAACACTATTCCGTTGAATCAAGGTTTAAATTTTAATATGAAATTTGTTTATATCTATGTATGCCTATGTATAATGTATAGGTCGACTCGGGACATTATTTTCTTGCGATTTGTTCTAGATTCTATGTCCATTGTATTATAAGGTCTTTGATTGATATGGACAAAAATACTTACCGTCTAACTGCTCATTCTCCCCATTATTGTTTAGAAACGATCTCCTTTCTATATACGAGCGCCCAGCTGTTCCCATATCCATAAATGCGACAAACGCTATCCAACCACGAAAAGCATATAAAACTTTGTTTTGCACTGCCATTTTAAATGATCTTCAGTAGTTTTTAATACCAAGATTGTGGTTAGTAAATAAATGAAACTATCAATTGCTAAATAAACTGATAAAATAGCTATAAAACTTGATGTTAGCTTAATTAGACTAAAGTTACATTTAAATTGTAATATTACATGGCGTAGTTCAATATTTTTTTAGCATAGTGTATTTATTATCAGCACGTATCGGCAATGCGGTATTTGTCAATTGTCATTGTCACTGTCAGTGTCATTTGTCATTGTCTTTTTGTCTCTGCGTACAATTATGGGCAAGCTAAAGTCTTTTGACTATACCGCCTACCTATGACGCTAGTGCTGTCTTTTCGCAGCAGAGGTGTGGATAATTTTTATCGTTAATAACTCTGTATACTGGACATCTGGACAATACTAGACATTGGGAAGTTACTACAAGAACCTAGAAAGCCTATGAACTTTCCTGAATATTTATTTTTATCGACTAATAGCTGACGCTAGAATGCTTAACGAACTAATCGAAAACTAGTTGTTTTCTCTATTCCGTGCTGATGACTAAACTGTTTATTTCAATTTCAACAAATATATTTACATTTTAAGTATATTGATCAATATTGATGAGATATCTGGAATATTTTTAAAATATAGGCTTCCCTCCGATCCAATAGCGACACTCTATTCACACTGCTCTAGAATTGCCTCACCAAATAATGTCACGTTATACGCCCGAAACTGGTCACAAAATCCTAAAAATATCGTCGCCATATTGGTATTGTCAAAAAGTTTTAGGTAAAATCGGTGCCGATGAAAAAATGGTTTCGAGTCTTTTAATTAGCGCGTTCATTGTTTTAGAGTGATTAAATAGGACCAGCGGTGACTTTAGATGTTGCGTTTGTCACATGAGTTGTGTTATTCGGTTTTTAAATGATGTTTTCGATGGAGAAATGCTTAGGCCGTAGTGAGAATGGTACATCGGAGGGTGCTGAACTCTTCACCGGCGGTGGCGAAGGGACCGCCAAAGAGGGAGTGGCTTCAGATGAAGTGGCCTCTGCAGTAGCAGCAGTCTCCGACGAGATAGGGGACATTCTGAAGGATGAGCTTGGGGACGCGGATCGCGCGGATCAAATCGGCGCGGAGCTTGCTGATTTGAGTGCTGAGCTCGGCCTGCTGGCTGGCCTTGCTGATAGCGAGCCCCAGCAAGGATTCCCCTCACTCTTCGAAATAGCCGTAAGTGCCAAAATGGCTGACGTCACTGTCTTTGTAGATGTTTTAATGACTCTTTCGTCCTGGACATACCTAGGATTTGTCAAGTGTCATTGAACTTAGTTGGTGACATATTCATGATTTATTGATATATGCTGTCTTTTAGTGGTTGTAAGACTTGGTTTAGATGAATCTAAACTTAATTGATCATACTACATTGTGATACTATCATTCTTATTGCTTGTTGGTCTTAACTATTGATTTCTTGAAGGTTATTATTTTACTGTGTAGGTACTACCTACACCTTTAAAAAAATAGAAATTCTCTAGTAGGTTTTAGGATCTGCCTAATTACAAAGAAAAAGATTATATTTTGTGTTTAATTTTTTTTTCTTGGTGACATTAAAGTTCTCTTATGAATGCTAAAAAATTAAATATGCCCACATTCCAACAATAAGTAAATAAATATTTTGGACATTCTTACACACCGTCTTCTAGCCCAATTAAGCTAATATAAGCTTGTGCTATGGATTCTAGACAAGTGATTAAGTTTTTCGTATATTTTTAAATACTCTTATTTTAAAAATAGAAAAGGATGAGTCCGAGACCCCCAGGACTTTAATTGGCTGTGCCAAAGCGGCTGGCACGTAAGATTTTGTTGCCTTTCATCAACATTTTATCACATGGCAATGTGTTTCAAATTTAGTTTTCAAAAATATAATATAGCTGCTTATTTTATTAAATTAATTCGGCCATTTTGGACATAACCCACTTTCTAGAGTGCCTTGACGGCAATTGGCTTGCCCCCTATTACATTGGACTAAAAGTCCTGGCAAATTGTGGGTGTGTAATGCTCCTCTGCATGATATGTGTGTGTGTATAAAAAGAAAACAGCCAATTTCTGAAAGAAATATAGATATATTACATTTGAAATAAAAATAAATAAAAGACGCATTTGAAGAAATACAATACACTATTATTGTATTTTTTCTTCAAATGCTTAAAAAAATCATGTTTAAGCTACAAAAAATATGATTTGCATATCAAAATATATTGGTTGCACAGCAAAACATAATAAAGTCAAGGCAGTCTGAGTTGGATTAATTAATTATTATTATTATTTAATACCTAGAAATGGTCTTAGAGCAATCCGACTTGGATAGGATACTGGTCAAATTATGCGGGTACTTTCCTGACAATCCTAACATTTGAATTATGTTCTCTGTAAACAAAAGAAGGTGCAAGTTCTTGAACTTGCACTCCTGTAGTAAAGTGAAATCAATGCAATGGAATTGAGAAGTATGGCTGGGGTAACATTATTAGATTAAATGTCCTCACTTGTGGTGTGTCAGAGAGACTAAGATAGAATATTGGCCAAGTGAGTGTTGGGTCACACATAGAACAGGGTTCCGTAGTCACCCATATTAGCATCTATAACTCCTGAGCAAACAAAGTTGTCTAATCCCATATAGTTTTCCTTGAAAGTTCAAAGCATGGTCTACCATTACAAATATTTTCAGATATTTCGAGCCAGCCGTTTAAATTTTAGAGGGGGATGACGACGACGAAATATTTTACCAAAAAAATTAGCTATAAAGTTTAACTCACCGTTTTAGAAGGAATGCCGAGCACAGGCAGATGGACAGACATGACGAAACTTTAAGGGTTCTGAAAATTGAACTGTGCTTAGATGGTTTTGTCATATTGAGAGGATGGATGAAAAGAGATTGATGAACCAGATATATAAAGACAAGTGTGAAGGAACAGCTCAGTAATAGTCCAACTAGGCGGATATACTTCGATCAAATCACAGATGGTTTGTGAATGGGTCAGATTAAGAATACTCAAACGCGGAGACCATACATGAAAATAGTAATGAAAGTGAAAGAAGTATGCTAGAATCTTAGCAAGTGAAATTCAATAGTGTGCGTATGTATATAGGGCCCTGAAACGGTAATAGGTTTGCCGCTTATAAGGTGGTGTAAACGTAGGAGTGATACTATGAGGCTGCCATGACTGGCTAGACTAGTCAAAGCCTCCTTAAAAAATTAGGTTTACCCCCTAAAAAAATTAGGTTACACTGTTTACCCCCTGGGGGGTATAGGCGCAATTGTGTGTCTTTTGAGATCTTATTGATAAAACACTATTAAGATTCATCAAGTAGGAATACAAAAATAGGTTATGTCTACTGACGTCAATAATTCGATTGAAATTCACTTGATTTGCATTAATACATTATGGAGATGTTTGACTGCCGTCATCTAGTAGCTTATATGACTATTATAAAAACTACTGAAGCGATTTGAAATAAATCTTTCACTAATATAATTCTACATTGTCAGCGAGTAACATAGGCTATATAACATCCCGAGGTCTGAAACGACTCATCAGTGTGATTTTATATAGCCTATGTAACATTTTTCATAGCTAAGGCGACTAGCCTTCTAGCTTAATCTATCCAAGTCAGATTGCCCTAAGACTAGTAGGCTTTGCTGCGCAATCAGTAGATTTTGATATGTAAATCATATTTTTGTACCTTAAATATCTATATTTTTATCAATTGGTCATGGTTTGTTGTGTAGGCCCCTTCGGTAGAAGCCTACTCCATTCCTTCCCATCTTTCCATGTCATTAGCAGTGTGCATTCCTTTCCTACTTTGCTTGTTAATGTAAAATAGATGATGAAAATGAAGTTACTCTATAGCAGATGGGTTCCCGCTGTTCCGGCAGCGGTTCTTCATCGTCGTCGTGGTCGGGAGGCCGCGGGTGTAGGCAGCGACGCAACTCCAGGCCGCAGCGTGCGCCCCGCCGACGTCCTCTTGCCAAGGGCAAAGAGGTAACGCTCACAAACTATTAAGACACTGGTACAACAGTAAGCCTCGCGAGCAGAATGAGTATTGAATGAAAATTCCATTTGACATTCAAAACATTATTAGGGCCCTTGACGAAAAAAGTGGTTTAAATTAAAAGACTCATCTGCCAAGTTTCATGGAGATTGGATAAAAATATTGGCTCTATTGAAAACAAAATTTTCCAGTATGATCTCAAAATGTAGACGCTTTGCTTCGCTTAGTGTCTACTAATAAATCATTGATAGTTTAACCTTAACTTGTTTCGTTTCGGAATCTCCCAATCAGATTCTCGCGACTACACACATTTTCTACGAACGCGTTCCCACATGTCAGTGTCAAATACGACTCAGTCATCACTGACACGACTGACATGTTCATAGAAAATGTATGAAGGAATATTTGGCACTGATACTGAACTGAGGTTTCACTGATATGTGTGAATCCCTCCAGAAGGTATTTCCAGTGGCGACCCTTAAGGTAGCTAAACTAATAATTATGGTCGGATCTTTAAGCACAAACTTAAAGTTACATAATTGTCATCATTAAACAATTTATTTCCATTTTGGGTATAGATATCGCGCCGTCGCAGCGCGGCCGCTCGTCGCGCGGCGTCGATGCGAGTCCGTCGTGTCGAAGTCGTGTCAGACGCGTCGGACGTCGGCGCCGACTGCGACAGCGACGACCAGTGGACAGAACTCGACGATGCTTGTGAGTTGTTCACACAGACTTTATGGTTCCCGGAAACGATCATTTGCAATTGTCTAGTCTCACGATTGAGTATTTATTACTCATCAATCTAAGGGAAATCCCTTAAAACACTTTCTGCCGAACCGAGTGGTCGCTGAGTGGAACAGTTTGCCCGAACATGTCATAAAAGCTCCCACTGTTAATGCTTTCAAGAACCGACGTGACATTGTCTTCAGATCCAGGGATATACACGCATCAGCTCAATGAGCTGCTAGTGTGGTTTAATATGAAATTACAGGTCCCAAGTTATTAGGCAGAATAGCATAACCATTTAGGTCCAAAATGCCGGCAACAATACATGGCGTAAAATGCAGTTCCATTGTTAGTAAGCACGTCAATGAAATCCAGTTAACCGTTAGCAGGGGCGAAGCTTCATAAGCTGAGGACTGCATGCCCGATATATGAGGTAACAAATACATAAAAAAATAAAGCAGTCGAATTGAGAACCTCCTCCATTTTTGAGGTTGGTTAAAAATCAGAGTTAAAAGCAGTCGAGATGAGAACCTCCTCCATTTTTGAGGTCGGTTAAAAATCAAAGTTAAATTACAACCGATTTTTTCTATTTTATTTCATGCGCTATTATCACTACATGCATAATTGTTCGCGGTGGCTAACGTAGTTTTTTATTATATCGGCTACAGAGTGAATAATATCGTTTTGAATTGTAGATGATAAATAACTCGGCCCGGGTTTGTCGCTTTGTTGATGTTGCATATTATATTATATGCTTTTCCAAAACGCTATCATATTTCGATAATAATGAAACTAATTCTAAAAAGTTACCTCTATTTAATGAATCTTTGGACTCGTCATGTCCTCTAGTCCTCTAAAAGGCAACACAAGTCTTTGAAAAATACTACGGTTTAGGTCAACTTGCCGATTGTGTTTTGAAATTTCTTCAGCAAATTGGCGTGACAAGTGAGTTTTACTTACTTTACAGCACCTCAAATCATCACAAGGCACAATTTCTACTATTTCAAACACTAAAATAAACTAATTCACAACTTTTAGACAATAAAAAACAATTTTGAAATAATCACCCACTCTAAAAAGCAAATTACTACGCGAAACTGAAGTAAACAAACGCGAACATAGCATAGGTAGGTCGCCACTCGCCATGCAACCGATGTGCGACAAACTTCAGAGCAAAACCAGGCTTTTTGGCAGGCAGATTTTGCTATAACAACCTACTAAATGTTGTGGTATGCTAGCGAAAATATCCATAGGTGTGAAAGAGAAAATGCAAGCCCGATTATAACGGGCATGCATTGCGTCTACTTACAACTTGTGCGAGCGAGATGGCATCCGCGCGCTCAACACCGTACCACACGTACAGAGAACGGTTAGTCGGTATAGGAGAATAGGAGATTGACCCTTAGCGCGCGAAATTTTGAAATAATCGTTCAAATTTTTTTAAGGTCAATATTACAATACACAATACACAATATTATTTTAGGGTCAATGGTACAATATTATTATTATATTATTTTGAAATGTTTTAGGGAATTCCGGGCTTATGGGAATGTATGGAACATTCACCACTGACCGTTAGGTTACTTATGATGGGCTACTTATGAAAATTTAAGGTAGTTCGAGTCATTTTAACTATAAAGAATAAAAATTTGGCAATACGAATTGAAATTTGATTACTATTTAGTTGTTTTAGTACCTACGTAGGTACAATTGCTTAACTCACAACAAATTGACATTAAATGTTCAGATGACACTTTTTGAATAAATCAATTGTTTTTGTTCCTTAAAAAAAAAACAATTATACGCAATAATGACATTATACATAAAATAACGACTTTCCATAATAATTAACAAATGTTATAACCAAAATTTAGGGGCTAAATTGTTACTATCCGAAAAGTGTCAGTATGGCTTCAAACAACTTTTACCTAATTATGCAATGAACTAAAGGCAAATACGAACGTAAATAAAAAATGACACTTTGTAAAAAAAAAGTATTTACTTACCAATTGTGGCACCGACAAACTGGATTTATCACTAAAATGACAGTTAGTCAGTCAACAATAGTAATATTTTATCACAGACTACACGTATTCTTTGGTTAAAAGACAGTTTAGTACTGCGCGGGGGGGAGCATTTTGTTTAGTGGCGAAACAGATCACTGCCATCTCTCGGTCATTTTTAAAGATTTTTTCCATTATTGTCAATTAGAGTGGTGTTGTTTGAAATTTTGTAATAGATGGCGTTAAAAGGTCAATTTTATGAAATTTTGTATAGTGACAGTATTGGATTGAGCGTGCGATATATATATACATAGGTCACACTATAAGTTTTACGTAACTTAAAAAAACAACATGTTAAAACCAAAATATCTATATATTTAATACGACAATTTGTCTGTCCGTCCGTCGCGTTTTTCAATTATAATTAATAATACATACCTACATTTGCATGAAATATTATTTTTTTTTCGATCGAACCATTTTTTAAAACAGGAGGACCACAGATCTGAAGGCATGTTTTCTACGTGCTGATTGAACGCTATCACGGCCTCTTCGGAGTTGGTAAAAGTGAAACCTCTCATCAAATTTTTGATTTTGGGGAAAATACAGAAATCAGAGGGTACTACGTCGGGGCTATGCGCAGGATGGGTGACGAGTTGTACTTTTCCGGAAGCTAAAAATGACTTTGTTTTGTTGGCCGTGTGTGAAGAAGCGTGGTCATGATGTAGGAGAACGCGGCTTTTGGGTCGTCTTTCGCGAACTTTTTCTAACACCCTGGGTAAAGAAATGGTAGAACACCACTCGGCATAAACACTCTTTTAATCTTCAAGTGGAATTGTACAGATGGGACCCGTAGCTGAGAAAGACGCGATAATTTTTTTACCAACGTTTCTCGCCTGCCTCACTTTTGTTGGCTTGTTCTCATTTTCAAAATTCACAAGATTGCTGTTTTTTTCGGGTTCAAAGCAATAAATCCACGTTTCGTCTCCTGTGACTATGTCATAAACAGCATTAGAATGTCCGTGGTCGTACTTCAGTAGCATCTGTGAGCACCATTCCACGCGAGCCCGCTTCTGCTCCGCTGTCAGTTCATGAGGGATCCAACGACAACAAACTTTCCGAACTTTCAATTCTTCGTGTAAAATTTTCTGGATTTGACTCATACCAATCCCCAATAGTTCTCGAATTGTCTCATAGGTAATCCGCGGGTTTTCTTCAATTAACCGCTTAAGAGTAGCCACATTATTTTCGTTGACGGCAGTTGAAGGCCGCCCTTCACGAAATTCGTCACGTAAAGAAACTCGACCTCTCTCAAATTCAGCAAACCATCGCCTCACGGTGCTAAACAAGGTGCTTATCTCCCAAAAGCATTTTGAAGACGAGCGGCACAGTCTTGCGGAGAGAGAGAACTTTTAAAATCATAAAAAATCATCGCTCTAAAATCTTTTCGACTTAATTCTATTTTCGTTGCATACGTAGAACTTTGATGTGTGATAAAAAACAATTGACAAATTTAATGATTTCCCGCCAATTGTTTTTTTTTTATTACTAAGAAGGTTGCAACCATGGACGTATTATAAGAGAGGACATGCCATAAGCAACTGTGCACAGTGCAATCTTTAAGTGAGCACTGACGTCATAAAATTTGCGCGTGATTTCAAAAAGTGGGCGTGGCTTATCAGTGTACTATCAGCTTTCGTACATGTATATTCTGTGACAGTTCAGTAATTTTTGTGGAAATAAAAGGATAAAAGAAGATAAAAATGAAGTGTTGTGTTCTATGATGTAAAAAATATTCAGATAGACGTTCTGATGCTAAGAATAGCATCACATTTCATGCGTAAGTAATTTTAATTGTATTTTTTTAGAATTGTTCTAGAAAAATCTCTCACATTTGACCTTTTTGACATCTTCAAATATATTACTACTCGAAGATAGATGGCGGCGTTTTGTTTCACGAACACGTAATTTAAATAGCTACTTATATTTTACTATTAACATTTTATACTACTTAAATATACAGGAATTCGTTCAACGTTAACTCGTAAGTGTTTTTTAATTGCAAAAATATTTCTCTGTAGTTTTTATAGTGCCGTCCGCGTCTAAGTCGCCATCTATTGACAACTGGCAACAATAAACATAAAACTTCAAAAATACAGGGCCACAATTAGAAACGGATAATTTTACAAGACTATTTTCCTACGGCTGTTTCATAATGGGCTGTACAATTGAATATTATTATTCAAAGTATAGCTAAATATTAAATTTAATTCAAGAACTGGGTCAGGCACATACTTGTTATAAGGTACCTCCACGTCAGCAAAGTTATAGACTATATAACATCACGCTAAAAATGATAGGAGCGGAGCAGCAACGAAATATGTAGAAAAACGAGAAACTAGTATATTTTGAGACCATCCATTTTTAATTCCGCGACCAAAAGCCGCAGCCTCTCCTACGTCCATTGCCTGGGTGGCTATCCCATCGTCCTCAGGCCCCGATCATGGAGATATCGTTGGTCCTGGGCGTAAATAAGTCTGCGGCGCCCTGGTCGTTGACTACGGAACTCAGTGGGGGGTACGTATCCTCACTCTCTCAGCCGCCTCCTTCGCGAGCATGCCTTGCTCGCAGAAGGACACGGCCGCGTTCCACCTACTCCTGCTGTAGACCATGGCTTGAGGCATGGACTCTAGCGAGAGGGTATCCACGCCCAGACCCACTATGAGGTCCCGGTGCTATCTCGCCCACGGTCAGAACTCCACCAACGTGTGGAGTGCAGTGTCTTCGTCGGAGGCCTCGCAGTGTTGACACTAGGGTGTTACCTCAAGATGGATGCGAAACAGATACTTAATGAAGCCAAGGTTATCAACAGTCTATTTAAAATAGACACGACAGTGACGATTCGACAGTGGTTGCAACATTTAAAATTCAAATAGTTCCGATTAGCTAGAAGTGTAAAACTTTTAGTATGGCCCCATGTATATAACTTTCATACATGCTTGACATGACACTTGACAATTGCAATTGATGGTCCCCGGGAGGCGTTACATACAGAAAGGCAAAACAATTTTTTATTTTTTTATTTTTCCCTTTTCATTAACTACAATCTCTATTCTCTCCTCACTGATCGTTCTTACATTTATTAGGAAGAAACTTTGTAGCAAGAAAGTTTCAGCTTTTATAATATAACTTATCACTGGTAGTCGTCGGCTCTTAGCTCTTTTTATTTGTTAAATATATACATACAATATGTTTATTTGACAGCTGGCTCGTCCGACTGTTCGTCTACTAAGAATCTGGCCGCTGTGGCTGATATTGACTGCAATGGCTACGAACATAAGGCCGCTGTAAGTTTATCTATGATTTATAATAAGATCTCAGGGAGCATAGTTGTGCCTAGATTTCCAACAGCTTCGGTGGAGTGGTCGGTAATGCATCTGATTTCGATTTTAAAAGGTATGGTGACAAGATTGTTTACGTTCACGCGATCGGAGCCCGAGTTGCTGGCTTCACTAGTAGTAGATACGCTCAAAGCAATAAGGGAGCTAATGATTGTCACGTTTCGAGATTACGACGATGATAACATTCGTATTGCATCCCTCGATCCCAACGATCTAGCCCATATAAAACTAATATAAGCTTGTGCTATGGAATCTAGACGACTGATAAACATACTTATATATTTCTAAATACATACATAGAAAATACCCAAACTCCGAAACAAACTTTTGTGGATCACACAAATAATTTGATTCGAACCGGAATCGAATCTGGGACCTCAGGGATCAATCAATCAATCAATTTATTTATTTGCGAATCATTATATTGGTTTTAACGGTATGCAAAATAAGTAGGGATGCCAGTCGCATATTCATACCACTGAGCCACTGAGGCAGTTCAAAATAAAATTCCAGCATTGAGGACATAATGTTGCATACCACTAAATAGTGTCTCCGCAGTCGGAGCAAACTTCTTACTATTTATGTAAATGCAGGCCGAAGCCCCCGCTATGGGCCAGTTCCTCTTGCCGCTACTGAGTGCTGACTCCACGACACCGGACCCTGAACACTTCCTCATAAGACACGAGGATATCTTACAGGTAAGATACTTACTGCATGTAGACCCGGGACATTATCTAAGTATACCAATATTATAAAGCAGAAGAGTTTGTTTGTTTGAACGCACTACTCTCAAGAAGTACTTGTACGATTTGAATAAAAATGTTTTTATTGATAAGTGCATTTATCGAGGAAGGCTATATGCTATATAACATCACGCTAATATTAACAGGAGCGGACCAGAAGTGTGATATGTTTCAAAAACGGGGAAAAAATATTTCTTTTAAGAACTTCCGTTGCTTGCGCTGGTCAAACGGTTATGTTAAAATGATGTACTAAAGAATTTTGCCTCTTTAAAAGTTCTAAAAAAAATTCCGTCATTTAATATATCTAACTAGTTATCCCGACGAACTTTGTATCGCCTCAAACAAAAAAAAAAAAAATTTCATGCAAATGTATGTAAATTGAAAAACGCGACGGACGGACAGACAGACAAAATTTGTCGTATTAAATATATAGATATAGCATATCTTTTAAGGTTAACTCACTAAAACTTATTTTATGGAAATGAAATTCGTTCTAAATTAATTATTCGCGAAGCTATATGTTATTACGGGTGACGCGACGGGAACAATAATTACAAGCGACGGGAACGGGAAAAATTCCAAATTATCACGCGGACGAAGTCGCGGTCGACCGCTAGTCGGTAATATAAGGATTTTAGGTGACAAATAGCTATTATAGTTGTTAGGGATCACGTGAACAAAAAATGCGATTTACAAATAGGTTACATCGTTCACTGAGTCTTTTCCCAACTCAGTTTGGGTCAGCTTCCGAGTCAAGGCCGGGTTTCCACTGACGCGGAGCGGGGCGGAGAGGAGCTTAGCGGTGCACGAATTGACCAATCACTATGCTTGAAATCTCCGAGCTGTGCGGATATTCATAATAAAAATACAGCGAGGCGATGCGGTGCGGAGGACAACGAGCATTGGGGTGCGGAGCGGAGGACAGCGGGGCGATGCTGTGCGGAAGACAGCGGGGCGGTGCTGTGCGGAAGACAGCGGGGCGGTGCTGTGCGGAGGACAGCGGGGCGGTGCTGTGCGGAGGACAGCGGGGCGGTGCTGTGCGGAGGACAGCAGTGCTGTGCGGAGGACAGCGGGGCGGTGCGGAGGACACTTTTTTCTTTTTAGACGACAACATAACGTATGGTCTTTCTGAGAGATTGAGTGTAACTGAGCGCAAAAATGCGCGATTCCAAAAGTATGCTCCGCTTCAGTGAAAACACGGACCACTTTTCACCGCTCTTCACCGCTCCTCTCCGCCCAGCTCCGCTTCAGATTTATTATTTATTTGTTTATTTAGTGGAAACACCGCCCCTCTCCGCCCAGCACCGCTTCAAATTTATTATTATTATTTATTTATTTATTTAGTGGAAACACTGACCACTTTTCACCGCTCTTCACCGCTCCTCTCCGCCCAGCTCCGCGTCAGTGGAAACGCGGCCTAACAGCTCTTTAGATATTTTCCATTAAGTGAGAGTTCAGTAGTTAGACCAGGTGGATATTGGTTTAGAGCTCCAACTACCCATAACGACTGCCATAGATGTTTGTATGACAACCGGGACCGACAGCTTAACATTGCTCTCCGAGGCACGGAGGGGTCTCAATGTTTTAGGAAATAGTCACCCATCCTAAGACCGACCTGGCTTAGATGTTGCTTAACCTTTGCAATGTGATAACCTACTCGGTTACCACTAGACCACGAGCCCCTCTTATGCTCATTTTGATATTAGTAACATTAAAACCCTTATCTTAACCGCTCACGATAATAGTGTAAAATGAGGGACTTTGTCCTTGCGAAGAAAGAAAGAATGAAATATTTGTGTATATGATTTCAGCTACTAGCATCAGCGGAGGACGGTGTCCGGGACGATATACAATTGCAAGATGACGCACCTCTCGAACAAGCTGATATGTGAGTTATAAATACAATGGTCACCCCTATATTCCTAAATATCGCTTTTCTTGTCAAGCGTTTTTCGACCAGCGTGCGGATCTCGCCCGCAATGCATTTCGAGTCAATGTCAAAGTTCATACAATTAAATGCGTTTCATGTCGCTTGGGCCGCCTGCAAGCTGGTTGCTATGGTAACTGGGCTGGTCGCGAACTAATTTGACGTTGACATCGACACGTATTGTGGGCGAGATCAGCACGCTGGTGAATAAACGCATGACAGGATAAGCGCCCTTAGATAGCCACGTTAGTGCCACGTTATTGGTGACGAATCTATTGCAGTTTTGCGGGCTCTTTGACTATATTTCTCATAGCCATCCTTTCCTAAAACTTGTGGACTGATTAAAAAACAACAGACTTTTTATATATTTTTGAACCCACTTCCAAAAGGTTCGCTATTCGACTGTATAATTTTTTAATCTTTCGATTGAGTGAACCGATTTTAATAATTTTTTATTTAAATCTACTGCTTTCCGAGTGGTCCCATTGCAATTTGGTCCCATTCTGGTAATTGGAAGTCAGTTTTTCAATGTTTGATGTGTTTTATGTAAGTACCGTATATACTATAATATGCATTTACTGAAAATTTCTTGATTTTAATTAAAAATAATTACAAACGGACACTTCAATTAAATTTATTTGTATTTTATGTACATGTAACGATTCAGAAGTGCATTCCCATTAATACAATCCAACATTTGTCATCAGATTGTCTGACAGCGAGATGATAGATCTGGAGGATACACCGGTTACAGCTGAAGAGGAAGCCGCCCTACTGGAATGTGTTCGCGGTGAGTTCATATATATATACACCTAGAGGGCCTGGGTATCGAACCCACGACCTCCTAGTCCAGTGGTTAGCTTGGCAATGACACTATACCTTTGCCCGAGGAGCGCTTCTTTTTAAAAAATGCTCCCGAACACGACCACGGTATTTGACATTACTTACACAAGGAGCCATCATTAAATTACGTCTCACGTCACTTCTTTCATTTAATATTAGTTTTAATTTCAGTTAATATTAGATATTAGATAAAAGTATTAAAAAACTAAATTAGAAATTTTTTAAAAAATTTAATATATACGATTTCGGGACTTAAACGCGTAAGATTACCTTATTTAGGGCCTGACGTTTCGACCGAGTTACATCGGGCCGTGGTCACAGGCTCACTCGGTTGAAACGTCAGGCCCTAAAGAACTATTAAGTATGACATCATTGAAGCGTTGGAAGCCTCACGCACGCTTTGAATAATGCTCCCCGAACACGACCACGTTTGACGTTACTTACGTCACGCTTTACTCAAATCGCTAACGCTTAATACGGTTTCCTGCTTAATACGCCATTTTACGCCCTGCAACTTGTGACAGGTTTTCATAGATTTCTTAACGCTTAATACGACATATAATACGTCCAACGCGCGAACACAGGCCATTGGTATAGGTTGGGCAAGTTCGTAGCACAATAGTCCACTTTTTGGTGAAGCACAATCGTTTATTGTAATATAAGAATACAGACATCTATTCTCAGCGACGGTTGAGGAGAAAGAGGGGGAGTTTAAGTTGACCCTTGGTGTGGCCATAACGAAACATTGGTGGTAATGTTGCCAACTGCCATGTATTATCTCTTGCGGTATGGCTAACTGTCAACTGACCGAGCGGTGGATACACGGAATGCCGAAGACCAAAACGATTGACCGTTTTAAATATTGTTAAACAATCATAAATAAAAAAATCATAAATAGTTTTGGAAATTCTTACACAAAGTCATCTTGATCGTCTACCTGCCCTTATCCCAATTATTTGGGGTCGGCGCAACAAGTCTTTCTCCTCCACACACCTCTGTCAGACGTCATCTCTTCATTCACTCCTCTCCTTGTCATATCCTCTTTCACACATTCCGTCCATCTTTTCTTTGGCCTACCTCTATCCTTAAACCCTCTACAGTCATACTTTGCACCTTTCTAACGACATTGCTTTCCTCTCTTACACAAAGTCATCTAGCCCAAATTAAGCTATATAAGCTTGTGCTATGGGATCTAGAAATATATTATATATTTCTAAATACATACATATTATACATAGAAAACACCCATACTCCGAAACAAACATTTTGTGGATCATACAAACATTTGATTTGGCCCAGAATCGAAATTGGTACCTCAGGGACGGCAGTCGCATACTGATACCACTGCGCCACCTAGGCAGTGTGACGTAATTAATGCACTACCCTTCGTATCTGAACGGTATAGAATATGTATTGTTATCTGTTTAGAGTGGCAACGTGACGCCGCGCAGTGGCCACAGTTCAGCGGCATCCAGGAGTGGCTGCTCGGTGTGTTCCACTCGTGGTGTGAGATCAGCGCACTCATGTTCACACTCATCGGGACCAATATGTGAGTGTTTACTATACATTTTACATTCCACTGGGTACATACGCACACCCACACTCCGACTCACGCTCACACTCAAGCACATTCGCGTTTTCACGTCGCTCACATCCACACACATGCTCACGCACTCACACCCACACTCACGCTCACTCCCGCAATCACTGTCGGTCCCACGTAATGGGGGGAGGGGAGCCCATTCTCGTTACCATGCTCTGAGTATATTTGCCAGTTTCTCCTCCTGACCCTGACGTGTGTTGCAGGAGCGTGGAGATGTTCGGCGAGGAGTGGGTGTACCGCGCCAGGTTCGGGTGCCACTGCCGCCTGTGCCTGTGCCTCGCCAGCAACGTGGAGCCGCTCGCCGTGTTCCTGAGACATCTCGTGTGGGCCCTGGCTCAGGGTGAGTACATCCTCCGTCAGACAGCCGTTTATGATACTTGGCTTGACAGGCGCCACCTGGGCTGCCTCTGTCAAGGGCTTGGTTCGGATGTTATTATCCCGCATCTTTGGAGTCGGGTTAGATCCCATGGCGATGAGTGAATGCGTGCGTGGGCTGAAGCCCCGCAGCACGCCACCCTTCTAGCCTACTTCTGTAAGCTGTGAGCAGTCCTCAGGCCCCGATCATGGAGGTCGATGGTCTTGGGCGTAGATGAGTCTGCAGCACCTTCGCCGCACAATTCAGAACTCAGCGAGGAGGGTACGCTCCGTCTCCCTCTCGGACGCCTAACCTGCGAGCATATCCTGGTTACAGAAGGACACTGCCACGTTCCACCTACACGCTGTCAGTATCTGTACAGGGCATCCTCACGATCCTCAGGTACAGTCTCCTGCAGCGAGAGTTGCGTCCCTTTAGGTTGGGGATCAGTCGCGAAAGCTGGTCAGATTTGCTGTCTTTTTTTGTTGCTTAAATGATGTTGTATGTTCCGTGCAGATAGCAGCACGGTAGGCATGGCGTGTCGCATGGTGCGAGCTCTACGTTCGCCGGAGGGCGCGCTGGAGCTGCCGCAGCACTGGGACCTGACCAGACTGCGGAGAGCGCTACAGCCTGCACTAGGTACGTTACATGCCATACCATACACATAACAGCCACCGATACAAAGAAAAAATGTAAACAAAGTTTCGGGTGTTTAAACATTTTTAATTTCCCTATTCTAATCGCTGTCGTCTGTATATAGACTAGGATTATTCGTTGGAAGTGTCTGAATCAGACGTATTTATGACAGAACTATCTCTATTCTATCAGTGTTGACAAATAGTTGACAACTCTGGTACTAAATGTTTACCTGTACCATGAAACATGGAACGACAGCTATCGCAGTGTAATTCAGCAACGATCTCTTGACAAAATTGATCTCGTTTCGGTGGCCTTACGCCCCTCTTTCCCTTTAGGGTAAGCAGAGACCCCCCGGATTTCCACCCGCTACGATATTTGCATACTCTTTTTCTTTCGCTTCCTCAACTTTCATTAGTGTCTTCAACTATATTACGTGGCGAGCTAGAGCCTCGTCCGTATCTCAGAAGGTGCACCACGTGTAGGTTAGGAGAGATGTTGCTAGGGCTCCTTAACACCCTTTTTGCAAAGTATGTATATAAATACGTGGAATGCAATCACTCTCAAACCTAAATTACAAAACAAGCATAACAGGCTATATAAGCGAATGAAGTATGAAGTATATAAGTGAAGTCGACGGGCACCAGTGGAGTGGTGGTTAGGAGGTATTCATAGTAACAGTATGTGATGCATTTTATTATCGAAATGTATTCGTATTTATATCGTACAAGCATATCCCCGGCTTGACACAAACAGGTTTTAATGGGCGTGAATATAAACAAAAGAACAAGTATAAAATACCTATACGTTTGTAGTACTTATAATTTATTGATTATACCTAATTGGCTAGTTCAATTATAAGGAGGGGTGGCTTATGGCTTATACGCAGTTAGAAACTCGTAGAAGCTTGTAGAAGGGACTAGAACCGCCTTCTCGTGTGATATAGACGTCTCGTATATATTACGTCAGAGGTGCTTCGTTTAGCTTGCTTACACGCCACACTAACTAGTTGAAATACCGTAACTTTTGCGTTGAAAAGCCAAATCCAAAGTATATACAGTTAGAAAGGGAATCTCAAAACTCTCAAAACCTATCGAATGGTACCCATAAAACACTATACGATCGAGTAAAACAGTGCCGGTGACGTAAAAACGTGGATAGGGCCGACCGGATAAACAACGAATCGAAAAACGAAAGAATCATTTTCAAATGGTTATTTATGTCCTTAATTTAGTATTTTTATAATATTGCTTGACATAAAATTGTAAAAATTTGACATTCATAATGTGCTCTTTATGTGCCTAAAATGAATATACGAAATTGATTCTTTGATTCTTCTTTGAATGTTGCCAGTACATCTTGTCTCTATTCCAGGTGCCGATTTAATCCATGAACAGCTTTGTAAGTTAGCCGCTCAGAACGAGGTGGCCGAACAAATAGTGAATAAAATATGTGAATGCAAACAGTACGACGAACCTATGGAGAAAGAGTAAGTGTTTATTTTAATTCAAAGACCGATCAAGTGCATATCAGGCCATGCATAGAATTGCCTCTATAACCCTAAAGGTCGAACCCCCGAAGAGGCCATACTGGTGACCAAAGTCCGCCGGGCGCCAGTGAAAATACCTTCTGGTTTCACCAGAGACGCCCGCAGCATTGGACATGGGAGCGGCCGCGGTCTCGTGGAATTAAAAAAAAAAAAGGTTAAGGTCGATTAACACATATCAGTAGAGCTTCTGTTCCAACACAGTTCAGTATCATTGATTTATCAGTGCAAAATATTAAATCATACATTTTCTATGAACGCGTCCCCACCTGTCAGTGTCAAATACGACTCTGTCATCACTGACACTGACATATGGGGACGCGTTCATAGAAAATGTATTTAAAGAATATTTTGCACTGGGACTGTACTGTGTCCGAACTGAGGCATCACTAATATGTGTAAATCGACTTTAATAGTATTCCTTAAAAGTTAATTTATGGTTCAACTAAGGAACCCTAAAAACCAGATTATTAATTGTGTTTTATTTCTCTTTTTACACACTTTTTTTTGATAATATTATCAACTGTAATTAGTTCGACATACAATATTTATCATTTTTAGAGTTCCGTAACAAAGGTAAAACGGGACCCTATTACTAAGACTCCGCTGTCCATCCGTCCGTCTGTCTTGGGCTGTATCTCATGAACCGTGATAGTTAGAAAGTTGAAATTATCACAGATGATTTATTTCTGGTTGCTTCTAGAACAAAACCGAATAAATACTTAAGGGGGGTATTGTGCACTAATCTTACCCACACTTGACCGGTTTTATTATGGTATAGAAATGGATGATGACTAAAAATGAAAATTAAAAAAAAAACATATCTTCCGCAGGCACGCAATAGAAAGGGTTTTTAAAATACTTGAGAACTTCAAATTGGCATCCACGATCACGTTCAAGGTACTGTAGCATACTATACACTTACTATACTTTTTACTGATTTAAAAAAAACTTTTTTTAAATTGAGTGTATGCTTAAATCAAAAATACTATAGATATTGGATTCAGTACAAATACAACGCGGAATGTTGGCACTCAAATACTATATAGGTAATTATTACAAATACCATCTATAAAATAAACAAGATTGATTTATTTGTTCTTAGATCAAAAATACCTAGATTACCGATCAGTGCTTTAAAAACGGCACCACTTCACTTCGGTCGTTGCACACCTGCGCGCTTCAACCGCGCGCCGTACTAAGTTCCTATTGCGCTTGCTGACTCTCGAGGGATGCGACAACGGCGCTGTACATTGCACACCTGCGCGCTTCAACCGCGCGCCGTACTAAGTTCCTATTGCGCTTGCTGACTCTCGAGGGATGCGACAACGGCGCTGTACATTGCACACCTGCGCGCTTCAACCGCGCGCCGTACTAAGTTCCTATTGCGCTTGCTGACTCTCGAGGGATGCGACAACGGCGCTGTACATTGCACACCTGCGCGCTTCAACCGCGCGCCGTACTAAGTTCCTATTGCGCTTGCTGACTCTCGAGGGATGCGACAACGGCGCTGTACATTGCACACCT
This sequence comes from Nudaria mundana, assembly GCA_963556515.1. Lineage (NCBI taxonomy): Eukaryota > Metazoa > Arthropoda > Insecta > Lepidoptera > Erebidae > Nudaria > Nudaria mundana. The sequence continues at coordinate 4,235,402 of OY748314.1, forward strand.
GCGCGCTTCAACCGCGCGCCGTACTAAGTTCCTATTGCGCTTGCTGACTCTCGAGGGATGCGACAACGGCGCTGTACATTGCACACCTGCGCGCTTCAACCGCGCGCCGTACTAAGTTCCTATTGCGCTTGCTGACTCTCGAGGGATGCGACAACGGCGCTGTACATTGCACACCTGCGCGCTTCAACCGCGCGCCGTACTAAGTTCCTATTGCGCTTGCTGACTCTCGAGGGATGCGACAACGGCGCTGTACATTGCACACCTGCGCGCTTCAACCGCGCGCCGTACTAAGTTCCTATTGCGCTTGCTGACTCTCGAGGGATGCGACAACGGCGCTGTACATTGCACACCTGTGCGCTTCAACCGCGCGCCGTACTAAGTTCCTATTGCGCTTGCTGACTCTCGAGGGATGCGACAACGGCGCTGTACATTGCACACCTGCGCGCTTCAACCGCGCGCCGTACTAAGTTCCTATTGCGCTTGCTGACTCTCGAGGGATGCGACAACGGCGCTGTACATTGCACACCTGCGCGTTTCAACCGCGCGCCGTACTAAGTTCCTATTGCGCTTGCTGACTCTCGAGAGATGCGACAACGGCGCTGTACATTGCACACCTGCGCGCTTCAACCGCGCGCCGTACTAAGTTCCTATTGCGCTTGCTGACTCTCGAGGGATGCGACAACGGCGCTGTACATTGCACACCTGCGCGCTTCAACCGCGCGCCGTACTAAGTTCCTATTGCGCTTGCTGACTCTCGAGGGATGCGACAACGGCGCTGTACATTGCACACCTGTGCGCTTCAACCGCGCGCCGTACTAAGTTCCTATTGCGCTTGCTGACTCTCGAGGGATGCGACAACGGCGCTGTACATTGCACACCTGCGCGCTTCAACCGCGCGCCGTACTAAGTTCCTATTGCGCTTGCTGACTCTCGAGGGATGCGACAACGGCGCTGTACATTGCACACCTGCGCGCTTCAACCGCGCGCCGTACTAAGTTCCTATTGCGCTTGCTGACTCTCGAGGGATGCGACAACGGCGCTGTACATTGCACACCTGCGCGCTTCAACCGCGCGCCGTACTAAGTTCCTATTGCGCTTGCTGACTCTCGAGGGATGCGACAACGGCGCTGTACATTGCACACCTGCGCGCTTCAACCGCGCGCCGTACTAAGTTCCTATTGCGCTTGCTGACTCTCGAGGGATGCGACAACGGCGCTGTACATTGCGCACCTGCGCGCTTCAACCGCGCGCCGTACTAAGTTCCTATTGCGCTTGCTGACTCTCGAGGGATGCGACAACGGCGCTGTACATTGCACACCTGCGCGCTTCAACCGCGCGCCGTACTAAGTTCCTATTGCGCTTGCTGACTCTCGAGGGATGCGACAACGGCGCTGTACATTGCACACCTGCGCGCTTCAACCGCGCGCCGTACTAAGTTCCTATTGCGCTTGCTGACTCTCGAGGGATGCGACAACGGCGCTGTACATTGCACACCTGCGCGCTTCAACCGCGCGCCGTACTAAGTCCCTATTGCGCTTCCTGACTCTCGAGGGATGCGACAACGGCGCTGTACATTGCACACCTGCGCGCTTCAACCGCGCGCCGTACTAAGTTCCTATTGCGCTTGCTGACTCTCGAGGGATGCGACAACGGCGCTGTACATTGCACACCTGCGCGCTTCAACCGCGCGCCGTACTAAGTTCCTATTGCGCTTGCTGACTCTCGAGGGATGCGACAACGGCGCTGTACATTGCACACCTGCGCGCTTCAACCGCGCGCCGTACTAAGTTCCTATTGCGCTTGCTGACTCTCGAGGGATGCGACAACGGCGCTGTACATTGCACACCTGCGCGCTTCAACCGCGCGCCGTACTAAGTTCCTATTGCGCTTGCTGACTCTCGAGGGATGCGACAACGGCGCTGTACATTGATGCGCCTGCGCGCTTCGACAAATTATTTCAATGTACAATCTTGTTTATTTTATAGATGGTATTTGTAATAATTACCTATATAGTATTTGAGTGCCAACATTCCGCGTTGTATTTGTACTGAATCCAATATCTATAGTATTTTTGATCTAAGGTTTATACCTACAAAAGTCAAAGCATAATAGGCTTCTAGAAGAACTAGTCTTGCGCAGACGCAGTAGCAGGCATTCACTAGTAGTAAATAATAATCATGGTGGTATAGGTGGAGCTGGTGGGCGACGGGCGCTCGGACGCGGCGCGGCGTCTGCGCCCGCCGGCGCGCGCCAGCACGCGCGCGCGCCTCGCCGACATGGCCAGTCGCACTGCGCCCGACCACTGTACGTATACATATAAGCCGCGCTAGATGACAATGGGATTGGCGGCCATGTTGGTGACGTGTTAGTGACGTAGTCTTACCTACAATACTGTCTTGTTGACCGTAGTCAGCTATTGATGACGTCACGGAGCACGTTATTGTCACAAGGGTCTATTCCACTCACATTGCGCGCAATTAAACGCAGACACGTACACGCACGATGTGATTGGGAAAAGAACAGTATTGTAGGTCAACCTACATCACTATGACGTCACTAACATGGCCGACAATCTCATTGTCATCTTGCGCGGCTTATACACGCAGATACACTGATACTTACATACACGCACATACACATATTTTACCAGTAAAGTTTTTAGCCTATTCAATCTCGATCTAGTTTCCTCCTATCCAAGATTGACAGTTCTTACACTTCCTAATTTGACAGTGACAACAAATGGTTGAACTATCCCAAAATAGCAAAATATGCATCGAGATTGAAATCGTCTTCACGTTTCAATATACAAAAATTCCTACAGATTTGTATTTTGGCAGAGACGTGTAGGTTATTCCATAATAAAAAAAATAAAAAATTCCCCACCGATCCCACTTCTGCTAAAAAGTTGTTCAAGGACATAAGTCTAAATTTTTGACTTTTTGAAGTTTTATTGTAGTTTTTCTAAACAATTCCAAGAAAATCATACTCCTCCGAAAAGGCTCGACCGATTTTTATGAAATTTTATATGCATGCTTTATATATTCAGTAGATAAAATAAATCTAACTATTTTGCAATATTCCGCCACATGCAAATTACCCAACTCTCGTATTTATTCATGCACAAGTCCGCCCTCGAATCCCACTTAGGCCGAAAGAATAGAGAAATAATTTTTAAAATAGAATATATATGAGAGTTGTGTTATCGTGCAAAAAATAATAAAAAACCTCGACACGTGTTTCGCCCCCAACCAGGGGCATCATCAGGAGATGTCGATGGCTCGGCGCACGGCGACCGAATGAGCCACAACTCGTAAACCGCACCTATTTATATCCTAGGTTTTTTATTTCTACCCACAACCATAATACCAAACTATTTTATGTCTACCCACCACCGTTGTTTGAATGACGTATACCTACCCGCAGCAACCCTTCTATCACCAAACTCTATTTTTGATAGTCATTTTAGTTATTATTTTATATGTGAGGACAATCCACACAACGCCATCTCGTCTCAAACTAAGCAGAGCTTGTGATAATAATATGAGTACTAGATACACTGATATCAATACTTATGTACATATTTTTTTTTTATAAATACATCTATACTACTATTATAAAGAGGAAATATTTGTATTATTGTGTGTATGTTTGTAATGAATAAACTCAAAAACTACTGTGCCGATTTCAAAAATTCTTTACCATTGGAAAGCTACATTCACCCTGAGTAACATAGGCTACCGGGAACCGGGAACGAGTAAACTAAATCATGCGGGCGGAGCTGCGGCGATTAGCTAGTAATATAGGAAACATCCAGACTTCGACACAAATGTATCCGTCATCACACAAAGTTTGTCCCGACCGGGAAACGAACCCGAGACTCCGGAGTCGAAAGCGGATGCACTACCGACCACACCACTGAAGCAGTAAATTTTAATTTCCTAGAAATAATTTATTATATGTTAAAACAACGTTATGGGTCTGTTAGTATTCATTATGTAACTAGTACGGTGTCTTGCTTGTGCTTCGCGCCGCACCACGTCATAAGTTTTGGCCTATACCATGTGACCCCTTATGGCTAGGTCAAATCTTCGATTTTTTGGTTTGCCTCCAGTTCGACGAGGGCTATCCATAAAGGGGTCGACACCACCATTTTTATATATAGATATATTATTGTTTCCAGTGAGCGCGTGGTCGGACTACAAACACAAATGCGATTGTCTGACGCCGAGAAGTCTTTGTGCTCAGCAGAGGAAGCAGCTGCTTAGGTAAGTTTTTAAGATATTAACACACACACACACACATACACACTAATACACAACATACACACATACACACACATACACTCACACACACATAAACTCACATACACAACATACCCAACATACACACATACACACACACACATACACACACACATACACTCACATACACAACATACACACTCACACATACACTCACACACACATACACTCACATACACAACATACACACACACACGCGCGCGCACGCACGCACGCACATCACGCCTTTATCCCTGAACGGGTATGCAAAGTTGCATACACACCCACAATTTCAGTCATTGCTATAATATCATATTAATTTATTTGATTGATTTGACTAATTTTATTTGATTTTATTTAATATTGTTTGATTTATATGATAAAAATATGTAATTAAAATAATTGCATCGGTAATTAAAACTGTAGAACTTTATTAAAATTAGATTATGTTTATTTTAGAGTTTTCGAAACGAAAATCTCTTATACAACAGTAATGTCCGTCCGTCCGTAAACAACTTTTAACTCGAGAACGGTAAGAGCTAGAGACTCCAGTGTAAACGCCAATCGACTCAGCATGGTCAAAGACCTCTATAATGAACTTGACCATTGACCTCTGAACTCAAGGTCAAGGTCAAATCTAGAACGGTAATAGTTAGAGACTGAAGACCAGCTGCAATCAACTCAGCATGGTCAAAGACCTCTAAAATGAACTTGACCTTTGACCTCTGATCTCAACGTCAAGGTCAAATCGAGAACGGTAATATTTAGAGACTCAAGACCAGCTGCAATCAACTCAGCATGGTCAAAGACCTCTAAAATGAACTTGACCTTTGACCTCTGATCTCAACGTCAAGGTCAAATCGAGAACGGTAATATTTAGAAACTCAAGACCAGCTGCAATCAACTCAGCATGGTCAAAGACCTCTAAAATGAACTTGACCATTGACCTCTGAACTCAAGGTCAAGGTCAAATCTAGAACGGTAATAGTTAGAGACTGAAGACCAGCTGCAATCAACTCAGCATGGTCAAAGACCTCTAAAATGAACTTGACCTTTGACCTCTGATCTCAACGTCAAGGTCAAATCGAGAACGGTAATATTTAGAAACTCAAGACCAGCTGCAATCAACTCAGCATGGTCAAAGACCTCTAAAATGATGTCACATGACATGAAGTTTCATGTCATGTGACATTTTTAAGATTTTATGAAAAATATTCGAAACTTTAACTTGTTTCTGATTTGTATTTTTTAATATAGGGTAATTTCTAACTTGCAATATCATAAACAAAAAAATAAATTTTTCTTATGTATTTGTTTCAGAATCTCCTTCTTTGGCATGATGCAAGCTGTAAATGAATTTAACGGTTCAAAACACGAGTCAACTGCCCTCACGGATAAGGTAATTTGTTTAATACACCTGCTGGTACAAAAATAGGGTTGGGTCGAGGTTTTCGGATATATTCACCGAGCCTTTTCCCAACTTAGTTGGGATCGACTCTCCAGTCTAACAGCTCGCAGCCGAACTTCGATATTTACCGTGAAGCGACTGCCATCTGACCTCCACAACCCATGGGCGATATCGAAGTTCTGTAGTTAGACCGCGAGGATTTTTGATTTAGGGCTCCAACTACCCCTAACGACTGCCATAGATGTTCGTATGACAACCGGGACCGACGCGACAACGTGCTCTCCGAGGCACGGAGGGGTCTCAGTATCTTAAGAAATGGTCACCCATCCTAAGACCGGCCTGACTAGATGTTGGTTAACCTTTGCATTTTCGGATATAATCCCAAAATAAATATTTTAATATTCTTGAAGTCTACTGTTCGACCATAAAGCGTGAGACCACTACTAGTGTTTTATCTTAATACTAGTACGGTGTCCACCACGCCATAGGTTTTGGCCTATACCATTTGACCCATTAGGGCTAGGTCAAATTTTCGGTTTTTTGGCTTGCCTCCAGATCGAGGGCTAACCATAGAGGGGTCAACCATCATTGGAGCATAAACAGTTCTCGAGAGCTAAGGGGGGGGACAAAAATTACATTCACTATTTCTATATATAGATATAAAATTCTCGTGTCGCAGTGTTAGTTACCATACTCCACCGAAACGGCTTGACCGATTTTTATGAAATTTGTCAACGCATAGTCAGTAGGATTTATATACCTAATAGCTTTAGCATAAGATTAGAAACTATTTTTTACTACCTAACTTGTTGCAAGAAATACAAGGCGATTTTATTTTATTTATTTTATTATTCAGTAAGTCTGAGTAACTTTTTTTTTTGGACATTTTTTTTTATAATGTGGCATTAAAAACTACATACAACCCAAAATTTTCACCTTTCTATCACCAACCCCTATTTGTTAATAGTCCCTATTTCTCTTGGTCACAACAGTTCTTATTTATTTCATTAAATGATTTTGATTGTCCGCAGTCACAAAATGAGAGCGAAGCGGGAAGAGAATTGCAGCAAGGGGATGGAACTGGGGCCAAGTGAGTGTCATTAATTACGTCATTGTTTTGGTCCCATCATCTATACTATACTTATATTATTAAGAGGAAAGATTTGATTGTTTTTTTTTTTTTAAGTCTTGCACCGATACTACTGGTCCGATTTTGAAATTATGTTGTGCTATTTGAGATTTTTGTTTAAATTTTTCTTGAATTCATTTCATCTACTGGCAATAAAAATATGTCCTGTCTGTATAATTTTACACTGCTTCGGTGGCGTGGTCGGCTGTGTATCGGATTTCGACTCCTTATCTCGGGTTCGATTTCCGGGTGGAATCTAATATTTGTGTGATCCACAAATGTTTGTTTCGTGGGTGTTTTATATGTATATTATGTATGTGTTTAGAAGGATATAAGTATGTTTATCAGTTGTCTAGATCCCATAGCACAAGCTTATAGCTTAGTTTGGGTTAGGTGACGTTGTTTGAGAATGTCCTAATATATTTATTGACCGAGCGAGCGAAGTGTCTCAGTTTTAACTCGAGGACTGGCCGATTTGGCGTTGTTGGTATGTGTGTCAGTTCCGGTCTACAGGCCGCATTTCTCAGCCGATTTTCATGATTTTGACACAAGTGTTCTTTGTTGCAAGTCGCAACTTTTGTCGAAGGGTTTTTCGATTGGGGGGAAAATTCATTTTAGCCGATATTCATGAAATTTGGCACAAGTGTTCTTTGTTGCAAGTCGCAACTTTTGTCGCAGGGTTTTTCGATTGGGGGGAGAAATGGGGGGGAAATGCATTTTTCAGCCGATTTTCATGAAAAATTTGGCACAAGCGTTCTTTGTTGCAAGACGCAACTTTTGTCGAAGGGATTTTTCGGCTGGGGGGAAAATGGTGGAGAAATGGGGGGGAATGTATTTTTCAGCCGATTTTTATGAAGTTTGGCACAAGTGTTCTTTTTTGCAAGGCGCAACTTTTGTCGAATGAATTTTTCGATTGGGGGGAGAAATGGGGGGAAAATGCGAAAATAACGCGAGGTCTACTGTTCACAGAACCACTAGTTTAGTCAGCTGACCATAGATAAAAGAAGTCATCATTCACCGAGCCTTTTCCCAACTGAGTTGGGGTCGGCTTTCCAGTCTAACTGCGATTCGACTGAACATCAATATTTTCCGTAAAGCGATTGCCATCTGACCTCCAGAACCCATGGGCGATATCGAAGTTCTGTAGTTAGACCGCGAGGATTTTTGATTAAGGGCTCCAGCTACCCCTAACGACTGCCATAGATGTTTGTATGACAACCGGGACCGACGCGACAACGTGCTCTCCGAGACACGGAGGGGTCTCAGTGTCTTAAGAAATGGTCACCCATCCTAAGACCGGCCTGAGTCGATGTTGCTTAACCTTTGCAATATGTTAACATTGTCGGTTACCACTAGACCACGAGCCATAGATAAAAGAAGTATGAAAGTATATATATTCACCCTATTGCAGACCGCCAGAGGAGCGAGCGGGACAGTCGGACAGCTCGTTCGGTAGTGTGGAGAGTGTGCACACGGAGGACAGCGTTGAACCCGACATGTATAAACAGGATAGCGATTCTAATCGGACCATCGACTTGGACGACTGTGAGTATTCAGCATTAACCGTCCTCCAAAAAAGGGGGAGGTTTTCAATTCGAATTCTCTTTTTTTTCTTTTTTACTTAATATGCGGACTGGGTGAACCGGTGTATTTAATTTTTTTTTTTTTTAATTGGATGCTACTACTTCCCAAGTAGTCCAATTTCAATTTGGTCCCATTCCGACACCTATTTGGTCCCATTCCGACAACTATTTGGTCCCATTCCGACAACTATTTGGTCCCATTTCAATTTGGTCCCATTCCGACAACTATTTGGGTCCATTTCAATTTGGTCCCATTCCGACAACTATTTGGTCCCATTCCGACAACTATTTGGTCCCATTTCAATTTCGTCCCATTCTGACAACTATTTGGTCCCATTTTATTTTCGTCCCATTCCGACAACTATTTGGTCCCATTTCAATTTAGTCCCATTCCGACAGCTTTTGGTCTCAGTTCGATAGTTTGAAGTCGGTTGCTGTGTCAATTTGTGACGTGTATTTTTGGTTATATGGTTATTAGTAGAGACCGGATTATATGCGCAATCAAAAACCATTTTATTATTAGAATTTACGTTAATTAGGGTTCCGTACTGAAAGGAAAAACGACTTTGAATTTATCTTTTTAATTTTAAAATTCTCGAGTGGTCTCATTTTAATTTGGTCCCATTCTGACAATAGTCCGAGACGCTCAGGACTTTTATTGTCTGTGCCACAGCGGCTGGCACGTAAGATTTTGTTACCTTTCATCAACATTTCATTGCAAGGCAACGGGTTTCAATTTTTTTCAAAATTACAATATAGCTGCTACTTTTTATTAAATTCATTCGGCCATTTTGGACATAACCCATTATAAATGTGCCCGGTGACGGCAATAGGCTGGCCCCCTATTACGTGGGACTAAAAATACTGGCAAATTGTGGGTGTGTAATGCATCTCTACCTACCCGTTCGGGGTATAGGCGTGATATGTGTGTCTGTCTGTCTGACAATTATTTGGCTACATTCAGGTAAGTAATTTGAAGACGGTTTTTGTGTCAATGTTTGTCGTGTTCTGTACTAGTGTCAGATTCGGACGCGGCTGTCCGACACGGGCTCCCTGGGCCTATCGACGTCCTCGTCGCTCGACTCTGCGTCGAGCTGCTGCTGGCGGCGGCCGCGGCCGTGGACTCGGCGTCCGACGGCTCCGAGGGCGGCGAGGGGGGGAGTGAGGCACTGCCGAACTGTGTCGTACTGTGAGACATCTCATTGCGGTCTATAGCGTCTATTGAGCGGTGAGTACATTTACTATGATACATAGGGTGCATTTAATATGACGCTACCGTTTTCCCTGGCCTCGTTATCATAGCACAAGCTTAGCTTAGTTTGGCCTAGATGATGTTGTGTGAGAATGTCCAAAAATTAAAAATAAAAAAAAACGAAAAAGCAATTAGTATATTTAGAAATTTAATCCTAATTTATTTCCGTCTTTCAGTTTAATGGATCGCGTTCTGAAGCATTGTGACGAATGGCCGGCGCCTCCTTCAAAGACCGACCACGAGGCCAGGTAAATATTCTTCCCATCCTCAGTTTGTCTGAAAGAGGTTGCTCTTTAGCAATAAGGCTGCCTGTTGTACATTATGTTGTGATATAATGTGACGACTATAGTGTAGTTGAGGCATAAAACGTTAGTAACGTCAAATACCAAGGCCGTGTTCGAAGAGCAGTCATCAAATGCTTTGATGACGTCATACTTCAAGTCTAGCCTAGCCGTGGAACTGCGCTCCCCGAACATAGGGCAAACGTCACCAGATTCATTCCTATCTGAAACTGACTATTCATTCATTTCAATTTCATTTCATTCATTCATATTATTACAGTGGGCTGTTAATTATGTAGTAGTCCGAGGACGCCAGGACTTTAATTGGCTGTGCCACAGCGGCTGGCACGTAAGATTTGTTGCTTTTCATCACAAGGCAACGGGTTTCAATTTTTTTTCCAAATTACAGTATAGCTGCTATTTTTTATTAAATTCAATTCATTTTGGACATACCTATTACAAATGTGCCCGGTGACGCAATAGGCTTGCCCCCTATTACGTGGGACTAAAAATACTGGTGGGTGTGTGATGCACCTCTGTCTACCCCTTCGGGATATAGGAGTGATATGTGTGTCCGTGTGTGTTAATTATGATGATGAGTATCGTTTTTTTTTCTTACACAGGAACGTGTCGACATGGGACTGTCCGAGGTGGATCGCAAACTGATGGCAATGTACAGGCGACTGCCCGAAGTACACCGCAGGCAACTACAGGTTTACAGGAAACAAAAGAAATTGTCTACGGTATGTTGTGTTAACTATTATACATACATACATATATAGGGTGTTACGTAAGGGTTAAATCAACCCGAAGACACCCCCATCAGCTGGTCGACCAAAACCCGTTTCGATATGTGTCGACCGCCAAACAAGAAAAAAGAACATCCAAAAAAAAAACATTATTACCGAATAAAATACTCTCGTTTGAACAACACTAGCTAAAATCAGCTGATTCGGTCATTGACATCAAGTACACCACCATTGTCTTAATAGACAATGGTGGTGTACTTGTACTTACTAATGTAAGTACGTCAAGCACTAGTGTTGGGACACGCTTTTTTTTTTTTTTATATTGGGTTCGTCAAATTGACGCCGCCCGCCTGGTGGTAAGTCGTGACGACGTCTAGCGATTGTGGGCCACTCTCACAGCACACAATACTATGGAGAGTGGCCTCCATCTTGACGACCTACTGATGTGCCTCTTCACGCTCCGCTTAAAGAACCCAGGATTATATGTGGGAGGGAAACACGTGCACAGGCAGGGCGTTCCAGGCCACTATCGTTCGGCAGAAAAACGAACGGTTAAAACGTTCGGTTCTCGCGAACATGCTATCCACTGTGTG